>VXBU01017949.1:30514-69755 GCA_013400315.1 Bombycilla garrulus | reverse complement strand
ACACAGAAAATCCTGTTTCAAAATTTTACCTCACATAATATAAATAAAAGATTATGTCTTCCACTGGTAGCCTAAGATCAAAAGGATAATATAAAATGACTAGCCTGTATTTATTTTGCCTTTATTATGTGTATAGATAAACTATACATTTCTCATTTCCTTGTGTCTTTTAGCTATACACAGTTAGAGACACTTAGATATAGATTTACTTATGGATAAATAGCTATAAATTAATATATGTAATTATTTTTAATTTTTCATTTAGTAATTAGAAAGATATGTTTTCATTGTCAGAACTTAAAAATTGAACCTTTTTGAATAGCATTGTAACTGAAAGTATGGCAAATTGAATATAAATTAGACAAATAAAAAATATTGATTGGAATTTAATTCAGAAAATGTGATTCTGAAGATGAGAATGTTTTAGATAATCACTAACAAAGACAAGTTATGACAGTATTTATTGTATAGATATATATGTCATAATAACAGATATCTTTACCACTTGGTTATCAAGTGTGCTGAACTGGTAATTTTCATTGCTGGTCTAAAAAACCTACTTCTTAAGTTTGAAGAAGGCACTGGAAAAGGTTTTCTTCCTCCTGATGAGCCATTACTAACTCAAAACTTTTTACATCTCTTTGGTAAAGCAGGTTAGTGGCCAAAAAAAAAAAAATAAAGGAGGAGGAGGAACAAATCTCAAAGAAGCATGTGCAATGTTCCAATGTTCTCCTTCCTTGAGCTACTTATTTGATCATTTTGGGATGCCAGTATAAAAACTGCCTGAATAGCAAGTGATGTGCAGCCAGGAAGGTTTCGTAACATTCAGTGTGGATGTACTGTGACACTAACACCTTGTTCTAAGGGTTTCCTAAAAGGGCACATGGGTATTTTTCTTGTCCTGGAGTGCACAGGCCCTTGGTGATGGGACTGTCAGGAGTGTCAGGCCCTAATCCCCAGGCTTGCTCTAACAAAGTAAATCCCTGTTTCCATATTTGTTTGCCCATGATTAGAACCATGTCATACGAAGCCTTAGTTTGTGAAAGTAGCCCTGTTAACAGATGGTGACTGAAGCTGAGCTTTTCTGATGCTGCCTTACAGCACTGAGTCCTCTTGGAGTGGTATTTTAACTGGCGATTATTGTATTTGATTATGATCAATCAGGATGAAAATTGGCTTGACTCCTAAAAGTCTAAATCTCTTTTTATCATTATTAACCCGTGTTTTCTTCATTGTGCCTCTGCTTCAGTGAGCCTTCTCCACACACATTTGCTGAATAAAGATGGCCCTTTGCAGAAATTAAAGGAAAATGTCATATTGTGAACAGTCCTAGATTAAATTTAATATATAAAATATGGGATTAAAAATACTGTTTTAACTTGTCATTTTCCAGTATGTCTGGAGTTGATCATATTTCAAAAACTTTTATAAAGAAGGAGACATACACAGTTATGCTAACTCTCATGGAGGGATCTAAATCACTGCAGTTGCAATTAATGATAATCACTGGCAAATCTGTCTTAAATGTCTAATTAATCCTAAGCATGTAAGTAGTGTGACTGTTGCAAATGGAACTGCTCAGACACTCGTGTACTGACATGCACAAAATTAGTCAGGCACTTGGCTCCTCCAGTAGGTCCGGATGGAAATGCAAAACTCTTGTGCTAAATCACCGTGGGCTCAAGAGAATGGTGCAGTTTAATTATCTCCAGCCAGGGTTAAAGAGGGATGGAAGTATCCTTTTGTGCCAGAGAAAATCACCCAGATGTCATTTGTAAGGGCAGCAAGGACCAGCTCCAGGGAGCCAGCACGGGAGAGGTTTCTGTTCCTTGTGAAGTGAAACTACTTTAGGATACTAATGCAAGCCCAGTAATCAGCCTGGGATGAGCTCGAGATGGTTCATTCAAATTTAGAGATTTCTTTCTGTTTGAAAGTGTTGACGGGGAAATTATCTAGGTCATGTAAATGAGAGTAGGGATCATTTGGGGAGGCTTCAAGTACTGCAGTACTAATAGGCAATATTGAAGCTGACTTTTCATTTTTTATGTGTACCAATCATCTGAAGTATCAACTGGCTGCACATTGCTAAAACAAAAGGATGTTGGAAGGGGGAAAGGTAGGAAGAAATCCTGGAGCTGTGTTAACTAGAACAAATTTAGAACTGTGAAAGATTCAGGATAATTGGTGAACAGAAGGATGAAGAACTATGGCTGTGAGTTTTGCAGCACTGTGTATCAAAGTTGCTTTATCCCACACCTGTTAAAACTGCAAGGTCCCAGACAGAGCCAGCACTGTTCAGCCACTTTAACAGACAAAAAGGCTTCCATTCCAGGGAGAAGAATATTATCAATTAGACCTTTAAGGGATGGGAGTAGGGTGGAATGTCCATCAACATTAAAAATTATTAGGAAAATTGGAATTTGGTGTGGATTTGGTATGTGACAACCCTACAGAAGTGTGTCCCCAATTCTAACAGCACTTACACGCCTAAGTAAAACATACATTTATTGTTCAGTCACTGTGTTGGACAGTTAAGCCTTGAGAATATGTTGATATTATAGACTTGTAATAGTCTTTCTTTTCTATATGGATGTATTCCATATAATTTATGATGTAAAAGTAAAAGTGCATGGCAATCTTCAGTTAAATCAGTGGTTACTGCTTCAAAAAGCATCTAATCCTTGTTGAACAGTTAGTAGTTCTGGCAAAGGACTGAACCACTGTGATGTGATGTATACTGACAAAATAAACAAAAATTGCTGTGATACTGAGCTGAAGATTATTTACAGATTTAGTTTTCTTTGAAGGGAAGCTCCATGAGCTCCCTTCTCCATAACATTGTGATGCAGTGATTTAATGTATATACAGCATTTTTCACTTAATTTCTTTCATGTGTGTTTTCAGACGATGAGTTTGTGTAACCTCCACAAAAGATATTCGGGATATTTAGATTTTTATAGAATTCTGAAGTTAATTTCAGGTTTTTTTTGGGTAGTTTTATTTTGTCCTGCTTTGTGTTAACCATGATTTGGTATTTAGTCCTGGACCATAAGAATTCTTTGATTGTTTGGAACTGTGAGAAAGGAAATATTTTTGTTCAGAAAATTTGCAAAGCTTGCCAGGTTTTTGGGTTTCTCTCACAACATCCAGCAGATGACAAATAGTTTCTGGGAGTGCTTGAGTAACCAGTATCTTATGCATAACTAACACCCTGTGTACTTCAGTCCAAATCCAGACACGTGTGTACAGCTATAAGGAAAATACCTGGCTTTCACAGTCCTTCTGGCATCTGGACAATGACCCAAACCAGTTTAGTTTTTAAGTGGCTTTTTAATCCAGTCAGTGCAAGTCTGGTGTTCTGAGGTGCCCTGAGAGCTTTGCCTTTCTGACAGGACAGCTCTGGGCTGGCTGTTCCTGAGCTGCAGCACAAGGTTTATGTGCCCAGAAAGAAAAATGGAGACTTGAGCTCAGCCTGGCTCCAGCCTGGTGATGCTTTGTCAATATTGGATTGGCAATCCTGTTATTATGAGAAACAAGGACATCATGTAGCTGCTAGGAGCTAGAAAATAGATTGTTTACTATGTTCCATGCCATCAATCAGTTTTGTGAGAAAACTTGAGCTCTGGCTGACTGGCATAATTTCTTTAAAAAGTCCCAAGTGTCTCCATTGGTTAATATTTATTGAGATTCAATTAACAGCAAATTAAAACTATTTAATATTTTATGGAAAAGAATTTAGAATATTAGATCAGTTTTGTAAATCAAAGTATTCTAATCACAGTAAGTAAATGGACATGATATTTTAAAAATCACTGCGTAGTTGGTGCAGCAAAGTCAGCATTCAATGTGTACAGATTTGCTTATTTACTTCAAACTGGAGATTAGTAATATAATTAGAGATGACTTTTTTAGTGAGGTATTTGTCAGTAAAACAATGCAAAAGGCCAAATTTAAGTGATAAATTGAAATATTCCTCTTTGGTATGCAGTGTATCTGCAGATGAAATGTATTTTGTGTTTTATGTCAGTATTAGACCAAATCTTCTACATTCTTAGAGTTTGTTTCACTGTGCAAATTTGAAGTTTGGAAAGCTGTTCCCTTCCAAGTCCTCTGTATATAATTATATATATAAGCATATATATGAGAGGGGTAGAAGCAGTCCCACTCTCCAACAAGATTCCCTTCTGGTCAGCTGCATAGCATAAATGGAAGCTGAAATATTTGAATTTCATCCTAGAAAGAAAACTCCTTAGGACCTAAAAATTGCCATTTTAAAGCCCACTGTGTTGAATGACCTTAGTAGTTAAGTGACATCCTCCACTTCAACAGCAGAATAATTCCATCATGTATCAAATGTTTGCATTGAAAACCAGAATGTTTTAAGATGGGACCAAGATCAGCTTGACACGTCCCAGTAAGAAGGAAAAATGAGATGTACAGTAGAGAGGAACAAGTGTGAAGATGCTTCCTTCCTGCCAACCTCATGCAATCACTCATATTACTCTTTTAGAGCCTTAGAGGTTTGATACTGGCCATGGTCTAATTCAGGCTCTAGTGAAGTTTATCAAGTTCCTCACCTGGAAAATGAAATCAGCAAAAAAAGGTGGGGAAAAAAAAGCTGAAAACCGGTCAGATTTAGCAGATTATGTGCAATGGATCATTAAATGAAAACAAAACTAGGAGCTGACTACTTTGCCCTCAGTGAAGTCAGGGTACTTGGTTCAGTGCACAGTCACATTTCTGTCCTTCCAGGGAGACACGAGCACAGGCAGCTGAGGCAGTCCCCAGGCACTGAGCACGACCCTGTGTTTCCGAGGTGAGTGCACTGTGTAATTCACGGTGCTGTTTGGGATCCTGTGTGCTGGACTGGGGACACTGCATACGCCTGTCAGGCAGCTTAGTGTATCAGAAGCAAGCAAACCTCTCCAAGTTAGAGCTGTAGAGTGCCGTCTTCCTTTTAATTTTCATTCTCATGTGGCAAGTCATGACCTCTTCTTCAAAGTCTACCCAGCCTAATCCCTTCCTGGGATCTGACAGCATGCAGGCATGCAGGTATTTTTTTAGATGGGTG
The DNA here is from genome assembly GCA_013400315.1 of Bombycilla garrulus. Classification (NCBI taxonomy): domain Eukaryota; kingdom Metazoa; phylum Chordata; class Aves; order Passeriformes; family Bombycillidae; genus Bombycilla; species Bombycilla garrulus. The sequence continues at coordinate 64,684 of VXBU01017949.1, read as the reverse complement.
CATAGGCACAACTGCCTGCTGTTAGCTCAGTGTCTGTTCAGAAGTGTTCTTCAAAACTACTTGACCTGGAAGAGGATATGAAAACTAACTTCTCAGGGGAGAGTCAAATGTTCCCATGGTCTAAAGCTGTCCACACTTCTCTAAACACATCCCTAATTGGTATTCAAACTTAAAAAATGTCTTTCATTAAAAATATAATTTGACGAAGTAATTGACTTGCATTTGATTAAGTCAGAATCTATTGGATTAACATGATTAATAGATAAAATTATAATCAAACAGAGGAGTACAAAAAGTGAATTAAGTCATGGGTCATAATAAAATACTAAATTTAAGAGAGATTGATATGGCAGGAATATTCATGTCACAGTAGGTATCACGCTGTTCCCTTACAGGCAGTGATGTAATTCAGATGGATTTTGGTAGTCAGAACCGGGGCTGCTTCAAAGGCCTTTGAAGTTGGTGAGAATTATAGCAGAGATCTGTTTACAGTACTTAACACCCACAGTGTAAATATTCACTGCTCCCATATTGATAGCAAAATGTGGGGTTACTAGTAAAAGAATTAATTCTGAACTGCAGAGGGGAAAAAACAGCTTAATGATCAAAAAGCCACTTAGCCAAAAAAGAACTGCTGTCTTGTAAGACTTCCTGTTCCACAGCACTGGTAATAGTGTAGCATTTCATTGTACATATCTATTAGTAAGATAACTTAAAATTTGTTATGAATTTTGACCCACCAATACATGGGACACTGCATTGACTGCAAAAAGCTTATTCAGAATAAAAATTCTAACATTAAAACTGTACTTTTTCTTTTAAGTGAACAAGTAACAACATAGCAACATCTTAAGACAACTGTAAAGCTGCAGGTAAACCATTAAAGCTGCATGGTCCCCACCTGGATGAACTGTCAGCATTAATGTGTGTATCTGGCTTGCACTTTGCTTTGAAAATCAAAATGAATTAATTTTTTGTCTAGAAACTAGAGTACTCCTTTACTGAAGCTAAATATTTTTCTTCCATGCCCACCAAGGCATGTAATTTTAGTGGTCCCCTTTTAGGAGTGCCAAGCTAACAGAATGGTCTGTGTGTGGTGCATAAAAGTAATTGTGGCTTGAAATGCATGAAATGCCACTGAATGGGCTATATGGGCAGCTAGCTGCACTCTGATACTGGAATTATCTAAAGACAGAGTTTTCTATCAACCTCTGTTTTATTTTCAGGATAGAGCCAGTGGAAATAACTAAACCTACAATTACCTAGCTTTCCTAGACTGGCAGCTTGTCAGTAATTGGATCAGATTAGTTGGTAATTAGATCAGCACTTGGTCTGCTACTGAAGTTAGTGTGTGCGTGTGGGACCTGCTAAGTTCTTTGAGACAAAAACCTGATTACTAAATTGAAGATATTGGTAAAACATAAGCAGGAAATTCCCACTATGGGATGACAGACTACTGACTGTTTCAAATTAAATTTGCAGTAGTCGTGTTCATTGAGGCATCTGTAAGATAAGGAGAAATAGGTGAATTACAGACTTCATTATAAGCATCTGAGTTCAGGAAGCTATAAAATCTTTAAGGTGTCTTCACTAAAGCAGGATCTAAGTCCAGTAAACATAGTGAGAACCTCAACAATGTCACGGTACTCAGGGAGTTATGGGATCTAGTTGCCTATGGAACTCATCCAGGAAGTGACTTTGTGTTTAAAGTCATGATTGCTTTAGTCTGGTCAGGTGGAGGATGATGATGACAAAACAGTGTGGAAAAGCTGTCATTGCAAGTAGCTTTCCACTGGTTGGTTCACAGTATCCCAAATACAGAGACAAATGAGAACGTTTGTTGCCTAAAGGAGAATTTCTTGTAGTCTAAGTTCACATGCTCTAATAAAAGGGGGTGCAAAAAGACTGCCAGATATTTTCCTGACTGTTCCAGCAGGTGCCAAATGATTTAGTAGCAGAACATAGCTGTATTTAACATCCTCTAAATCATTCCACAAGGGAAAAAAAGTGCTATTGTACCAGTGACACCACACACTAGAAAATCTGCAGTAGTTTGGAAGTGCCCATTATACTTCCTCAGACACTGCCTGCTCAGATGGCACAGGTCCCACTGCAATTGTGCCCTTTTTTTTTGCCTCATTATTTTTGTTAGAGTCAACTCAAGTGCTGTTCTAAGAAAAAATGGGCTTGCTTATTTTTCTTAACTGATGATTATGTAATTGCAGTTATTTAGTGGCTGCTGCCTCTGATAGGCTGGATTTCTAAAATTAGGAAATTGGAATTACAGAAATGGCACGAACAATGCTCCATTTCTCCACAACAGCTTCTGCTACCACAAGATCCTACTTCCAGCATACTGAAATTTAGATTTTAAAATAGCCACTATTGTTTGGTCATTCTTGTTCAGCATTAGACAGCATGGCTTAGCCATATGTGGAATTGCCTACTAAAAGACAAAAAAAAAAAATCTGGTTTCACTTCCAAGTTTATTTGAAATCTCTTGAACAGTTGGCATGTGATATCAGTGTTTCAGTGCCAAAGGTAATAAATTTTGTGGTCCTTAAGACATGTTTGGGAATAGCTTTAGTATTGAAAATGGAAGGGCTAAACTGGACTCTTGTCTCTATACTAGGATGGTTAGTTAACAAAAATTAAGAAATCAACAGAATTTAGCAGATGCATTTTTCAGTAATTTTATTATTGTTTTCCAGATACCCTGAATTTTGGAATGTGTTGCCTCTGACCTCACTCATTAAGCATAGTACTTGCCAAGGTAAACTCTAAATTAAAATAAAAAATAAAAAAATGAAAATTAAAAGCTGCCCTTTTGTACAATGCAAAATGGAAGAAAATAAAAAGGAAGACTATGCTGTTTCCAATGTCATTAAACTTAGGCAGGACACTTTACATAACTTTAAACTGTTGTTTTGAGACCACTTGATTTGTTTACCACACAAACAGTATTTTGTTATGAGTGAACTTAGCAATGACCGACCAGGGATCCCTGTATATTGACTTTTTTTTGTTTTATTTAAGAATAAATTTAGATGGATGGATGAATTTGGAACACTGTTGCTTCATCTTTATCCCTAATTGAGATACCATGGATTGTAAGGCTCTGGAGTATAATGATTTGTCAGCACAGGACACAGAGTGGACCAATTTAATAGTTGCTAGAGGGGTTAGGATTCCTACCGCCTTTGATGAAATCTTTTTTAGGTCAGTAACATTTAGAGATATAGAAAAAAAAATGAAGTAATTGGAGAGAAACCAGATGGTTTGTGGCTAATTTGGAGAAGTACAGATTATTGTTGTGCAGCATCTTATTCATTAAATGAAAAGGCCTTAAGATTTTATAAGGGGTAGATTAATATTGATATCACGTTATGATTCACACTGTTTAGTGTGCAAACATCAGCCATCCCTTATTTTTTTCTGCCCATGTTCAGTGCTATCACTGAAGCCATGGTATGAGGAATTACCATGGTGAGTCAGTAGATGACAATCTTACATGTTCATTTTTCATTTATGTTTTCCTACTATGGAAGAAACGTTTGCATGCTGTAAAATACAAATTCAAGAATTACAGAGGCAGCCAAATGTATGCTTGTCATGGAAATACCATGGGTGAATGACGTGTCACAAGGATAAGCTGGTCTCTGCATTCCCTGCCATTTTTTCAGAGCATCTTGCTTTGGCATTTGCACAGGTTCCTTTTCATTACAATTGCATCATTAAATATATGTTAATTTTTAAGTTTCTTTACTGTTCCATTCTGAAATAATACAGACACACCAGCTAGGAACTGAGATGTGTTTATTTTAGGATGATAAATGTAAAATGTTTACCTATCTCTAAATGGGTAAATATTACTCTACTCAGATTTATTACAGTAATGCCTAGGCACTCTGAATAAAATTGCTGAGCAGTTCATAGGCACCGCAAGGGGCAATTTTTGCCTAACACAGTTTGTAACAAAAATAAGCAAGACAAACAAAAGATGAGAGTTCACACACAGCCAGGGAAGTGACTCTTTTAGAGAGGCTTTATAAGAGAGAGGTGGAATGCTTAGGAACAGTGTCTGCTGGCTGAGCTGAGAGATGCTGATCATACACATGAAGGACCACGTCCCAACTGATACACAAGTCAAGTGTTTTTAATTGAGGAGCATGTGTCATATAATATATATTTATTTTATATTTGTGTATTGATATATATCTGTCTAATTTTGTCATATTTCAAGATGTCATTACAAATCGTTCACAGTATATTGCAACTGGTATAGGCAATTTTTTGGCTCCCATTAGCTTACTTAGTGTTCTTAAGGCCTTAACCTTCTCTTGTGGGATGAAGAGATTTAAAATTCACAGCCTCTTGCTGTCACTTGCTGGCATAATTGAGAATATTGTCTGAGATTTTTGGAGAATCCTTTCCATTTGGCAGAGATGTTTGGACACGCTTGTTAGAAGCTGAACACTACAAAATAGATGGTCAGCTCTGGAGGGGATTCTTCAACAAGGGAATAGCTGTAAGAAAACAGTGCCAAACAAGCAGCATTTTGCTGAGAGGTTTTCAGAATAACATTCTTGACTTAGAGCCCATTATCTAACAGATGTGTATTGATTTAATAAGCCTCCCTACTGTTTCACTGTAAGCACTTAGTTCTCTCATCTTCAGTGGAGAACGTGAAACAGGAATCTATTAATAAAAAGTCTCTTATTTCAGGAAAACATGTTGGTGCCCATGTTTGTCAAGGACATGTAAGTATTTCAAAGCTAATCAAAACTTTATTATTTGATTGGGATCCTCTGGGCAAGTCCCTCAGCTGGATATAGTATATGATATATATACACTGATATCCTTTTGCTTGACCAAAGAATAACATTACAAATTATTTAACCTACTCTATTATTTCCTGGTATACTTCAAAATGATCTTACAAAATATTATGATTTCCTGTACCTACAGAAGAAGGGACTTGACAACTTGCCACTGTCAAGTTGTTAATTCATTCTCATTTCTTTTTCTAGACACATTTAAAATTTTTTTTCTAGACGACTTTTTACTGAGCAAGAGCAAATAAACAGGAAAGATTAAAATACGTGTGATTTGGCACAAAATCTGATGAAAGAATGCTTAAGTGTGGGAGGGAAAGGGAGGGCCTGCTCTACAGCAGCTGCAGAGTTCTGTCAGGTTTAGCAGCAGATTTGGTTTCTGTGGCAAGGCTTTGGTAGTGAGATGCTCCAGGGGTGGCATCTGTAGCAGGTGCCAGAAGCTTCCCCCATGTCTGAAGAGCCAATGCCAGCCAGCTCCAGGACAGATCTGCTGCTGGCCAGAGCTGAGCCCATCAGCAACAGTGGATGGGATAGAATTCGTTCCAGAAGCGGGGGAAACCTGCACAACAGCCACTGCAGCTGGGGAGATGAGTGAGAGAAACTCTGCTGACACCAAGTGCAGAGGAGAAGGGGAGGGAGGAGGTGCTCCAGAAACCAGAGCAGATTTTCCTGCAGCCCACAGAAGTCCCTGGTGGAGCAGAGATCCACCTGCAACCCCCAGAGGGAAACCATGTCAGAGCAGGGTGCCCGAAGGAGGCTGTGACTCTGTGCAAAGTCAGGACCAGACTGTCAGGGTCTCTGGAGTGGCAGGTTTGGTGGCAGGACTTGGGACCCTGCGGGGACCCACACTGGAGCAGCATGTGAAGAACTGCAGCCTTGGGATTGGGCTCATGTTGGAGAAGTCTGTGCAGGACTGTGTTCTGGGGGAGGGACCCCATGCTGGAGCAGGGGAGAAGAGTGAGAGGAGTGGTCCCCCTGTGGAGAAGGAGCAGCAGAGACATCTGTCTCCTCAGCTTCTTAAGGAGTACTCCTAATGTTTCCCCATGCACATCCCAAAGTAACAAGTCACTTTTGAAAATCTTGTCCTTCAGACGTTATATCCTTTCTTAGAGATGCCTCAGTTAAAAACACTGGATTTGCGTTCCTGTATTTCATATTTCTGTCAGGTGTACAATGTAAATACCCTAAGTCCAACACAGGAAGCATTGTATACAACACAGCTTTCTGCAGGTAATGAAAGCTTGTGTGAGTAGTTTGGCAGCTGTTTTGAACACAGGATCTCTTTCATAATCTATTACTACTTTCTGCAAAGTTTCAAGTAATTGGCTTCTCTGAATCAGGCTATAAAGCTTCTGACTGTAAAATTGATCTCCTCATAAAGTACGTATGTTCTAATGCTCTAATTATGTGAAGCCCCATCTTCCAACCCTTGACAGCCTAAGTAATCTCTAGTCATCTGTGCAATCTTTGTGACTGAACATAGGAAGAGTCAAGTGATTCCAGAATATCTACTAGGTCTCTACTCAACTTTCCTAAATCACATTTTGTTTTCACATAGATAAGTGATTTAAGTGAAGGGTTAACAGTGTTCTGTCTCCCCTAATTTGAGATTTGGAATACAATTATAATTCGAAATGTTTCTTCTAGTTGAGACTCCTTAGGAAAGACACATACATAGCCTAGAGCTAGAAGTCCAACTTTGCTTTTAAATGCAAATATTTTAACAAGTATAACACACATAAGCATGAACTATCAATTATTACTACTAGGCATATGTAAAACATCTTGTTTATCACAAAGAAGCCAAATTAGGCTAAAAATAAAATAGAAATTTGTAATTGAAATGTTGCCTGTTCTCCTTTAAAACTGCCCATTGTTCTTACCAGAAGTAGCCTTCAGGTTGACTTGATGCATCTAAATAGATCTTTCAATAAGAAAAGATGGGAACTGCCAGTGTTGGCAGAGTGTTTGTCATGCAATGAGCCTTCCTGGGAACGGTGTTAGAACAGTGCATTATTTACAGCACCAGCCTGTCAGATAAAAGTAAATACTTTGTTTCCTCTTACTTTCATTCTCTAGATGTCCTACTGGTACATACAGTATGACAGGAGGAAGTTTCAAGTCAGGGAGAGGGAATTTCCCTGCTGACCTACCAACACAGGAATGTAGACAAAAGTCCATGGAAATATTGAAAATGTTAAGTTCAGCAGATATTTTGAATCCAAATTTAATAGCATTCAACTGAAGATGAAACAAGTGCAAGTTTCGACAAATGGTGGATTTATTTTTCAGTATAGTACCCTCACCTCAGTCAAGTCAAATTCTACTGTTGATCTCCATCTCCCAGAAGACTTTGTTCTGAGACAGTAACCCCTTGGGGGTTTGGTTGGTTTGTTAGTTTGTTTTTTTGTTTTTCTAGGCCACTACTACTTACCTTTTAGAGCTGTGGCTAGATTGAGTCCTCAAGCTGATTTAGTTTGCATCACTTTGTAGACATGACAGCCGTTTAACCAATACTTTCCCTTTCTCAAGAGCAGTTGGTAAGTTTTGACCAAAAGATGGTCAAATTATCTTAATCACCCTCAGTGCACCTTGAGGATGTCCCCTTGCCCAGCCACGCTGACAGGAGGGCAGTGACAGCTGGATGTGTGTGTGGCACTGTCCTGTGCCTCGCTGGGCACGGGGCCTGAGGAGTTATCCCTGGACCCCTTCTGGGAAGGCAATGCTGCATTGCAGCAGCTGTCACTTCCCCTGTCCCCATGTCTGCAGAGCTCCTCTGGGACTGGAACTCTCTAATCCCTCTTGGTTAATGGGCTGTCTTCTTTTGTTCTCTTTGGGTTTTGGTGCTAATTTTTGTACATTTGCCTTACTGGTATGGAGTACCTTGAGAGCTCCCTGTCACTACTGGGGTTCTGTATATCACACCAGGCCCCCTGAGTTGCTTGAGGTATTTATAGAATTTATTTCTGTTATATTAGATACAGTTTCACCTTGGAATTTATACTGGGCATAATTGAATCTGTTTAACGTTGACAAGATTGAGATTGTTTTTTAATACCTGTTTTACAAAACAATATGTCTAAGTACTATTATTTAAAGATGTATTGTTTGCATTGTTTCACAGTATTGTCTCTCTTACTGATGGCTTCTATGCTTTTTCAGGTTCTGAGGGTTTAGGTGTCAGAACACTAACTTATTTTCCACTCTAGACTTGTTGGAATAAAAGGAAGCCTATCTCTAAACCAGGTTGTCTCAAAAAGTTTTTTATATCTCAAAATATTTTTGTTTAGTTTATGCCCCCCCCATGATCAGCTGGTTCTAATTTCTCTAAGAGCACACAATTAAGGAGACTTGGCTCAGCTGCAGAGACTTTCACTTCAACTCGTTAACTGGATAACAGCCCCAATAATATTTATCTCTGTCAAAATAATAGGTCCTCTACTAGGTTGGTGTTATGTATTTCTGGTGGTTTTATATATATATATACACAGGTATTTCTGTATTTATCAGACACCCTGTACATGTATATCTGGCATCTGATTTTGCATTTTAGTGAAGTCCAACAGTACAAGTCAGACCATACCCTTTGTGTCACTCCTACTTCAAAAGGACATAAAATAGCCCTCACATCTCCAAATCATACCCAAAGTCTCTTCTTTTTTGTTTGGTTTCTTGTACCAGAGAGGAAGGAGTGTACCTGAGGCAGTGTTGTTTCTTGTCTCTGTATTGTTTGATGTGTGATGAGCTTGCTTATCAGATCTCAGTGTGCAACCAAATATGGCTTCACTCGCTACAAGAAGTGCTCATGTACAAGGAGACAAATATGCCCTCTACTGACTTCATCTGTGGCTAGAGTTTAAAAGCTGCTGCCAGAGAGTACACAGTGGAACTGTTTGCAAATAAAGCAAATTAAAATAAACATCTTTTATCATAAGAAAGCAATTAGTGTTGATTCGCAGCTTCACTTGGTTTTTCTTTCCTGACCTTGACTACATTGTGATGGTTTTGTGCTTCCTCGGACAGTTTCTACTTGCATCTGCATCGATTAAACCTTGATCTCATTTATTATCTCAGGAAATGGTCTCAAGGTCACAGGCCTGGAAATTTAATTATGGTGGCAGTATATTAAGTGGCACATTTAAAGATGCTGAATCGTAGTAATTAATTTTTTGGATGGTGGTCTCTAGGGAACAGGTTTTCTCTACACTGGGTGTTTAGACATCCATCATGGCCATTCAGCTTGGCAGCTGTCTTTTAGCTTTAAACTGCATCATTATTCATCTTTTATGACTGACTTTAAAAACACTAGACAACTATATCCTTTTTTATTGTAATATATGTCAGATGCTTGTATTAAGCTATACTTCACCTTTGCTATAAAACATTAGCAGAGGTTGCTAGCAGCTACCTAGGCTGGCCTCTAAATTGAGACAACAATTACCCTTCGCTGACATCTAGTGTCAAGACATGAGATATAGCTGGAGTGCTGAATCCATTGGCCTGGAAATCCTGCACTTCCCCACTGATTCAGGCTCACCCAAGAAGCTGCAGCACTGGACATAATTAGTGGACACGAGGGATTAACTTGGCACACAATGTTGACTTTGTAGCAGCACTAGGTTATTGGATGAAATGCAGCACTGTCAAGGTCTTAAAAAGCTTGTAATGTTTAATGAAGGAATGGTCATTAAACTTGCTGGATCAAATATTAGGCAAGATGGAACTGGGAGGTATTTAATAAAGAGGCCTGAAAATATGAACTAAATCACACATATTCATTTAAACTGCTGGCTAAAGCCCAGCATATTTCAAAATAGTTCACTGCTGGTTTAAGCTAGATGGTATGAACTGGGAAGGAGAAGAGTAAGCAGGTTTTAGCTTTCTGCATAAGTTTACAGAGATCTTTTTCTACTCCAGATTTATTTTTCTTAAATGAAATACTTTAAAGTTCACACATTCTGTTGAGACTGCAAAAAAAAAGAAAAAAAGTTCTCTAGGTAGTGTGAGGGTGTTAAAATTCTCAAAGTGAACAAGATTTTCAAGTGAGGTCTTTCATACCCTTTGTCAAGCTGAATCTTCCAGGATTGATACCAAAATATCAAACAGTGGAATTTAAAAATATTGTTACAAGAGTTGTAACTCAATACTGGTATATTAATACTCATACTAGTATATTAATAACACTTTTTTACAGGCTGAGGTGAAGATGATCTCTTAAAGCAGCTGGGACACTTGGAGAATGGAATTAAATTCTAGGTACAGAATATTGGGTGTAGCACTCCTCCTGCACCTTGCCACCTCCTGAATCTCGCTAGACATAGTTATTCAGCAGTAAAAGCCTTAGTGCTGGCAGTATTTGACCTTCTCTTTAAATTTGTGTTGTGAACCCATCTCTTTGTGCTATTTGGCCTTTCTGGAACAGTAATGTATCTTCTTCTGGAGAGATCAGCTAGATCTCCTTTTTGTGCTGTGTTTTGTGATTAGAATTATGTGATTGTGGTTGAGATGTTTAAATGCAGTGGAGCTGAGAAAGACTCATCTTCCCAGGTGTATGCGTGATCTGAGTGCACCTTGCTTCCCTGGGCTCACTGCAGCAGGTCCGTATGCTCAGCCTGGGGCTCTGCTTAATTCAGGGGGTTTGTAGGCAGTATTTGTAAATGCTGGGCAGGTCATTCCTCTACCCGTGATCTGTGTTGCCACAGTTTGAGAAGAAAACAGCAGGTAGAAGAGCAGGATTACAGGGAGAGAAGTGGATGATGGATCTTTCATGTGAGATACACGAAGGCACGCAGTGTTTCTCAGCTTCACTCGGCTTTGAAGGCAGAGTGACTGCAAAGCACATCTCCCAGCAGTGTCACACACCGTAGGTGGTCTCAAGGCTGGAGAGTGAGCACCACAGATAATCTGGATCAGGTCAATCAGGCCTGTTTGGAAATGGAAATGAGTGATACCACAGTGGCTTCTTGCAGAGCTGCAGATGGAGCTTTGGAGCTGCCTACATCTCATCGACTGGAGAGGCACAGAGAGGTGGGGAGATGGCTGACTCCTAGGCAAGAGTCAATTTAAACAGGAAATGTTTGCAAGTGGTTGAAAACTCTTTGGTAATTCCTTTATAAAAACAGACTATAAACTCGTAAATTACCTCTCTCCTACTTTTAAATATTACGTCAGAACATAAAAATGGGAATAAGGTATCCTGATCACTCCTGTGGATCATCATGATTACGTTCCAAGTGCCCTAGTCTGTTCTAAATTATTAAAATTGGATAAATTGCATGTGTGTATGGTTGCACATCTAGCCAGGCAAAGCAGAGCAAATCAGTTTGTAGCTAGCTACAGCTGCAAAAACAGGGTAGTTAAAATGCTTTTTCCCCCCGTAGGTTTCTGAAGAAGCCCCTTTGATCAGAATCCACTGGATTTTGTGAAGAAACGAACAAATCACAATATAAAAATATGGTGGAATTGCAGTATTTGATGGATGTTGGTGAGTACTGATACCTGCAGCATAGTAAGTACCAAAAAAATTCAGGAGGATATATGGATATTCTTTTCTCTCAAGTCTGTTTTCTGTCTTGTTGTAACTCATTTGAACAAAGACCATGTAGATATTTGGGTTGTAACTCTCTATGCTACTGACCAATTCACAGATGGTTTGAATATATCTGCATGTAAATATTGCCATCCCTATGTACATATGGGAGTGTTCACAATGCAATGGGGACCAGCTCTTTAGCAAGTTTGAATTTTGGAGCATGTAGAAGAGATAAAATCAGTATAGCTGAGGTAGCAATGTTGGAAGAGCAATAGGTGTATAATAATCTATACATTAGGATAAATTAATGCAAGTGATTAGGTGAGTAGCTTTGCACAATAAATGGAGAAACAGAAGAAAAAAAACTCAAACCATTAATGCTAACTTCAAAAAGGCTCATGATACCAAATGACATATTCACCATGAACTGCTTCTTCTGCTGCAGTCATGACACACATTCTGTTCAGATTACCTCACTGCTGGATTAAGTCACCAGCATTGTTTTTGAAATCAAGGTAGCAAATGTTCCCATAATTCAGTTGTAGTTTCTGAATAGCTAAATTAGTCTGTTTTGTGGCATTTTATGTCAACAAGCTCAATAAAACCACTTATTTCTCCTGTCTAGAGACCTTTTTATCTAAAACACTACAGCAGAAGGGCAGCAGAGATAGAAAATTGTTGCACTTCAGCACCTTTTGCAACAGACTTGCATATGTTTGGTAAATTAGAACTTCTACCGCTGAAAGGTTGGATTTATAACCAGTCATGTTTGGATCCAAGCTGTTGTACATCACCAGAACTTCCAAATGACATATCAGGATTTTTCCTCTGCTTTTAAAGCCTCTCTTAACATGTCATTCTTGTACTGACTTCTTGCAAATGTCTTGTTGGAGTAAAGATTTTTTTAAAACCATTTAAAGCCTATACTCAGTATACTTGCTTTACTTTTATGGTAGTTCTAAATGCCACAGTTCTAGCCCTTATCAGAGAAAGTTCCTTTCAGATGAGGTAGGCAATAATTGCTTTTCTGTGTATACGAACTATCTTTCAAAACTGTTTCGGTGCATACTCACATGACTGATATCCTCATAACCATCCACCCTGAACTACATTCAACTTTCCTAAATGAGATTTTATTTGAACTGATTATGATTAGATAAATGGGTGACTTCACTAATGTATAATACACTTTTCAATTATAGAGTATGTATGATAATTTACATTTCTTGTTTGATAGTATGATATTTATGTGACATATTCTGGATGAGATCTATCTGCTTTCAACTTCTTTCAATATATTTAATTTTTTAGGATAAACAAAGACATTACAAANACTTTTCTTTTAAATTAAATCTGCTTTCAACTTCTTTCAATATATTTAATTTTTTAGGATAAACAAAGACATTACAAATCCACCTTAATTTACCCTTCAGTAGAATGAAATCTCTTGGCAGATAAATTCTGGTCCCCAAATTTGTTGCCTGAGGAGATAAATTCTATCATCAGATGAACAGATGAACATAATGTGGCTTGGAATAGCAAGTTCCCCAGTTAACTGACTGCAGAATCAAGCAGCCATTATCAAACTGACAGCTGAGAGACTGTTAGAGAAAAACTGAATTTGATGAAGAAACAGGGTTTCTTCTTTCTTGCAATAAATCTGATTTATGCCTCCTGGGTTAACAGCTTTCTTTACATGTAGAGATTTTGTAGGATTTGCTAATTTTGAGGTAGGTGAGAATTAGATTATCTTCCCTGGCAAAGAACCTCTGTGTAGGGGAAATTTAAAAGGTATTTAATGTGCTATTTTTTTCCTGCTATTAGCCTTTACAAGTTTATATCTGGTATCAACACCCAAAGACATGGCATTCAGTCAGAAAAGAGAAATAGTCTAGAGATATATCAATAAATTGTATTGCTAATTAGTTTTTAAACTTTATGTTTAAAAAAGGAAAAATGTTAAAGTTGTGGTTCATATCTGTAATAAATAAAGAATGTTGAAAACTATCATGTCGCCCAATTTAATTTTAAACTGGTCAACATAGTAGCCTGCCCAAAAGGAGAAAACCCAAAAAACCAGATAAGCTGTGCAGTTGTAGTGAGGTGATCCTTCTTGTTCTATTGCTTGTGTTCCATTGCTCAGTACTGGTTTCTTTTGGCAGTGGTGTTTTTCCAGGAAGGCACTATGGCCAGTTGCTTACATGGGACAGTACTGGTAATCTCTGCGTGCATTAGTGTGTGTGTGTATTTATATATCTATATATAGCATACATAGGGATAGTGTACACATGCACATACAATGTCCTAAAAACTGACAGGAATTCCAGCATCTCTGAACATGTACAGTGAATTTATGTTTAGTCAGTATGGAACTGCCATATGATACTGATGCTTCTAATTCCTTAAAGCATTTTAAAAAAACCCCAAACCTGATGTTCTGCAAAGAGCTGAGAACTCACAGATATGTCTTTATGAAACTTTGAAGACTGTGACAAAATTTTTCTTTTTTTCCCCCTCCCTTCATAGCAACCAACAGAGGCAATTAGTAATAGGTCTATTTCACGTTCCAAATTGTCAATTGTTTTGACTATCCTTCTGCTTTAATCATTCCTGGCACAAGTGCCCTGGACTTAGAGAAGGAATGAGGCCAGCTCTGGGGTCAGCTCAACACTAGCATTTGAATATGAATACTGAAATTTCTAAGGTTAAGATTTTGTTAATAAAACATAATTGTGTATACTTTTTGCTTTCATAAAATGTTTTATAACTTTATTCCAGTTAATATCCCTGTTGTGAGATTGCTACTGTGGGTCTGTAACTTGTAAAAATACGTGAGTTAATGAGCAACTTTCATGGCTTTTGCCAAGTTACTGAATTATATTAATAGCTGATTGCAGCCTACTGTTTTATTAGGATGAACGAACTAGCAGTTTTAGATTGAACTTAGGAATTATTTTTGTAGTGGAAATTATTTTTTCCCAGTTTAAAGTTTAGTAAGCATAAAGGTTTTAAACTAAAAGAGAATGATTCAGACCTGATATATGGAAGAAATTCTTTATGATGAGGGTGGTGAAGAACCACAGCACATTCACCAGAGAGGTGCCAGATGCCCCATCTCTGGAACCATTCAAGGTCAAGTTGGATGGGGCTCTGAGCAACCTGATCTGGTAGAAGATGACCCAGTTTGCTTGGAGGGGTGTTGGGCTAGATGGATGAATGTCCTTTTCAACCCAAACTCTTCTATCACTCTAACTCACCATAAGTAATTTGAATGAAGATATCCATATTGAGCTTTTTGTGAAAGAGGGAGGAGTGAGATAAATACTTCGGGATTTCTATTGGTTTAACTTGCACAGCTCTTTTGGGAGGGGCATCCTCTTCTTTCTGTTTCTCAAAGTTCCCAGAAGTGTGAGGACAAAGCACAGCCAAAGAAGTGTCCTTGTCTTAAAACCGATGAAGCACACCAGCTATATAGTCAGTAATCCCTGAAACATTTCATTAGGTACGATTGGGAAGCAGGAGCTACAAAACGTTAAGCTAGAGGGCAAGCTATGCTATAAAATGCTGCTTTGGAGGCGATCTGCATCTGAGTTAGGGTAACTGTTATGTCTGCAAGTCTTGAAGGTCAAAGGATTGTCTTGTAGGAGGTGGTTACTCCAAGCTCCTCTGGTGTGACGTGGGGATGCTGTCCTCCAGAGAAGAAACAGGAGGTTAGCACTCTAGATGGTGGTTTGGGAAGCCCTACAGAAAGCTTACACAGAGGCTGAATCCCATCTCTGTTCTCTCACTCTAAGTCAAATCAAATTGCAGAAATGATGTAACTTTGGACTTCAATGAGTAAGCACATGTAGGCTGGAAAAGATGCAGTTTCATGTGTGACACAGTTTTACAGGCAGAAATGGTAGTTGAGAGGAGGGAAAGCAGACCAGGTTGCTCAGTCCCATCCAACCTGGCCTTGAACACTTCCAGGGATGGGGCATCCACAGCTTCTCTGGGCAACCTGTGCCAGTGCCTCACCACCCCCACAGGCAGAATTTCTTCCTAATCCTGCCCACTTTCAGTTTGAACCCATTTCCATTTTTCCTCTCTCTCCATATCCTTGTCTAAAGTCCTTCTCAGTCCTCTTGGCAGCCCTTTTGCGACCTGAACCTGACTCCTCTCTCTAAATCACCTCTCTGCCTTCCAGTAGCAAACTACTGAAAGTGCAGTTAATTTGATTAGGAAAACATCAACCCCTGTGTAAATGTAGGCTATACACTTAAACCTGTATGAGGCAAAGCAGCTGTTGAGTCAGAACATAAGCATAATTCTCCTCCTATCTCCTTTAACAGGACACCACCTGCTATTTAAGTCACTAACTATTCTGATTATTTTAGACAAATTTCAGTGTGCATTTTCTTGCATCTCAGTAACAAGGAGTGTGTTTGCTCCAAAATCACCCTACTACAGCTAAATGTGAGAGCACGTGTATTTGATTCATATTTGGCTTGGAGTTTTGTAACTGAAATAAAACAGGAATACTCCCAAGAAGTAAACACTTAAATAAACAATAATGCTGATGCAAATAAGAGGAATGCTGAGTCCACAGCATTCATACATAACAGAGTACTAGTACTGACATTGGCTAAGACGTGTAGGTAGTTGTGCATGCTGTGCATTCTCTGGCTGTCAAAATAGTAGTGCACAAGATAACTGAACCCAGTGCAGGCAAAATGGCATGAGCCACTTCATTTTCTTTTAAAATCATGACTCATTCATGAATCACCGAACAGCTCTTAGATTTTAACAATCTGTTAAAGCAGTTGGGCAAATTCCTTTTCATTGGAACATTACTTATGACTTCTGCTCCTGTTGTCCTCATCTGAACTGGGGAGTGTGTATATACATTTATGAGGCCTTTATCATACCTTTACATTTCCTTTTAGAGATTTCAAAGTATAGTTGCTTTACCCCACTGACTTTAACATTGTTCTTGTGCTTCTCCACAAAAATAACTTTCCTAGCCTATTTTGGACTCTACAAGAACTTCCCAAGGAGCAACCAAAAGAAATTTGCTTCAAATTAAAATTTGAATTTTTATTTTTAATTTCAATTTTATTTTTGAATTCAGGTATGATCATGCAAACAACAGGCAGAATTTATTTAACCTTCAGCCAGCTGCTTAACCAAGTTGAAATTATTGATAGCTCATCAGCAATGATCAAGATGGAGAACCTAAATGAAGAGGTGCCTTTTCTTTTTCTTTTCCAGCCTTCCCTGCATCCCCCTCCCCCTGGCCCCTTTTTTTTCTAAATAAGAGAACCATTGAACTGGTAACAAGACTTGAAATGCCGTGTCAGCTCAGCCAGCGTGGTCAAGGAGCTCAGCTGTAGAAGGGAAATAAAACTGTTAAGTTATGACTGCCCTCCAATCAGTCACAGGGGTAATGATGTTTGGCTTTAGTCAGGTTATATGTCAGTAAATATACATCTCTCAGACAGCCTTTAAGACAGCCTTAAGATCATGCTTATTGTTTTATATAGATAGGGGTCGGATGCTGATATATTGTGGTCATAGGCCACTGAAATAAATTTCACAGCATTCAGCAGGTAAAGTTAATCTCAATAGAACACAATGTGACTGCACTTTTGATAGAATATTCATTCAACAATGATGGGGCATTTTTTCTCTGTTAGGTTTTGTGCAAATCACTCAAATGCAGATTTTTTTTTTTCCCTGCTTGATTCTATATTTGCTACTACATGAAGTGACCATTTTCATTTGGTCTTTAGTGTAGAGCTGTGACAAGATCAAAAATTGCAGTTTATAAACAACACTGTGTTCACCCTGTTCACTGTATTTTGTTCATCCTGTTCACGTATAAATCACTTTTAAAGGTGTGGGAATCTCGGAGTTCTAAGTTGTGCCAATGAAATTTCAGTCATGTACGGGTGATAACAGGAATTTTTGTCTCGGGAGCAAAGGACTGAGACAAGACCTTGCCAAGAGAGACATTCTAGACTTACAGCTCAGTGAACTAGGATTTTACTATAGACTTAGACAAATATTTTTTAACATATTCTTTCTGATAATGATAGTTAAGTTTTCACTTAAGCTAACTGCAAAGGACTTCACATCATTTGCAAATATTGGACCACACCTTTCATTACTATAGTTTGCCATTAGATATTAAATCTGCTAACTCTCCATAGCATTTTTATAACATAAATGTTGTAACAATCCACGTTATAAAATGCAGAGGGTTCCCATTATACCAGCTTCTACTGTCTATTATTCAGCATTACCACTGCACAGAGTAAGAAAATGTAAAAATACAGCCTACATGCATTTCATGTAATACCAGTGCAATTAGACCAGAATTTGATAAAGTCATGTGTAGTACTTACACCCTAAGTAAAATGTGCTTTGGGTTTTAGAGTACAATGCAGTGTCCGTTTTTAAATTCAAAATTATGGCTGTAGGCCTGAGGTTAAACTGAAGCATTGAGCTGCCCTTTGGTGTCAGAGCCTTTAATCCAGATAGAGAATAACAAAACTGTTGTAGTTTAATTTAGTAGGATTTATCAGAGCAATGGCTAAATACTAACGTTTTATTTTGTGTTTAAATTGTCAAATATCACTTAAATTAATGGAAAATTGGTCTGGACAAAAAGGAAAACCAACAGGTAATGTCTATAACTAACGGCAGATATTGTTGATAATTGATTTTATATCAGGCTTTCAATGTTAACCTTTGTTGATGTTGTTTCACCAGGTTTTTTTAAGTTGTTTATAAATAAGTTAAACTCAGAAACTGTAATATTCATACTGTTCCTGTTTATATTTGCTAAATGTTGATCCAGGTTTTAAGAGAAAACTATTATAATGTCAGTATAAACATACTAGATTTTACCTTTTAAATCTGTCAGGAGAATTTTTATGAGACTCTGAAATATTAAAAAACTTTTTTCTCCACTTAGATGGTATTAACTAGTCTGTATTCCCAAATTTTTACATTTCTTTCCTAATATGTGATTTTCTTTTAAAGAAGATGCTGTAATATTCTGGGCCTGTACAGCCCTTTTTAGACAGGCACTGCAGACATCACTGAATGATGCTTCCTAAGCTTCTTGACATAAATGGCATCAGCTGAAGAATTCCCACCATTACCAGGACTCCCGTAGTGCAATGAAATCCTTAACATGTGAAAACTGAGTAAGAAATGAGAGTTCATGTTGTCTGAACTATAACTAGGCATGAAATTATTCAGAGACTTTCCACGTGAACATCACATGTTAACTTTCACCTGGGCAGGCCCTTTCAGGGAAGTGCTTAGGCAGGTATTTCAAGCTATCACCTACTGTAAGCTGTGATTAAGAGCTTTCCTGAGAGTGACCCTAATTACCATTCTCAGCTCTTAAGTAAGGTAGGCTGTGTCTGCAGATCGACTTAATTTGGGGAACACAGGCTCACCTTTTCAAATTAACCTGTTAAAGCTTTGTATTTTCCTCACTAAAAATATTAAGTTCCTTCAGAGGAAGAAAAGTATTTCAAACTGTTTATGAACCCTTCTTACTCTCCTAGTCAGGTTTAAAAAATATTAAGTTCCAGGCCTCTGAATAGTCTGTTATAGATTTTACTGGCCAATTCTGACTGTTCTTCGGCTTAATATTTGATCAGTATCTGGAAAGGCACTGATCTGAAGGAAATATATGATCAGTAATGGGTTTGAAACTTCTCGTGTTGCTGAGAGTTGGCTCTCTTGTAGCAATGCTTGAAAGGCTATGAAATTGCTTCTGTGTTTTGCAGTAGTGTACCTTGTATTCAGTTCCAAAAGCTTTAAGTCCATATGTGGCATGGTTAACATAAATGTTTTATTATTTATTTTTATTTACCTTTTTTACATATATTTTTACATGGTGTATTACTATGACCCTGTACCATAGCCAGTTCTCCTAAAAGCTCATTTTTCAGATTTCATTTTTTCCTTGTTTTTCTGTCATTTTTTAAAGCACATTAAAATAATTCAGATATTAAAAGCAAGTCTTATTTAGGATGTGTCTAGTTTGAAAAAAAATTAAAAGCTTCTGCATCTTTATAATGATTAATTAAAAGTCAAAAGTTTCCTTGATGTGGATAGGGATCAGTATAAATTTTTTTACACTGATGAATTCTCATGAAGGAAACACAAATCATTCAAAGTCTTTAAAACACCTTTTAAATCACAGTACTTTCACATATGCCATAATTTTTGCTGGCATGGTATCAGAAAACAAATCCCAGCCTTTTGTGTAACTACCTTGGTGTGACTGGTCAGTATCGATTATTACTTTTTTTTGTTACGGATTCTTCATTGCAGCCTAGTAATCTGTAAACAACCATGGAAATAAATACTTGCTTTGTTTCTCACTGATTATTTTTTCAAGAAGAAAACAAAAACTTTTCCAGCTGTTTTTTTCAAGTATAGTCTGTTCCAACAGAAAGATACCCTCAAGGACTACTAATATAATTAGTTAACTACTCATCTAATTGTTAAAACTCCTAATGTAATTGTTTAACATTTCATAGTAGGCCACCCAAGAACTACACCGATGCCCAGAAAATTGAAAACAAACGGTCACGTAATAAATTACTAAGTTTACGTAAATAATCTGGTAGTAAAAGTTCAAATCCATGCAAAAATGATTAATGCAGCATTTTAGTTGGACTGGTGAGATTTTAGCAATATCTGTGTGTGGGATTCTGGATTAAGCTTTTTTTACTAATATCTTCACTGAACAGATTTTCAACCCTTGTACATACAGTATACTTCTCTTATTTTTCTTGCCAGCGCTTAACAAACTACAGTATATTCCCTTATGGAGGGTGGGGGGGAAGGAAAAGTATTTTATTCCTGCATACCCAGTGTTTAGACACCCTTTAAAATGATGTGACCTTTTTTTGTGTTTATGCAACTAAGGCAGACTTTGTGCCAAGACTGGAAGGTACTCTGGGAGTAACTTTTCATAGTCTCTACTTCCAAACACGCAGCAGATAATTTGTTAGCTAGTTAACACAGAAGTTAATCAAATCACAGCTGGCTAGAGCCAAGGCAGACATGCCAAAGCTCTTTTGCCAAGCTGTCCATTGCAAATGCAGTGACTGACTATGGATTTATCTCACGCCTACCGACATCGTCAGCTGCAGCATTAAAAGGAGGCACTTCCATGGGTTACTCCACAAATTCAATGTGACTGGTTTTAATACATTCACTGCACTGAATGCTTCTGCAGTCACTGCTGAAGAATAGATTATGCAGGTTGGTCGATGATTCTCAGCAATCACTTCCTGGGCTATTTTTGCAATGAGAGCCAACTGTACTGCAAGACACAATTCCTGATTTTTGCTTTTAATGTCTAGTGGTCCGTGGCAATTGGTGTAGATTTGGCTTTGAAAAAAACCTATCAAAACGTTCCAAATGGAGCACTGAAAAATACAAGTAGATGTAAAACTGCGGTCTTTAATCACATGGCCATCACTGTGCACACAAATAATCTGTAGGAATTTAGTGGTTTTCTAGAACTGACCTCTATTTCTCTTGTACTTGGTTGCAGAAACATAGAAGTATTTCTCTTAATTAAGACAAATTATTCTGATATTTTCCATAGGCACAGTTTCTGAAGGCAATATAGCATTAGTTTTTTGAGATATTTGTCTTGTCTTATAGAAGGTGTTTCATCATTATCAGAGAAGCTCCCTGTGTAGCTCCCAATGAAGTTTCACAAACATTTAAATCTCCAGCTGGAGGGGAGGTGGATTTAACTGTGGGTCAACATACTTTTTAAACCTCACTGCAAGAAAAGAACACCAAAAAAAAAACCAAACAGAAAAACTCCACCCACAACTAGTTTTAATCAACTCTGCTCCCAAGTATGATTAACAGGAAGATTTCTCTTACAGCATTACAAGGAATAATTAAGCTGTAAATGTAGTCTCTGTTTGCCAAGTGGGAAACAATATTGTTACCACAGGCTTCCCCCACCTCAGCTTTATCCATCTAGATAAACATAATTAGGTAGTGGATGATGGTTTGTTAGCATTTTATTACATGTGTTTGCAAGGGCATTAAGAATAATCATAAAATGCACAACAAATGTTATAAGTATTGAGGTTTTCAGCAGGAGAAAACGTGACTTTTTAAAATCTGAACTGGAAACATGTACTCCTACAAATTAACCGTTCCTCTACGCAGAACAGCCATGGAGATGCTGCTGTCTTAGCTGATTTACATACACTAATTGCTAGTTCCTATTAAGCACTGAGTGGTCTCCTGCTCAATAATACAAATAGATTCATATTTTCAGATAGCAGTTATTCACAAGTAGTAAGAAACATTAAATTTGCTTTAGATTTTAGCAATGAAATTGGATTTCCCTTTTGTTTAGGATCCTGTTTGCTGCTTTGCTATTCAAACAAAATGACTTAGTGAAGCTGTCAAAATTTGCAGTATTTTGTATGTGTATATTATGTGAATGTATGTGTATGTATATAGTTATACAACGGTGAAAGTTTCAAACAGACAGGGGTGGAAATTTTTTTTTCTGCACTTTGGCTAAATCACATGATCAAAATGTTTCTACCCAAGTCCTTTATCTGGCTGAACCTTGGAAGTGGATTGAATTTTCCACAGACAGAACCTACAGGAACCATTCATATTTGTGGCTCTATCAGCTCAAAGGAAAATCTGACCTGGAACGCGTAAAATTCCTCACAGCTGAACTTCTCCCAGAATCCATTCAACAGCTCAGGTCAGTGGCTCATCTGTACCTGAGCTGATGCACAGCTGACAAAGCAGAGGCTGGCAGAGGGACCTTGCTGAAAACGTTCATCCCTAGAACAAGTGGAATAACCTGTCTGCCCTTCCCAACAGCCCCGGGCAAACCCACGGCACTGCCTGTCCTTCAGGCGGGGGGTGGGAGCACAGCCAGACCCTCCTGTCTGTGACCGGCTACTCCAGGAGCTGTTACACTGAGCTCAGGCCTTGCTGTGGGAGGACTTTGGGCCCTGCTTGCCCAAGTAAGGTCCCCAGTTACTCATAGGCAGCAGTGGTAGAAACCCCTCAGTTTTCCAGCACACTGACAGACTTTCTGAAGCACTTGGCTCTTTTACTCTTCTAGGTTTGGTAAAAATACTTCAAGTCCAGGACACGCAGCCATTGGAGATCTGAGTGCAATTGTGGCTCATACTGAACAAACACAGGAATTCCATAAGCTGCTTTAATGATAGTGTGAGGGACTGCTTTGGGAAAAACAAGTTCCTCGGTTTTGGAGATTCAATTCTGTATCTGACTTCTAAAGATACTTTTTTTGGGCTGTTTGTTCTGTTATAACAACATTTTCCATTTCAAATTTTCCTGATTTTTCAAAACTAAAATACCACAACCCACCACAGTGTCTTTCCTTTCTTTTATGGAATTCTTGATTCTCTACATAGGTAGTTTAATTTTCTAGAAAATGAAGAAAACTAGCAATAGTTTTTTTTACCTCTGTTTAATTCTTTGTGTTTTGAGGAGTATGTTCAGAGATAAGAGGACCTTGGTGCTCCTGCTGAAGGTATGAGCATATAATATATGATGGAAAGTAGCATTAATACCCTGCCATAAGATAGTGACAAATACAGACCTTAGAAAATGCTTTTAAAGTCAATCATTATTTCTGTTATGCCATTGAAGAGGCACAGATCTGCGACTACTGGAATTTCAAGTGAAACATCAATTTACTCCTGGAAGCTACTGATTTTCAGAGTCTCATGTGCAGCCTGAGGTCCTGAATTCTGTTTGTGTTGTGCTTCTGCTGACTCCAGTGAGGACACACTGGAGTCCAAGAGGCAAAGGGCAAAGGAAGGGCAAAGGACCCAACAGGAACACGCTGAATTTAGGACATTATTGTTGAGTATTTCTGCATGGTTTTGATGATAAATATTGTCCTGCAGAGAGCAGAATAGTTGATAACTCAATCTGATGGACATAATTAGTTCTTTTTATTCTGTGTCTTTGTAACAGTTACTTGTTCATTACTGTGATACTTCTAATGTTTATTACTAATAATTATTAGCTTGAACAGCACTTCATCCCCAAAAGGTGTGTAAAAGTGCATCAGTGTTGTCCTTTTGAAATGCTCATGTGGTAATGTAAAGGCTATAAATCATTCCTGTGAGCCAAAATATCATTTGCTACTGTCAGAAGGCAAGTTAACAGTATTACAACTTTGTTGAAATGTGAATGCATTCCACGTTCAATTTTTTTTAATAAGAACTGTAAATAACAGGCCATTTTGAAGTATAATAAATGATCCTTTCCAAAGTCTAATGATAGCTTACTTTAGTTATTGCCATTCTTTTATAGCAATAGACAGCTTTAAAAAATCATTCTTGCTGCATACACATAATTTTAAGGAGCTGGCACAAAGTTTTGGAGCTAGTCCATTCATTTAATTTACACAGGTAGGGCAAGTACTAGGAGTATCATTGATGACCTAAATTTTATCTTACACAGAAACCTGCCTTTTTTTCTAGGTTTTGCACATAGTATTTTCTTCTCAGGTATTTCATATTCTAGAGATTTCCCTTCTACTTGTCCTCATTGATCAAACTCATCAATCAGAGGCTAAAAATTTAGTGTGCCTCTGATTTGGTATGTTTAAAAAAATAACACTAAAAAATTAAGGAAGTATCTATTAAAAACTTTCACAATAATCTCTGAAGAATATATTTTCCTGTGGAATCCTAATGAGTAATATTTAATTTTTTTAGATTAAGTAAAGCACCAATTCCTACTTAATCACTCAGACTTGGAAGTTGCTAATTTAAAAACACAGCAAAATTTATTCTATCATTGAGAGGTCAAAATAATGCAGCATATTATTAGCATTAACTACAGCATTATAGTATTATTTACCTACACAATAGCAGATAGCTATTTTCAAGTGAACTAAGCTTCAAGTGTTCTGGAGAAAAAAAAAAAAGAGTAGAAAAACCAAGTCCTCTTCAAAGAAATCCATGTGTTTTTCTGGCTCTGGTGAGGCTGTGATTTTGTTGCTCGAAAGCAAAAAGATAAAAAAATATTACAACTATTAATGCATCATGAAAAGAAATGCTAGTATAAAATTCAGTTTGAAGCCACACATATCTGGTGAGGAAGAAGAACATAAGATGGTTTTTTACTCTAATGTTTTGACTGCTTGTTGGTCCTGCTCTTACAGTTATGGAAATGCCCATCACCACCGTTTGTGAGCACCCTATATGGAGACTGCAGCCATGGAAAACTCTCCAATTGGAGCTGTGTCCAAGGGGAAAAAAAAAGAATGAAAATTATTTGTTCTGAGTGAGTATTTTTTTTTGCTTCAAATTTTGCTGGTGGTCACCTTTATTCGTGAAGAGAAAGATGTGACATTCCTGCTTCCTACCTTTGTTCTACAGGTCAATCATCCGCTGGCACAGCCTTTATTGTCCTTTTTGCACCACTTTATATTTTTACGAAGTGTAAATTTCATGGTAGTTGAAAAGATGAAAAGCTGTTTCTGGAATAAACAGCAATACAAACCAGCCAATTCTGCACAGCATAATGAGATTTTAATGTATTCTTCTTGTTGGCATAGTGTATTTCTGTGATAATTTTATGTGACAGCATAATTAAACTGGAAAACAATTCCCATTTCCTATGTGTTTTATCTATTTATCATCATTTATTTCTTTACTTTCTTGCTCTGCTATAAATATTATTGTAAGGAGAGTTAAATAAGTTAAACCAATGCAATTACTTTTACAGATTGAAATTAACTTCATATATCAATTTATACTGGTTTGTATACAGCACCTACTATTTGCACTGTACAAATAAATGCATTTGTTGCAGTATATTTATAGTGTCACTATGGTTTCCATGTTTGCACTCATTTTGACTAATGTTCTATATGTTAAAACTTGACATTTTAACAGTATTTTCAAACAATTTCATTCATTATCAAATAACCATTTATTACATTGTGGCAATTTCAAACCATTTACTGGACCCTCCAGACATTGCTAAACAATGATTTATCAAAGAGTGTGCAAATTTTACTGCTTATCACAGCAAATACAAAAAGTAACATTAAATACTGACTTGACAACAGCCCTGACTAAATTATTTTCCTTTTTTAATCTTGATGAGTCATAGTTAGTAATAGCAGTTTATAAATACACTGGAAATTGAGGCCAATATTCTAGATTGCTCCATTATATGAGGTTCTTTCTGGTTTGCTCAATTCTTGTGCATGCTTGAGGGATAAACTAAAGATTGAGGGACACAACAGATGCATCCCTTACTGTCTTTTTATTTTCTTATGGCACTTATGATGCCCCAACATTGTCCTGTGTGACACTGCTTTTCCCATTTCACTTGACTGTGAATCTAACAAAATTCACCTCTAGCCAAATCGGCATTGATTTTTGTTTATCTAGAGTGAATAGCAGTGAGGCAAAAGATTTTCAGTTCTGCTTTCAGGAAAAATCTTTTCCTTCCAAATATTCTACCCAATAAATAGAACTGATTGAATTTTCTATGTGGACACTTGGCTGCAAAATGCTGCACTTTCAACAGCATTCCTTATCTCCCCTGTTTCTGTAGAATTTGAGATCCACTCTGTGTCTGTGGGAGAACTGGGAGATACCCACAGATGACAATTAGGACTCTGCAAACACTTAGGTGTAAACTTTACAAGAAACAGCATTTGAGGGAGACATCCCCATTCACAGAGATCTCATTAATTGCAGAGCTCAGACATTTGGCTCAACACAATGTAAATTGAACGGCTTACATATTCCAGAGGATATTCACAGAAGGAGTTTCAAGGACTTGGGAGTATTCCTCATTTGTGGGGTTCACATGTACAGTAAAGCTGAACAAATATTATTAACACTGAATTTAAATGATCCCTAGGATCCCTAAATCAATAGTTCGGCATTGTTGGTTGATGCTCCAGTAACATTAAATAGCTCCAGAGAAAGCCAAGGCTTCACTGTGCAAAACTAACAGCTTAACATCATCCTACACAGAAGATTTTATAGCCTACACTGTTTGTTTGTGAGTTGAGGCAATAAGGAACCACAGAGTAGACTGTGATCTTCCTTGGCCAAGGTCACAAAAAGAGCAGAACTGAAAACTACACACAGATGTTCTGCATGTCAGTCTTAATTTCAAAGGCACCCAAAAGGTTTTGATTCATTATCTCCCATTCAGGAGTGGTTACGAGGAGCCCTTGTTCTGTTACTGCTTCCATACTAGAATCAGCAAAGACAGCTTTTACTCATTAACCTAATAATGTAGTCATTTAATTAAAACTGCCACAGCTTTGGGCTGGTTCTGGTAAGCCAGGCTGTGAACTGTGGTAGAGGAGAAGCAGCCAACTTTCTGCTCTGCACCCTTGTCACAGGAGGGCACCCTCTGCCAGAGAGGTGCAGTGGGACTGGGGCACCTCGACAGCCAGGACTGCAACAGCCAAGGTGCAGCACAAACTGGGACCTTTACAGCTGCAGAAAGGTAAAATCTTGCTTTCTTGCTGAAGATCTTAAAAGCCCCAGTGTAAGTACTTCACTTCTTTAGCTTTACCCACGTTTACCTGGTACATGTAGCCCTAGCACCTCAAAGCTTGGGTATTTCCTGTGCTGTCAGTAAGTAATGTCTGGGGTTTGAGGGGTGGACTGCTTTCTTGAGGTTTCATGTTTGTTTGGTTTTTGGTCACCAGCTCTACTAATACTCTCTGAGAATGCTGCTAGACTAGTAGGGTATGACCAAGCCCAAAGTATGTTTACAGGCTGCACAAGGAACATTCATCAAAAGCAATAAAAAAATGATCATTAATTTTACCCCAGCAGAACCTCTTACTCGTCTTCCCAAATTTAACAGACAATTTCTAAAAGTTATTAATCTATTCCTGAATCTCTGTAATTTTAAACAAAACTGCCATGAATTCAGGGAGGCCAGATCAGGCACAAAAAGAAGTTTTGACTTTAACCAATCATTTAAGTGATGCCATATGATGCCAGAATAAATGCACCATTACATCAATGTCCCTGCCTATTAAAAAACCCAGAAAAGTTTGTCTTAGAAAATGAAGTGTCTGAGGACCCTGAGCAGTCAGGAGTAAGCATTTAATCACTGGAGAAACTGAAGCTGAGTTCAATCCCAGGACAGAACAGAGGGGCTGTTTGGAACCAGGTACCTCAAATTACAGCACTTTGGGCACAGATGTATCTATAGCCCCACTCCAGGGACCCTAATGTGAGTACAGCTGTATTTACTCACTTTTATTTTGGTCAGTCTAAATGACAAACTCCTAGGATTTTCAGGTACTTTCAGATCCAGCTCTTGTTGATCTAGGAATTGATCCTGAGATGACTGGTCTTGTTAATTCATTTCCTGCCTCCTTTTCTCCACTGGTTTGCCTAGTGGAGATTACTATTCCTTGGTTTCCACTGGTCAGATTAATCATCTGACTTCTTTTTCCACTATCCCTATGAAATCAAGCTTTTTTTTTTTTTGTTACATTTTGTGGTAGACTTAGTATTTTACAATCCATGGAGCTTCAGCAACCATCAGCTCTCAAGTCCCAGAGGTATGGCCTGATTAAGGCAAAAATGGTTTTTAATATAAATCAGGGTTAAGAGCACTCCCTCTTAGAACACAGAAATGGAAAAAGAGTTATTCTCTGTGGCCAGCAGCCTGGGCATGAGGAAGGAAGTCATCAAGGCGAGCTCTTTCCTCACTTAAGGAGATATTATACAAAACATTAAACTCAATGAGGGTATCTGTCAAAATCTAAGAGACTTCATCTCTGCTGTTATCCACCTTCCATTATGGATTAATTTGAAGCTAATTGCAAAAATGATTTAATTTAGCTCATCTTCAAAAAATACTGTTTGAAAATTAAAATTAATGGCCAGGATAAAACCCAAGTACTCTACCTGAATAAAAGCTTGGACACAAAGGGCCTGATGCAGAAAGCTTACACAGAAATTACCTCAAAAATTTGCATTTAATACATGAAGCAATAGAGAACTAAAAATGAATTTAAAGAAGAACATGACAGATATCAGTGGAGGAAAAGTCAAAGTTGTATACCAATGGAAAAGGATCACAAAAAACAAATTTGGAGCATTTTAGCTCTATAAAAGAACTTTGGTACTGTATTTTTTTAGATCTAAAAAACATTAAGAAACTACACATTTTTGTCATCCAAATAGCAGAACCTAGTAAATCAAATATTTATCAGCTATGTACTGGACAAACCAGAGAATCTGATTATTAGAAGCGGTTTTGTAGTTCAAAAATCAAATTTGTACCAGCAAACTAATCACAGCTTTGTAATGTTCTTCCAAATTCCTGTTTCTGATAAAGGCACTGTGTAACATGATAGATTCTCATCTGTACCAGATGGCACAAGTCCCTGAAGAATCGTGTGCCAGCTGTTCACAGGCAGAACACGACACACTCCAAGCACACTTCTTGTCCCTCTCAGTGTGCACCCAGCACAGCAAGGCTGTGCTGCCACCAGGGCCGGTGAGACTCGGAGCAGCACAGCCTGTGTGTCACAGGCTCTCTGTGTCCACACGTGTGACAGGTGACAGCTCCTACTGCAGCTTTGTTCCCCTGCATTGCCTTTCCCTGCTAAGTCTGCCCAAGACAGTCTCCTGTGCCTGTTGGGCCTGCCTTGTCCAGGAGGTCAGGAGGGTGATGTTCTCCAGCATACACAGAGTGTGTTTTCCTTCCTCCCATTTGCATTAAACGAGAGGGTGCCATTCCGACATCTTGCCAGTGCCACCAGACTTGCCTTGCTCTACAGTGGGAAACCCAACTGCCCCGGCCTGCTTCCCCTGTGCTCCTGTGTGCCCACTTAATGTGATTAGCAATGTGTACAGCTTGCAAGGGAGAATAAGGTTGATTCTAGCACATGGTTAATTAAGACATTACAGTTAGCTTTTTGCTAGGCAGGCTCAGGGGAGCAGTAATAGGACATGGAGTCTTTCACCTTAAGTTCAGCCATTCTTACCCCCAAATTCCCAGGTAGTGATCAGTAATTTCTCATTAACCCTGACACAAGCTGAATCTGACTCCACTCGGGCATGTGGATGAGTTCTGAGCACACGTCTGTCAACAAGGAGTGTCAGTATCTCTGATAATTAAATTTCAAAGTGAAGAACCCCACTGCTGCAAGTGAGCAGCAGAAGTTGATGTTTCCCTGTGGCATTATTTTAACTCCTCTTTGTTATTGTCTCCAAACTCAGTAACTATCATAAGCTGTCATAATATCAGCAGATACAGATTTAGGTTTTGAAGGCTACAAATGTTCTATTTTTCTTATGTTCCCCAGCAAGACAAACAATTAATAGTAATACCACCTAGAAGTTGGGAAAACATAGTTTAAAAAATACCCAGTCCAACACCTAAATTATAATGAATCTCCAAGAGGCTCCTAATTTCATGATCCTACCTGCACTGCCAAGAATGTAAAGAATCATTGGCTCTTGACATCATTCTCTTGCCAAAGGGCAATTACCTATTCTGTATGCATTGCCTTAATCATGTCAAGTTGTGTCCCATAAATTTGCATGTCTCCCAAGGAAGCACAGTGCATTGCCAGCAGCCTGATAGGCCAGATCAAAACAAAAACAATTTCCTGGTGTGCGTTTACATCAGCTTTTGGCTTCTGAGCTGCTTTAGCTGTAGTTGCTCTGCAAAACAGCACAAATTCCCTCTCTCTGAACGGAGCTGCATTGGGCATAGAGGGGGAGTAAGCAGAATCTGGATGGATGCATCGTCCTTACCAGAAGTGAGCAATGCTTTCTAGATTAATGAACTGAAATCAGCTGCACAAATGAAACCACATGCTAGAGATAAACACAGTCCTCTGAGATGGGCTTGTTGTCACAGTCAGAGAGGGAGAAGGAGAGAGAGCACACACACATGTGTGACTAGGGGCGTAATGAATGCCAGCTTCCCTCCCGCCTCTCTGGGATATGTGAGGATGACAAACTCTCTGAGGAACAATTCCTTTGACTGGTTCGTTGAGGAAAGGAAACTTGTCATGCTGCCAAGAATAAAACTGCTCCTGGGCTTAGTTTTGAATTTTATAAAGTGAATAAGTGAAAAATGTATACACATTCACTTCAGACCCAAGTCATGAATAATTAAAAGAATATATAATTGTACCCAGTTTTCCCCTCAAGCTCAACCAGCAAAGATATCTTGTGTCCGTGGAACAGGGTACCTCATGTGTTTTGTGTTTTTTTCCAGGAGCTGTTGGAAGTGAGCTGAACTGACTGCATCCTGCATGCAGGTAGGAATAACAGCCTGACCATCAGAGCACACACAAACACAAACTGAGAACGCAATTGTTTCATATCAAGGAAGCTGCAGATTTTCTGATTATGCATAAATATTTTCCTGGTGTGATTCATTCACAATTGATACTGGATTTAGATTACAATATGATAAAAATGACAATTATATTGTAGACATTAATACTGCGAATGGCAAAGACCAGACATTTTTTATAAGGAAGGTAAGAATGCTTACCATGTCAAAAATAAATATGCAGAAAATAACCTCAGAAAACAAAAGTTTTTCTGTATCTAACTATTTCCCTTTTCTGAGACAAGCGCAGTTCCCAGTACAAATTTAGGAATGTTGAGTTAATGGTATACAGGCATATATTGGTCTACAATTCTACTGCTGTACTGGAATTATCTAGTGGTACCTACCTGGAAGGAGATGCAAGAGATCCATTGCTTTTATTTTTATGCATTATTCCCACAATTAACAGGTCCCCCAATTTCAGACAAAATGAAATTCAGGATTAATATTCACTTTTCTTGAGGGCATACAAGTTAGCAAACATGGTATGAACAGTAGTGTATTTAGTACCTTCCACTTGCAATACAGAAACCTAATTTAAAGACTAAAGAAAAACATTAACAAATTCTATAAACAAAATAATCATTATATATCCCCTCCCTTCCAAACACAGACAGGAAGCTTCTCATGGGTAGCAAGCTGGCTCTTGCTTCCTCTCATACCAGTATGGCTGTTTGTAACCAACACACTGTGATGCTCTCTGATAGAGAATAAGATACAAACCCCCCTGAAAATCATAGCCAGAGAGGATCAACAGATTGTATGTAGGTAATAGCTACGTCCTTGAAATGGCAAACGTGGGATTTTGTTTGACTCTTAGAAGGATGTACATTCTCACTATTTTTGTAGTTCTTCATGCAGACCCGACTTAGAATTTGGCATCTTTTTAGCAACTGTGCATTTGTTCAGAGATGGAAAAAGACAAAACACCAGAGGAGTGTGTTAGGGGATGTGAAGTGAAAGTCTGCTTAAAAACATCCACTAGGAGCTCAGGATGCTTGGGAAGAGAGAACACAGGGACACAGAGTTGTGTGAGGGTCACTTTGGGATCAGTAATTTACCTCATGAGATTCAGACTGTGAAACTCAGCTACTATTGCAGTGGGACAACTGAGTGCAACAGAATGGCTTTAAAAAGAGATGATAGGAATATCAGAAGTGAAGCAGAATATTATACATGACCTACCTCTTATCCACATACCTGAAAGCTCCTGTTCTGTAGCATGTTGGTCTTGTCCTTTTATATCACTGTTGTCCAAGGCAGGAGCCAAATTTTATTTTTTTTTTGGACTACAAAAGCAAAGTAAACTACAGCCCGAAAACCTTATGAGCAAAAAAGGGCAAAATAAAGTTGCAAAAAACCCACAGAAAAGCATCTGGATTTCCTGTAAAGGGAAAATGGCAATTCTGTACAAATGGTGTCTCCACATCCACCCCTACTGAGACAGACTTTCAAATTCTTGTTTTCAAGGACCAGCATTTCTGAGCTGTTGCTTGAGCCACTTGAAAGGGAGGCACTTCCCATCTAGTTGATGGGGATTTTTTAGATTACTAGAAAATATTTTTCTAATATGTAAAATGTGAAAGGACTATACAAAAGGGGAATGTTTTGTAATCTGCTACTTTTGATGACTAGTTTCTATTTAAAGGTTATTTGTCAATTATGTCAGATCCTGAAATTGTGTAAGAGTGGATTTTCCCCATGCACAGGACAAAATGCATACAACAGAGCATTATTCCTTCAAGCCTGTTCTCTTTGGTAATGCTTTCGTGTCAGAAACTGCTTATATTTGCAATTATCTGATGTTTTAAAATAGAATTATTCAACATTCCCTAGTAGTTGGCTCTGACCCCTTGCTTGCTTGTTTTCTCGGTTCGGTTTGAACACTTGATGGATTTCCAGCTATCTTGTGCCACCCCGTGTAAGAGTTGGGAAATTACACAACTTTCTGTCCGCTGCGACCTGAGCACTGGTGTCCTGCAGATATTTGTGCATTTTGAATACACTTTTCAGTTTATCAGCAACTGAAGCACATTTTAAAAAGTATTAAAAGTATCCAATATGACAATTAATTTTTCTTAAAACGTGATTACTTTATACTTAGGCTAGCTCTTCCCTTACATTTGTAACTTTAATATGATAATGTATACAGCCCTCAGGCCATCTGCTGTGCATGATACTAGTTCTTTATGAATATATTTTCAATAGTCTTATTAATATACCTTCATAATCGTGCTTTTCCCCCTGATATTTATATTTTTTTATTTGCTGGTTGGTAGTGCTTTCTTTTTCTTAAGTGGTATTTTTCTTTCTCATGTTTTCCTCCAGGCATTTTTTGCACCCTTATATCCCTTTTTAATTCCTTCCACACTTCTGCATATCAGTCACATTCACTCCAAGGTCATTTAGTAGCCTACAAAAAAAACCAAACTTTGCTGCTATTCTTGTGTTTATTGGACAACAGATCAGCCGAGATCAAGTCAGCAGCTATCTGTATATTATGTGTTAGATGTAAGTTCTAAACCTTAGCCAAAACTTTAATTTGAGCTCTAAACCTAGTACCACTACTATTTGGCATGTGAAAAAGAAATTAGATTTATCTACCTTCCCATGATTTGACTGTGATGAAAGTCGGTATTTTGGATGCTGTATTTATACAGGTGAAACTGTACCTGCAAATGCTGTGGCGATTCTGGCTTTTCCTAGGTACATCCGCTACGGCTGTGTTAGTGCTGGCATTATCTGCGCTCGTTTCCCTCATGCGGGAGGTTTCCCTCGTGCTTTTGACACTCATCTTACACCTTCTGGGGCTCCTGAAACATCGGGCACGGCACTGCAGCCCTTCGCACGTAAGTCAGCGAGGGGATTTGATGTTTTCCACCCCGTGTCCCGCGGGGGGGCGACCCCGGACTCGACCTCTCGGGTCAGTCCTGCGACAAGCGGCACGGGCAGCGGGTGAGGGCGGTACGAGTGCAGGGACAGCGGCTAATTAGCGTTAATCACCTCCAGCCCAGGGCTGCGCGGTGACAGCGCCCTCGGCCCGGCGCCGTCCCTCAGCCCCAGCAGGGACCGCCGGTTCAGCCTGGAGACGGCCGGGCGAGATCACTGCGGGCTGCAGCGTGCTGCCGAGGGGCAGCGCGGGGGCAGGCTCTGATCTCTGCTCTGGGGCCAAGGCTGGAGCTGGGGCAGAGCTGGGTGTATCAGGAAAAGGCTTTTCCCCGAGGGCGGTTGTGCACCGAACAGGCTGCCCGGGGTAGTGGTCAGCACCAAGGCTGACAGAGTTCCAGGAGCGTTTGCCCGACGCTGTCGGGCACGCGGTGTGACTCTTACGACGCCCGTGCGCGGCCGGGAGCCGCTCTCCGTGGTGCTTCTTCTCCCATCCTCACCGTCCCCGTT
>VXBU01017949.1:0-30320 GCA_013400315.1 Bombycilla garrulus | reverse complement strand
GGGCAGCGGGTTCAGCGCCGCGGCCTGGCGGGGGCGGCGAGCGGGGACACCGCGGGCGGGCGGCTCCTCGGACCCGCTCGGCCGCGCCCGCCGCTTCCCCGCGCCGCTTCCCCGCTGTGGACGCGTAAATGTCCGAGGGGAGAATCCCTTGCCCTGCCCTGGCCCGCAGGATTTGCACGGAGCGGCTGCAGTGTACAGCCGTGTCGCGGAAGTCAGAGTTGCTTTCTAGTGCCTTTTGTCTTAGTTCCTCCTGATTTCCTGCTACTAATGCGAAGCGCTAAATAGTGGCTCGTTATTTCTGGTTGGCTTTTATCCGTATTTAAGTTCTACAAAGGAATATCTGGGCAGGGTATAAATTCTTTGGGATTGTTTTGAGAAGTTAGTGCTTACCTCTAAATAAATTTGAGTGGTGCGGGAATACAGACTCTTGTTGCTCTTGATGTGGAGTTTGAAGTAGTTATCCTCGGGAGGAAAGCAAGAGTTTTCAGAAGTTATCTCATTCAGCTGTCTGGTTTCTCTGTGGTTTGTTGCTGAGAAGAGGGAGTAAAATGACATAATTTATCTGTTATTAACTGTAGTCCTTGCATCCTCCGATTTTGCAGACTTGCAGGTGGTAAAGTCTGGAGGTCCACTTTCAGGTTTGGGAAACTTGTCCTGGATTTATGGCTAATCTGGCCATGTTCTAAAAACTATTGGAATTACAAAAACATTTAGAAATTGCAGTGAGCTGCATCCTGTGGGTTTGTGTGCCAGAAGATGTGTCTGTTCCTTGCTTTAGGCTTGCTGTAAAATAAAATGTGAAAATTACTCTTAAAAGCACCTCTTGAATGCCTGGAACGTGGAATTAACTTGACACCAATTAATATTTCTGTTGACACAATGAAGGTATGAAGATGAAATGGGGGGGGGGAAATGCAGGCTAACCTTGTTTTGAAGTTTATTTTGACTTTTTGAGATAGAAACAGCTTTCTGTTCTTTACCCATCAGGTTCGTTGTTCAGTAAAAATGCTTGACATTTTAATTGTCTTGCAAAGTTAAACTTTGAGTTTATTCTATTTTAGATGCAGGGGTGCTGATTAAGGTCTGAATATAGGTTTTGTATTGGATAGGCAGATGTGACCATGGAAAAGTCTAGCTTCTGATTATTTTTGTGTTTGCCTGAGAACTCAGAGGTGAAAACCTAAATAATAATTTTTGCAAGCAGCCTTTAACTTCATGAATAAAATGGTCTCATGTTTTCTGTTGTCCTTCTGTCTTACCCCTGCTGCCACCCCCTTTTTTTAGGTATTTGGGACAGACACGAGTCTCTGTTAAGCTGTACTGTAAATTTTTATAAATGTCAGTTTTTAACAGGCTTCTTAACACTGTTGTACTTGATATTCCAGAACCTACCAGCTTGATATTAATGAGAGAACTCTGAAATTGATCTATTCTTCTAGGAAAAAAGGATGAAAACACTGATGTTTGATCTCTGGTGCAAGCAGTGACATTCTTCAAATGCAAACTTAAGTAGGTTTAACATGCTGTTCTGGAATGGAAATTTGTTCATTAGCTGCAGTGAAAGAGTAGTGGTTTTGAGTGATGGGTTCCCTTTTTTAATACTCTAACTTGCCTGTTGAGATACTTAAAAATATAAAAGGTGTTGTGGAGTACTGAAGTCCAATGGCTCAGTAAGAAGACAGACCTGACAACCCTGCATCCAGATATTCTTGGATGTGTTGAGGTTTCTGACCTTTTGATAATTCTCCATCTTCCATTTATTTATGCAATATAGAATGTAATGAGCAATGGAGAATTAAGATCAGGCTTGCTGTTTTTAGAAACCAAAACTTTGAGCTAGCCATGAAGAGTGCTAGGATCAGGTCGAAATTATTTGCTTTTTTTCCTATATGACTGATAAATACTTGCATTATTAAGATATAATACATTTTGCAAGTTACATTTTTAGATTTTAGATTTACAGCTGAATTAAAAAGGCTTTGGCATTTTAAAAACATCAGTGCATCAGTGTCAGCAGTGCTACAGCAGGGGCAGGAAGACTATTCTAAACTCAGCTTTCATTTCTATAAGCAGAAGTAGAGGGGTTTTTTTGCCTGCTTGTAAGCATTTATATTAGTTGATGTAAAATAACTCTGAAGTCATTGCTTTTCTAACTTTCTTGAAAAGATTACCCTTCCTTCTTAATCTCTCATTCTTCTAGTTGACACATGACAGTGTTTTTATAGATGAGACTTGAAATCAAAACGTCCAAAACAGCTACTTAGTCTGCATGTTAAGTAGGATGCTGAAAACCTAACTTCAGTCTTTTCTGAAGCTGAACTCCAAGTTTGCCTTGTAAGTTGCTTTCAGTTGAGCTGATTCCTGGGTAGGCTGACCTGGAATCAGAGACTAGGCAGAATAAAAGGATAAAAGGTATTTATTGAAAGGATCCAGCCTGGGCAGTGCAGGAACCCCTTGGGGCTGCACCCAAGTCAAACCCACAGATGGTCACAAAATGGATCCCTGGCCATGAGGCCTCACACCTTTATAGGTTTTGGTCCATCAGCAGATTGGAATTAATTGTCCAATTACAGCTCCAGGTGATGAAGCTCCATCCTCCTTGTTCTCTTTCTTTCTTCACTCTTGTTTACATTCCTGGGTCTGAAATTTGTCCTTGGTCCCGAGCTAGAAAGGAATTGTTTTGTCTCCCTACTCCGTGAAGAGAGCTTACTAACTCTTAATATGAAGCCCGGAACTACACACTAGAACAGCACAGAATCTGAAAAACATAAAAGTTAAAACTTAAGGCATCATTTCCCACCTTTAGAGGTGTGACAAGGCCTTTACCTTGTCAAGTGTCTGTTTTAAATATCTGCTAATAATAGGCATTTAATAATAGATAAGCATGTGTTACTTACCAAATGACTGCTTTATAATGTGCCTTAATGAGAAGCTGCTGATGAGAATTCTGCAAATAATGTGAGGAGTGTTTCATAAAAGCACCATCATCTTAGATAACAGGAAGAGTACCTTTTAAACTCTTGTCTTAGTACAACAGGTTTATCCCAGTGTGATGAAGTAAGTGCAGGTGGAAATGCTTCTGCACTGAAAGGCTGTTCATTTAAAATTAATAGGTGTTACTTGGTGTTTGGTATCCTTCATAAGGGAAGAAAACTGTTCTGGTTGGAGAAAACCCCTGCTCTAAACTCTCTGAGAACTGTACGGGGAATGCAGTGCAGGCAAGCTCAAGATGAGCATCTGACAGGCTTGGGGGGAGGGTGGTATTTAGGTGTTTTGACTGTCAATTTTTTGTCCTTCAAGAGTGAAGTCGTGAATTAAGATTTTCTTTCAGGTTTACAGTCACCTGCATATTTGCATCAGCTGGTTTGGTCAATACTGCTGGTAACCACTGCTTTCTCCTGACTGCTGAGGGCCCCTGGAGAAACTCCTTGGGCTTCATCTCAGTGTCCTGAAAATGCATACATAGAGAGCTCTGTGCACATTCTGTTACTACAGATCCAAATGTGATCTTCCCTCTGAGCAGCTATTTAAAACCCATTTGAGCCAGCAGGCTGGTGCCCAGGAGTATCCACACCTTGTGTGCTGAGAGCTTCATCAGCTTGGTGAGAGAAAGGACTTGTTTCCAAGCAGTGCTTTAGTCAGGACAGACAGGGAGAGCTGGGAGGGCACTCACTGGGACAGCTCCTTCACACTGCTGAAGAACAACTGGGAGGTGCAGGTGCTGAATGTCTCAAACAAGGAGAGTCTGGACCTTAAGAGGAACTAGGTTGCTACCTTCTAGAAATTTTATTTCTATTTTCTGGGTGAGGGAAGCAGGGAAATGTCAGTACAATAGGCTTAAATTGAGATCATGAGTGTTTAATTTGCAATACTGTGGTTTTACAGAAAGATCACTCAATTTTTCTTTATTAATCAACTTACATAGCATAGCTTTAAGCATTGCAAGACATCTTAAAATCAGGTCAGAATAAAAATTTGGATTTGTCATTAAAGGAAAGCTGATCTTACAGAATAGTAAGTGTAATTTGGTTTTCAGCCATGTAAAAAAAATATCTCTGGGTTAATAAGCAGTATTGGTTGTGTTCAGATTTTGTACTTACTGGCGTTTTGTGTTGATTGCTTCTTTGCAAAATACCATTTTTTTTTGTTTTGATAAATGTTTGTTTTCTTAATACCTTCATTGATAAGTTTACCTGTTTCTACTAATCTTTACAGCCAACACAGCCAAGAGCTTCAACTGGTTTGGACTTTCATGTCAGCAGAATAGTTTACCATGTTCCATTATTGGGGTTTCCTTGTTTCTGGTGATGGGTGAGCCTGAAAAAATACAGCTTTACTTGCACATCAAAGGGTGAGTTCTCCAAACACACCGTCTTAAATAATCATCTTTAAAGTGTTTGGGCTGTTTGGGTCTTTTTCTTTTTAAGTGGGTTGTAGTTGAGATCTGACCATCTGGACTTCTTCTCAAAATATACACTTATTAATTACCTCCTATAGTATCCAGAGATACATCGGCTTTCTTACATTTTGGAGTGAATTGGTGTAATCATAAATGATAGAACAGGTTGCTTAAGGCCTTAATTTTAACTGAGGGGTTGATCCTCCTTAACTGCATGAAATCCCTTCCAACCTAAATTATTGTGTGATAAACCATTCCACAAGCAGTTTTGTCTGGGGGAAAAAAGAGCAAGTAAAACGGAAACAAACAAAAAACTTTTCATTGTGTTGCTTGGTTTTTATTCTGCATAATGCCTCAATTTGATGATAATTTAAAGGATGTGTTGCAAGTATGGGAATTACCACAGTATTGAACTAACACCATCTGTTATGTTCCTGCAGCTCCTCTTTAGCCCACTGTGCTGAAGACCAGAGGTTCTGCCTGATCAGGAGTCTCTGTTAGCAATTTGAGTTAGCTGGAGAATGGAAGGGGTCGAGTTTAAAGAAGAGTGGCAAGATGAAGATTTTCCAAGGTCTTGAATTCTTTTTTAAAGTAATTTGGATCAAACACATAACATCAGCAATAAGCTACCTCTTGGTCTTCCTGGTGAACTAATACTCAGTAACAATCTTGAAGTGATTTCCATTCATAATAGCAGTTTTGAAAAGCTTTTGTGGCATATTTTTTCAGGATTGCCACTGTTGAAGTTTCCAGTGTTTCTGAAATGAAGATTTTTAAGCTTGGCTTTGTTTATTTCCTGTGATAATATTTTGCAACTACATTGTTTGCATATTACTCCTGGCGCCTCATGGCCCAAATATTTAATTAAGCAGAATTTCTAAGGAAAGTCTTTAAAAGTTAATGTTGCTACTGATGCTTGGGCCTGCAAAAAATTAAATCAGCTTTAGACACATTCTATGATAACATGACTAAACTATTTGTGTGATTTATTTCAAGTCAGATTTTGTCAAGCAAGAATATGACAAGTTTTCTTTTGGTATTTGTCACAGGAAGGGGTGGTCACTTAATGCTGTAAAGGAATTTTCTGCTGCTTTGGTGTCTGTTAACTGAAAGCTTGAACTTAGGCTATAAAGTTAGTTCAGTACTATCCCACAGTAGGTTTTTGTAGTAGTGTGTAAGTCTAAATATGGCATTACAAAAATGTAAAAGCAGGTTTGTAACAATAATTTCTACTTTGTGTCCCAGGCCCCTGCCAGAGGATGATCCTGTTGAGTCTGATGCATTGGCTGCAGCTGGAACAGAAAGTGAAGCTGGTAAGAACATTCCACTCCAGTCCAGCTGATTGCTTCCTACTTAAATGGCTGCTTTAAAGCCCCNGGAAAAACAGAGTAGTCTAAAGGCATTACTTGTTTTACTTTGGTTCTAGGTTTTGTTTGTTGTTTTTTTTGTTTGTTTGTTTGTTCCATTGATTGGAGTTTTGGAGGTTTTCACATTTAAAATTTTTTTGGATTTTGTCTGTCTGCTTTACTTGGGGCATTTCTAGTGCTGGGTTGGTAATCTGATTTTATTCCTTGCTTTCAATTTCTGTCTAAGTCCTGCCAATATTTGCCTTGTACATCAAAGTATTCTGTGTATTCACAGAACGGATTCTTTAATTTTCTGTCCTCGCTGTTGTCTGTCAATATTTTTCTTTTTTTTTCAGCTTGTATATTGTTTTATATTTTATCAAAGATGGTGATGTCACTGAAGCCTCACAAAAGCAAGTGCTAGGGGCACGAATCTGTTGTATTATTGCAAGATTTATTCAGTGTAATATCTGAGCAGCTCCTGGGACCCTTGGATGAGCAGGCAGGGGCAGTAGTGTCAGAGGTGGTGGGACTGTGTCTGGGGTCTGCCACCCTGCTCATGCTGTGTGTGTGCAATGAGAACTTGAGAACTTTTACCTGCTGTTCTTTCCATCCCCTATTAAAGCCTTACTCCAAAGATACCTTGTTTAATTTATAGGCATTAATTTATGATGAATTATGAGAAGGGACTGTGCTCTTCTGTCTTGCTAATATGCTTATCTAAACTTGCTTTAGCTTTGAAAATAATTACTTTGCTTTCTTTAGATACAGAGGGTAGTGGAACCAAATTGAGGAAGAAACTAGTGGCTCCAGATATTAGCTTAACTTTGGATCCCAGTGAGGAATCTGTTTTGTCTGATGACTTGGATGAGAGTGCAGAGATTGATTTGGATGATTTAGATACTCCTTCAGAAAACAGCAATGAATTTGAGTGGGAAGGTGAGTATTTTGGTCCTTTTGCTTGATGCTCTAAAATATTTTATGTGCAGGTTGATTGTTTCTCTAGTAAGAAATAGCTATCACTCAGTAGTAGAAGAGGAGAAATACAAAGGGAGTGATTAGATTAGGAATTAGAAATAGATGCAGTGACTTTTTAAACAGCAAATCAGACCTCATCTGATTAGTAAACAGGCAAACAAAAAATAGCTGTAACTGCAGACAAACTTAGGTGAAGATCATCTATAAATGCATTTATAAGACTTGAAGCTATGGAAAATCCTCTATTGCAGTAAGTTTTTAAGAACCACCTAACAGAAAAAAGTACCCGAGGTGTTTTACTTTTGTTAGTAGTGAGTTTTAAATGGAGGGAGCCAAGGGGATATAGATGAGCTACTCAAAAATCGATGAATTGCAACTTAAGAAGGACTGAATAGTATTTTTAAAAATAGTAAGTAACACCTGATCTCAAATTTTTCTGTGGTGAGAATGGCAAAAGCTCAGTAGCCTTAGAGTATGTATATTTCCAGATTGACTAGAGGCAGTAGAAGAGCCTATATTTTATGTCAAGGAATTCTGAAATGACTTAATAGGAAGTTAAAGTAGCTATAGCCATACCAGTAATGATCTCAGTTATAAGACATTAATAGGTGTTATAGGCAAAACCTGGAGATTCTAACAGATTTTATTTGAGATAAAATAGGAGTTAAAGCACACATTTTATACTTGGAATTTAATGATGTTTTAAGGCCCTCTTATGCAAACCTAGAACAGTTGTGTTGGGCAAACTGATGGAGTCTTTAACATCTGTAAACTTCATGGTTTAGGAATGTCTCTAATAAGTAAATATGTAAACACAGCTATTATTTTCTCATCTTGAAAGTAAAATTATTTAAATTCCTGAATAAACAGGAAGTTCTCTTTTCAATGTTACATTTTAAAGACTACCTGTGGAGAAAGAACACCCTTTAGAGTAAGGGGGTGGTTTTGGCTTTTAAATAGCTAAGGGCATATTGCAGTGGAAGTTTCCTTAACAGTGACGGTGTTTTTATGTTTGGAAAAGGATTTTTGTTGTTGTAATGAAGAACTGGTATTTAGGGTTAGTTTTGCAGTGACGCGAAGGAAATGTTCCAGATGTCTGTGTCTTGTTTTTAAAAGTGGCTGAAAAGGGTTTCTGTCTTTTCTTCCTTTAATGCTGCTGCCTTCATTTTCCTGGAAGGATAGTTTCAATTAACAGCTTTGTTTCGGGAACAGACAACTAACTTGCAGTAGGTTTTTCTCGCTTTGGGTAAGGTCCATGCAAACAAAGTCAAGAATCATAATTTCATTGGAGCAAATTGTCTTACAGATTACTATCAGCACAAATTTCATACCTTTTGATTGCACATGTGAATTAGATTTAATTTTTAATAGATTTGCCTGCATGTCTGCTTGCAAGGTACCTCAATGTTTTAAATCATGCTTCATGTTAATCTGTAATCAATCTCTGTAATTCTCATTGGAGTTAACCACTTTGTCTATTTTGGTGAAATTCATTGAGGTCTGTGTTCTGAAAGCCTACAATTAATTAGGCTTCCTCCGTGAATGTCAATTTTTCACACACTTGTAATAGAGAAAATTACAGTCAACAGATAAGTGCCAACATGAGAATGTTAATAAAATATCCATGACATCAGCTGGTGTGTCTGGCTGGCTGAAGAATACCAAAATAGATTGGATAGCAAAGTGGTTAACTCGTGTTGTAGATGATTGTCACTATGCCTGGTATTCATAATGGGTCTTCAACGTGTTCTCATTCTGGCAGATGATCTTCCAAAACCCAAAACTACTGATGTTGTTAGGAAAGGCTCACTGGCTGAGTACACTGTGGCAGAGGAGAAGGACGATGGCCGACGCTGGCGAATGTTTAGGATTGGAGAACAGGACCACAGGGTGGACATGAAGGCAATTGAACCCTACAAAAAAGTTATCAGTCATGGTGGTAAGGACTGGTGATGTGCTTGGGGAACTGCTGAGCAACTGCTTCTTTAAGCAGAGTTGGGGAGACAGAGGAAGGACATTGGGCATAAAGACTTGTGGTAATTCATTTTTTAGTGTTAAGACATGGTTGATATAATAATGTTCTCTCCATGATAAAATGTACACGTGGTCACATGTACTAAAATGCACCTATGTAATGTGATATATTTACTCTATCCTATAGTGTCACTGCTAACTAATTTTTTTGCTTGTGGACTACTGAAGATATTAACTATCAATCTACTAAGGCAGAAATCAATTCATGACACTTTGCAACAGTCTCAGAAGATTAGGTTTGAAGAAAAGTTATCTAAACCTTAAGAACATAAGATATTATTAAATGTACTGAGGTTCTGCACTGAAATGTTGGTTATAGATGCAGTGTTTTGACATCAGCTTCAGCTGTTGCTTTAGAAGCAGGCAAACTTGAAAAAGAAACCTTGATGTTTTCTGTGACTGTATGAATGTGTCCATATGGATGTTTGTATGTCTCTTTAAGGTAAATAATGAAAAAGCTTACTGAATGTGCATGACTTTGTGTAAATGTAGTCATTATATTGTCACCTTTGTCACTACTGCTGCTTATTTCTTTGTTTTTAGGTTATTATGGCGATGGGTTAAATGCCATTGTTGTGTTTGCTGTTTGCTTCATGCCTGAGAGCAGCCA
This sequence comes from Bombycilla garrulus, assembly GCA_013400315.1. NCBI lineage: Eukaryota > Metazoa > Chordata > Aves > Passeriformes > Bombycillidae > Bombycilla > Bombycilla garrulus. The sequence continues at coordinate 20,953 of VXBU01017949.1, read as the reverse complement.
GCCTAACTACAGATACCTAATGGACAATCTATTTAAGTAAGTCATAATCTGCCTTTCTGAGTTTTTTTTTATTTTTAATGTATTTGAGCATTACTGGGAATTACTTTCAGATGAAGATTGTGGGTATTAAAGTTCTCTTTGCTTGTCTCTCCAGGTATGTAATTGGCACTTTAGAGCTGTTAGTAGCAGAGAACTATATGATAGTTTACCTGAATGGTGCAACAACACGGAGAAAAATGCCAAGTTTAGGCTGGCTTAGGAAATGTTACCAGCAAATTGATAGAAGGTAAGAAGCTCTGCAATATTTTCTTACAATATTCACATGCTCAGAGATAGACATATTAGGAAAAACTGCTGTTTAATGTGGTGTCTGGTCCCTTCTGGTTAAGATTTGATGAAGAAAGTTGGTATATTGAAAACATCTTCCTCCATCCTATGTGGGAGGATGCTACAAAACATGCCTGGGTAGTGTTGTGTGGTGGTTTTTTTTGGTTGGTTGGGGGTTTTGTGTATGCTTTTTGTTGCTGCTGTAGTTCTCAAGGTGTTTTTTGGTAAAACAGTATTCTTAGAATACTGAATATTGTTATCTTGAAGAATATCCTTACAACTTAATGTATTAACACAAGGTTAATAAAGGGGGGGTCCTTTGTGAACCACTCCATCATTAGTTGTGTAAAAGAGTTCAAAGAAGCTTCTCCTTGGAGTGTTACTTCTTTGTCAAAATCATACTGAATCTTTAGTTCTTATTTTACAGTTGTGTAGTATTTTTTCTTTTGATGGAGGCTAACTTCTAATAATGGGATGTCAGAATACAATGTTTATATGACAGTTGTACTTCTAAAATAATTTTTCTTATATATTCCAAAGCCCCTGGTCATGCTGCCTTATTGTTCTAGTAATTATCCATTGTTTAAATCCTTCAGGTTAAGGAAAAATCTGAAATCCTTGATCATAGTTCATCCTTCCTGGTTCATCAGAACACTTCTGGCCATCACAAAACCTTTTATTAGGTAATAATCTGGAAGTTTTTTAATAAATAATTCTGACAACTGTTTGCTTTGAACTTAAAAGACTGTTTTAATATTGACCTAGTGAAAAACATTTAAGAGTTGTAACTGTACCCTGCATTTATTCTTCCACAGCTCAAAATTCAGCCAAAAAATTAGGTATGTCTTTACCCTGGCAGAACTAGCTGAACTCATCCCCATGGAATACGTTGGCATCCCAGAATGCATAAAACAGTACGTTTTATTATTCCAACATCTTCTACATTGATCATGGCTTAAATGTTGTAATTGGTGTTGGGTTTGAATGTGACACTTGGCACATAATGACTCAACTGAGGAGGAGTGTCTGTGTTTGACCTCCTTGCTAAAGGCAGTTTGGTATGGAGTAGCATGGATAGCCAAAATGTTAATGTGTAGTCATTTTCACAGTGGAGCTTTGTGCAATTACTAAGTTGTGGTGTGTGAATTAAGTCTTCTGGAGAAGGTCTCATTCCAGTTGTTCTGCACCTTAGTGTGTATATTAAACTGGCTTGTGAGTGAGAAATTGTGGGCATGTTGATACTGAAGCTATTTATAATGTCTTCTAAAGAGTTTTAGTTAAAATGTGAAACAAGTTAAGTGCAGAAATATCACTTGGATTGGGTTTTGATTTAAAAGAAAAACAGTGATGGGAAAATGCTAGATAGAATAGATAAATATTTTTGACTGGGGTTTTACGGGTATGTCATGAACATTTTGACTGTCATTTTGAGTTTTAAAAGACTCTTCTCTGTATTGATTAACCTTTATCTGTTCTGCAAAGTCTGGACTTAATTAACTTAAAAAGTTAATTCTCAGATTTCTGTGGAGGATTATATCTGGCTTCAAACTGTTATGGATGCAGACTTTAAATTTTAGTGATGAATGCTAACATTGTACAAGAGGTCGTACTGAATTCATTTGTTATGTCATAGTAACTAAATCTTAATGGTTTTTGTTTAATGCTAATAAATGTTGGAGGTACAGTGAATTGTTTTCTTAATTATATCACTTTCAAAATTTGCTAAGTTTCTCCAAATTCTATTGACACTAATACTGGTTTGCAGCTTCTGTTGATTTTGGCCTTCATATATTATATTTACTGAAATAAAACTTTTCCTTACCAAGGTATGAAGAAGAAAAGTTTAGAAAGAAACAGAAAAGGTATATTCATATTTTGATTAGGGTTGCATCTAGATAAGACAATTTGCACTGCAACTAACTTCCAGTTGATTGGCTTGCATAAAGGAATAAGCATTTGTAAATATAAACATGCACTAGTGCCCAAGTTTTTATGCATGACAGCAACTGTACTGTACTTGCAGGCAGTATGGAATCTGTAAGAACTCACCCTGGGTGTTCAGACAGCTGTTTGCAAATAGTTTCTATTCCACTTTGATGTGAAATGCTCACTTTTAAGGGGACACATGGGTTCTCAGCTTGAAGTCTTGAAGAGGCAAAAGTAGTGCTGCTGTTATGAACCCATTAAATCAAATGTCATTGTTTCTAACAGGCATTGATCTCTGGAGATGAGCTGTATTTAGGTGCTAAGCTGTAGCTATGCATTAGCAGAGATGCAACTCCATAAGAAGTTCTAATACTGAATCTTGTATTTTTGGTATTCACTACCTTTTTAGTTATTAACTTGCATAGATGCAATCTAAATTAGTATATTAGTGCTGTTTGTATTTGCAGTGCCTACGTTCCTTCCTAATAAATACTGGATTTCCATTTTGTTAATTTCCAGTTCCTGCTAACTATTCAAGCTATTCCATAGCTGATTAATTTTTTTAAATGGATATGTTATTTTTTCACTCACTAACAAACAGACTGAAAGATTTTGCTACTAACTTTGCTTTTTTTGAAATTACTTTTCATTTGTGTGCCTAACTCTTAAGGAAGGCTTATTGTTTAAATTGGGTAGAAAAACACTAAGATTGAAGTAAAGGAATTTAAATTATTTCTGGAAGCTCACATGTAAATCTAGTGATGTGTTGAACATTCTTCAGAAATTACTCCACTTAAGCAGTAATTAAAAAATCTCCAGCAGAACAAGCACTTTTTAGTGTACCTGTTGATAACTTCACCTATACTGCCATCACTTCTGTAAAAAATAGTATGTTCTTCAGCAAAAATTGGATATAGAGATCACAGGCAGAATTGGATACTGAGTCTTTAATCGGGTAGAAAGCAGCTCCTTTTTATGGGTCGTGGCCCAAAGGAGCTGTCACTGTTTCTATCATTTTGAAAAACTGGCTGGTTACAGTGTGAGAGACTGGACATGTACCTTAGACAGATTGTTAGAGGACAAACTTGGTCTTAGTCTCTCACTTCAGAATTGCTGTTGATTTTAAAATTAATTTACCTCCACACACAATGTATTTGCCAGAAGTTGCTGTCAAGATTGTAGCTTGTTGTTACTGTAAAGAGGAGAAGTACATTCTGTGCAGGGCTTTCAGTCATCCCCTGGTTTCTGCAAAGCAGCATTGTGTTTGCTGGTCCCAAGGCAGATAGTAAAAAATTAGGTACAAAATCAAACCTACTTTCATTAGCATGATGGTGGATTTTTCCAGGGTAATTGCAAGAGCCTTAGAATGTAACAGAAAAAGTATTGCAGTTAAGGACCCTCTTCACTTTTATTGATTCAATTAGTGCTGATACCTTCTTGGCTTAATTACTATAACATTAAAGGTAATTCAGTGTTTATGAATTCATCAGAGTGGTAGTGCTTGCCAGAATTGTCATTTTACCTGTATTGTATTCCTGCTTCCATTTGTTACTATGAGCACAGGCCATGCTTTTTTCTTCTGTAGTCAAACTTCACCTGCATTTTAAAATGCTTCCTCTCAAATGCTGTAGTTATTTAAAATGGTTTCTTAACAATTTTAATTAATTTCTAGGGGGTGGTAGGAAAATAGATATTGAAAAGAACCCAAACATCATGACTACATTAAATTAAAACCTGAATTTAATATTTATTTACTAAACTTCTCCAGTGTAAAAGCTTTGTGTTTCCTGTTAAGGTTAATAGTTTTTTTTCAATAATATGAGCTATCAAACTATGTTAACACAGTTTAATTTTACGACTTTCTTTACTAAGCAGAATTGACCAAGAGCTGAATGGAAAACAAGAGCAGAAAAGTGAACAGTAAGTTTGGAGTCCAAACAAGACAGAAGAATACGCAGTAGGAACGCTGCCGTTTGTGCTCCATTACCGTGCATTCTCTGTGTGTATGTATTATATAATCTGTTGCAAAAGGTGCTTTGGACTAGCACACAATGAACTGCTTACTGCTGTATTGGTTTGTCTTGACTTTAATTGCTGTTTATGTAATCGTTTTATACTGCTAAATGGCAAAGAACCCTATGTTTTCAGAGGATGTTCTTGCAACTGTTTATCTAAACGATGCATGTTCTCCAGTAAAATATTTATATACCTAAATGTTAAAGGAAAGAGATAATATATATATTTTTATGACTGAGCAATATATTGTGTGTACCTGCTGAAGGAATTCATTTGCAGGTAGGCAAGGCCATAAGTTACTTGTTGTTATTGTATAAATCTGTTGTGTTGTAAATGGTCGAGTGCATTTCTTTGTTGTCATGAAAACTTGTTTGGATATTAATGATCACATTAACTTGGCTTTCAGAAATACAGAGATCCTTATTTTTGGTCACTTACCCTATACAAGCTCACTCCTTTACCTCACCAGAGTGAGCTTCAGCTTTGGTGTCTCAGTCCATCGTTCAGGATGCAAAACTGCAGTTCTGTGGTGGCACTTTGTTGGCCACGAGGTCTAAGCCCAAGCCACAAAAGCTGAACTGTCTGACTGGTAAGACACCAGACATTTTTCAGTTGAAGTTGTGAATTTAGATTCTGCTTCAGTATGTCAAGAATGTCTCAGCTAGCAGTAGGAAATGAGTTCATTGCAGTTCTTTGTGGATGAATCCTGATCCTTACTGATAGGAACCCCAGTCCTGCTCAGTAGAACTTGGGGGCTACACAGGTATTCTAGCCACACTACCATTTTTTGGGCCAAAATATGAGAAGTCTTATGCTACCTGTGTCATTCTCGTAGATGAAACATCCATTTCTAAAGCAGTTAGGCACGTGATACCAGCACTAATTTAACTTTTAAGAAGTGTTGTAAAGGTTGGGGTGTTTTCACTCCCCGCAGTGGTGGTAAATCTGTGTAAGAGGCGTTCTTGGACACATAACTAGTTTGTATTGGTTTACTGGGACAACAGCAATGCACTGGTTGATACATTGTAAACATTTGTAACATCTTTTGATAAACATTGCATTTTCCATGTAAGGGCAGGTGTATGCAAATAAATTCATTCAGGAGTTGAGCAATATAATGTTGTAGCAAGTATATTAAATCTTTGCTTTTGGTGTTTATTGTGCTCACAATTTTGTCTTAATGCCAAAAAATATCGCTTTTTAACTATATTTAATGTTACTCAGTTACCTTTTTTAAAAAAAAGTTATGTTAAACCAGATTACTATCTGACACTGATAAATAGCAGTTGTGAGATATTCCATGGTCAAGACTTACCAAGTAACAATTAATCCGTAGATTAATTGTCTCCATAGACTCTGAGAGCATATGGATGTCAGGTGAGGGAAAACAGCTCATAGCTCTGGAAGTTTATTTAAGTCTGCAGTTCAGATACTTTCATCTCAGGATGTAAGTCCTTTTATTGCAGTAGTTTCTGTATCAGAGTTTCACGGAGATGGATGGGCAGGATGTATTCACTCAACAGGCAATAGCAATGCCAAGTTGCCTTGCATCCATTGCATCAGGTTTGGATCTTGCTCTGAAAGCAGAACACAAATGCACTTTCTTTGGAGCTGTGTTATCTCCTGCTTCAGTTTTGATGTTGACTCAGATTAATGTAAAGTTCAAGTCAGTACATGGAGCACTTGCAGCTTATTAACTTCTGATACTTTCACGGTGTGGTCTGTATGCCATGCAGATCTGATTTTTACTGGGTTGGCATGTGTCCTGAGCTAAATGGGAAGCATTCTGAATATCTCATTTTTTCCTAATTGATAACAGGATTAGTCTCAGTAAAATGATATTCTTAGTGGAGGGATTGTAGTTCTCTATGTCCTGTGGCTTCCTGTGTGTATAGCACAGTACAGAGCAGCTGTTGCTCTGTCTATGCCACATCTACCCAGGGATGGGATTGTTACTGTGTTTCCTGGTGGCCAAGGATTCTACAGTTCTATGCTGCATTAGTATGATTTCTTTTGGAAACGTGTATGTGCTTATAAACAGTTTATTTCTCTAGTATAAGTTATTGGGAATGAGTATACAGCACAACAGTTGTTCTGTCTCTAAAGATATGCAGCTTGAGAAAGAAGTGTACTAAAGAATTATTCCCCTCTGAATTCTTGCAGCTCATCATTTAGTGGTGAGGTGGATGTTTACAAAAAGCAAAGTGGTCCCAAAGCTATGGATAATGTTTTGTCAAACTTAACTTTTTTGAAATCTATAATATAATGTAATATATTTTAATATTTAAAAGCCTGAAAAGTTGGAATGTCATACTTAAATAAAAATTATTTCAAAACTTGAATCACTTTGTGATAACAGTATTGTAGGAAATTCACCTTTCAATGGCACTTCCTTCTAAAAGTAACAGTAACTTTGCTAGAATTTGATGAGCCCTGTCAAAAAAAAAATCACGAGTCATTGATTTGGAGGTCTCATTAGTTTATATATATTTATATATGAGGTAATAAGTCATTACCTATCTCATTATTGCTGTGCACAACTGAAGTAGAAATGTTTGGGCTGGTGGCCTCTTGATGTGACATTTGCTAATGACTTCTGCAACAGGGTAAATTCAGAAGTGGCAAAGAGATTCTGGAGAAAGTGTCATTAAAAACTGATGTGAGTAGACTCTGGCTTTGCTTCAATGTTCTTGATGTGTGTAATATGGCAGAGCCATGTTCTGTTGGAGGGAATGGGAAGGGATGTAGAAGGACTTAGTGCTGAAGCAGATTGAAGAACTTTTATTTTAAAAAGCATAGAACTAGTTACTATAATATGTAACCTTGTTTATAACAATGCAGTTTGGTATATTTTTTCCCTTTACTCTCAGTAAACAAGTGAAGAACAGTCCCAGGTGCTGTGAGGAACGTTGTACTGAGAGGCAGTAGCTACGCTCCACATCGCAGTCCACCAGGATATTAGAGCCTGGATCTGTTTCAGCAACTTTGTTACATCATACCCTAAGTGCTTTAATGACTCTTGAAAACTTTGAGCAGTTCATTGTGTCATACTTCAAGGTTTACTTCAAGGATTACTACATGTGGTAGTGGTGTAATCTTTTATGAAAGAACTTGAAGTGTGTCGTGAGGAGGAGAAAGTGTCGTGGGTGCCTAGTGGTGTCAGTTTCACTGATGTTGTCTGCTGAAAGGTCTGTAGTTGACTGAAAAATACTGAACTACATTGTGAACAGGCACTTTATTAACTAAATCTGCCACAAGATAGAAAGTTTTTTGGTTAAAAGCATATTTCTTGCAGTATCAGTTTTATGTCAGTGTATCCTACTGATTTATACAGTATTTAGTATCTAGAAAGATGGTTTAAATTCATGTCTTCTCAAAAACTGTTGTCTCCAGACATGACTTAAATTCTCAAATCATTCCAGTCTCCCTCAAAAGCCTCATATGAGGAACAGAGAGGGATAACAGCTTGCATGCCTGTTGTAACCACAGAAGCCTTACAAATCTTGCAGTCAAAAGTCTTTCTCAGTCCTTGTGGATGCAGGTCATTCTCTAGAGGATTTGTTTCACTGACTGCTTGTCAGAGACACTTGAAACAAGTGCTTTCATTCTACTTTTTAAGGACACCTTGTTTTAGTCAGAGTAACACTGTGAAATGTAAGGAATATTTAAATATTCATATTCTGAAAGACGTATCTTACAGCTTTCTGAGCTTCAAAATTCTAAGTTGAACTACACTGTTTCTTTTATCACATATTACCCATATTAAACTAACAGGGAAAAGGGCATTTGTGGAGAGAGTGCAGTCATGTTAGTTTTTCATTATTCCCTTCAAGCATGACTGAGATCAATGAAATCAAAGCCATTCTCTGCTCAACTACTTTTTTTTTTTTAGTTTTGCCATTTGGACTGCCCAGATTACTCTCATTTACATGTTTTATTTTTTTTTAGTATTGAAAATTATCTGAAGAGAAGCTATCAGAGTGTTTTCCAGAAGTCCTTATCTTACCATGTTCCTTACTCTAGCTTGCTCAACTACTAGTTATTACTGAAAACGTGGAATTCCAGGTTAATAATTACAATTAAATATTCATGGATGACAGATGCTTAGTTTACCAGTGGCTCTGCAGTTCTGCAATGTTTCTTAGTAATCTAACAAAACCTTTTTATTACCAAGAAGGACCTGAGCAGCAAGGTGCCCTAATGGTTGAATGGTAGATTGCAGGGTTAAGAAAGAACGATGACGCTGTCATTTAGTGTCTGTAAACTTTATAGTGTGTGATAATGGGAAACGTGCGGTGTTTAACACAGTGAAGCTGCAGTAATCATGCAAAAGCACAGGTTGTGAGTCATGGATAATAGAACTGGCTTAATTGGGCTATTAACACTTTTCCCAGATGTGACTATTTTCCTTTGTCCCTTTAATAGGAAAAATGTACGTAGAAAACTCTTCACCTACCTCTGAAGAATGTTATTATCCTTTCTTTTTAAATGAGCTTGTTTTCTGGGTCCCAAGGCGTCAGGGGGCACTGCGATAAACTCGTATGTGAATGTGCTCGCGGTCTCTGCTCACGGGGTGTTTCTAACGATGCCGGGCCCCGCTGCACCAATCGAGGCCTTTGCTCGAGCCGCGCTCCGTCATTGCGGCGCCGNGGCCGGGCCGGGCCGTCGGTTGCGCGGCCCCGCGGCCGGGAGCGCGCCCGAGTGCCGGACGGTGTTGCGGGGTGGCCCGCTCGGCCGTGGGTGCCCTGCTGGATCCGGCTGCGGGGCGTGGAGGGTTTATTGTTACCTTTGTTTGTTTCCAATGAGAGCGAGGACGGCTCAGGCGCGCGGCCGTGGATGAGCAGGACGCGTCCAGCCCTCGCGGTAAACCATGGCGTATCAGCTGTACAGGAACACCACGCTGGGGAACAGCCTCCAGGAGAGTCTGGGCGAGCTCATACAGGTTGGGGGCTCGGGGTCCGGGCAAGTAGCTTAATAAAGACAGAAGCTTTTATCCAAACGGCTTTGTCGTTCCTATATCGTGGTACTTATGACCAAGGTTTGGGAAACTTAGTGATTGAAATCATAAGGGTTTGGTAGTCCGTTCACTTGCGATGTTTTTTTCTTTAGATTCTGGGTAAAGGAAAGTGTTTTATGTAAGTGGCATCATACCATGTGGCTCAGCAAATGAACAGCTAGATTGAGCTGGATTAAATTGACATTGCAGTCAATTTGCTGTCCTTATGGTTATTTGCAGTAAATATTGATTATAAGAGATCTTTGTGTAGTACAGATTTAAGATACAAAAATGGAAATAAATACAGGAGCGTATTTTTTGTAGATTGTTCTTCTAGAGATCTGCTTCATTGAAGTGAACTTTGTTTTGGTGTTTTTAACTGATAATGCGTGATGCTCTTAACTTATACTGCATGTTTGAGCTTACTTTGAAATAACTCAAAACTTCTTTTTTTTTTTTTCCAACTACTTCAGTCACAGCAAATCACACCTCAGTTGGCCCTTCAGGTGCTACTTCAGTTTGATAAAGCTATAAATGCAGCACTGGCACAGCGAGTCAGGAACAGAGTCAATTTCAGGGTAAGGAAACAATATCTTAAAGTTTTACATGAGATACAGCAAGTAAGTTGACGTGCAATGTTATTAAAAGCTTTGTGCTCTAAGCAAGAACTTAAGAGGGTTTGTTTTGGCTCTAATAATGACTGTTTGCATGTATATTCTGTATGCAGCTGTAAGGCTCCTTACCTTGTTCTGCCAGGGATCTTTTGAATGAATGCAAAACTCAGATAATGAAAACAGGGAAGAGGGAAGTGCTTTTTTGATGGATAACATTACCATCCTCAGTGTCTTGCAGATGAGGGAGACTTTTGCTTCTCGCAGCTGTCCCTAACAAAAGTGAGATGAGGCCAGATTTTCAGCCACTTGAGTGATGTGAAGAAAGACTAGAGAGTTTTAGATCCACCCTTTCACTGGATCATTTTGTAGCTATTTTCTGTAGGTATCATAGAAAAATAAGTTTGGGGGGGTGTTCCCAGTCAGCCACCCTGATTGACATTAGATAGCCAACAAGTTGTTAAATGTCAACTTGAGTGTAATGTTAAGAAAAAAAAAAACCTCAAAACTCAGCTTCCTGTTAACTTTTGTCATAAAACTGCACTCAGTCTATGTAGAATGCATTCATGATGTGGGTTCCTAAGAGACTAGATTTTTAAACAATATAGAGATGTTAAAAATAGCATAATTTCTCTAGCACACTTCAATTGTTTTCTATATGTAGCATGGTATAAAAAAACCAGTTTAACATGTTTAGTCGGTGAATTTAAAAAATGTTACTTGGAGCTTAAATTTTAAGTTCTAAGTTCAGGAATGTCAATTTAAAATGTGTAAAAGTGAAGGTCAGAAGTTTTCCATATTGATCTCCTCAGTAATACATCAAATAGGAGGGGTACCCCTTTATATCAGATAGGTCAGTTTTGTCATGATTTTTTATTTAAGCTGCCACTTCGTTTAAGCAATTGCAGAATTCGCGTCTTACGATCGCTGCTGTATCTGATTTTTCTTATAGCTCAATGTTGTAATAAATTTTCTGCTACTGATCCTTTGTACACATTAGAAAAATTGTAAAACTTCTTCACCCACCTGAGGAGCCTCCTCTTGGATATGCTGTAATGTCACTCCATGATCTTGAGAATTTCAGCCACTGGAGGGCATTTAAACTCCAGTTCTCCTCAGAATTGCTTGCTTGCCAGGTCATATGCATTCAGGTGCACTGTTGGCTTTGTAGCAAATGTATTCTAGAAGGGAACATAGTTCAGTAGATACTTGTCATATTTTCTGTTGCTTTTGGGATACGTCCTATAGAAAATGTCTCTTGTCTTTATAGGGGTCTCTGAACACATACAGGTTCTGTGACAATGTATGGACATTTGTACTGAATGACGTGGAATTTAGGGAGGTCACCGAACTTGTGAAAGTGGATAAAGTGAAAATTGTAGCATGTGATGGAAAAAGTAAGTATGAAATATAATAGAAATAGGCCGAGACACAAGATTTGATTGGTTTTAGAAATCTTTGACCAAATGTCTTACTAAAGCCAGATTGACTGTATGACTTAGACAGAAGTAGGGCTCTGCATTCCCTTTTGCATCTGATGAGAGATGAAACAAAAGCCAGCTAAATGCTTCCCTGACTCGTAAGCACTGAGGTAGAACCATGCTAGGGACTGCTGTGCACCTGTTGTTGGGAAGTACATAATACTAGAGCAATTAGAAAGTCAGAAGTAATCTTTATTTTTTCTGTGGTGAGTTTTCTGGTACTAACCTATTTGTGAGGATAGCACCGTGTTTTACTGAGTCTGAAGAGTGCTTCAGCTGTCGGAGCAAGGAATTGTCTGAGAAAAGTGTCTAAGCAGTCATTCTCTGGATTTGATAGTTGGGGACACAAACCCATGAAAAGCTTTTGCATGCATTTGCAGATCATGAGACTTAGTTATTGCACAACAGACCCTCTGCATGTACACTGCTTGTGGGAGTTTGCAATCCACATCTGCTTGAGTGGATTACTTTTGTCCATATCCCTTGAGATTCTGTACTGGAAAAAGTAATTCAGTGACTTTTGTGGCAGGCTGCTTTATAACTTTTAAAACCATCCATGTGGCAGAGTATTGCTGAGGCTGTGTGAAATGGTGCCACTTGTTTCATCCTCAGAGAGTGATGCTAAAAGCAGGAACTGAGCATGAAAAAGGCTTTATTTAAATGCACCATAGACCTCTGAAACAGGTTCTTCATGGCTTCCTGACCCTGGCATGCTTACAATAGTCACTTCAAGTTGTAGTTCTAAAGAGTTGACAGAATTTATTGTTTTCTTAACTTCTGGTTTTAGCCAAGCATGTAATCTTACTGCTTGGTTTTTATGTGCTTATTATAGCTAGTGGAGGAAACCTTACTTTCCAAGTATTAATCATTTTCATTATTGATAAATTGTGCAGACAAGATTTAAACAACTGGCTGACTTGAAGTTGCTATTAACATTACAACTTTTTTTTTTCCCATGAGAAGCTGACTTGTTGAAGGAACAGTACTAAACGCTGGCTTGTTGCTCTCTATATTTGAGTCACATACTTTTTCCACAGCTCTAAAAACAAGAAAGCAGTAATGATAGTGTATCAAAAACTGCACTGGTGTAAACTGGTGATTCTGACAAAAGGTCAGAACAGAGAACTGGTCTCAGTTGGTTTATGAAGATCATGTTCATTCTTGGATCTATTTCAAAATGCATGATAAGCTATAGCCCACACTCCATCAGAGCTTATACTGCTGGATGTGCAAAAACCTTTCTCCTTAGTACATGATAGCCAGATGTGCTTGTGGCTGACTGCATAAAGGGTTTGTGTATCATTACATGTTAGGGCAAAGCTTTTAGTATTTTTAATGTGTCTGCACAACTCTGGAGTTTTGTGCTGGCTCTTCTCAGTGTTGCTACATGAGGTGAAACAGCACAAGCAGTTTGTGCATTGAGAGCAGTAGAAGGAATTGGGTTGGTATGGAAAATGTTCTAAAATGCTTGTTCTAAAATGCTTGTTCTAAAATGCTTCAGAACATGAGGAAGGTATTAGAGAATGCTCTTGGTTTTCTGTTTTCGGGGGGGTGTGTATTAGTCTCACTTTCTCTTTTCTTTCCTAGACACTGGTTCCAATACTGCGGAATGAATAGAGCTGTGGTTTGTCTGCAATATTTCCTGTTAATATGCAGCACTTTCTGGAGAGAAGCATGGAAAGGGACTGATCATACTCATTTCTTGTGATGCAGATGTGAGTTAATCCATACTAGAAAGTATCACAGAATGACAGTGGAAGAAATACCTGTAGCATTTCTTCATTTCACTTTATAGGGCATGAATACAATGTTACCTTTTTTTTTTTTTTTAATTACAAGAGATCCTGTTGGTTTTTTTTGTTCAAAATAATTTCTGTAATAAACTTTTATTTAAAAACTTTTGATAGACTGATCATTGGAAAACTCTTTTTTAGAAACTAACATTAACATACGATATTTTCCCAAAATATTCTACATGTGTTTAGAGAAATGTTGTAAATGAAAAAGTCTTTCAGTTACAGGGTTGCGAGTGTGGTTGCACTGTTAAGTATTGCAAGAAATGGCTCTTACAGAATAATGGAGCAGCTCTTACAGAATAATGGAGCAGCTTAGCAGCTCTTGCTGGGCAGCATGTTTGTGTGTTTGTGACTGCATCTTTCTATAAATAGCTCTGCTACGTGCTCTTTGCTGCACACTGCAGATTGGTAAGTAACCATTTTTGGAACCAAAAGAACAAACAAGTTGCTTTTATTTCAATTGCACAAAAAGTGTCTGTTTTTGTCTTAAGGGATTCAAGTGTGTATCTGTACCATGGTTTTCTCTTGTTCTACATCAGACTCAATCTTCTAGTTTTAAACTTTTTTGTTCTCTAATAATCATGTAGTAAACTGAATTTTAACCCACATAAGTATAAAAATTTGCTCTTCCTGCCTCCAACTACTTGTAATCTCTTCCTGTTTCTAGACAGACTTCTCCATTTCAAGTTCTCTGTAGCCTTTTGACTCTCTTAATGCAAATAATTGTATTTTTTTATTTTGTTCCAATTAAGTGTGCATTAGAATCATAGAATAGACAGTGTCAGAACCCAGGGGGTTCCTGTGGCATCTCTGAAGGACCTGGGCACTGGCCAGGAGGCTTTTTAGCCCTGGCAGGAGGGTCAGAGATCCTTTGTTTGCCACCCGGAATGCCTGTGCCTTTGATTTTAATCCATGGGACAAATTACCAACTCATAAGAACTTCAAGGCACCAGAGTTTAAATCGTAAAATAGTAATAATTAGAGATAAAAAGGAAAATGTTTGGAGCCATGTCCAGGGGGGTTTGATATTCTGTACAGGGGGTCTGGGAGTCAAGATGGAGAATTTTTACACGTGGCATGTTATTTCTTTTTCTCCTTCTTGCCATCCGTCCTAAAGCCAGGGTGGCATTTTTGGATTGGTTTGTCAGAGAACTGGACAATGTAATGTAAGGGTCACGAATTAGAAATTAATAGTAAACATTAAATACATAGTTGATAGTATAAAAAGTCAGCCCAGGGCTCCGGGGCGGGCAGAGTGCCTTGAACTCCCTTGCAGGGCAAGCTTGTAGCAGGGCAGAAAGAAACTATTAGATAAGATAATAAAAACAACCTTGAGACCGAGAGCCAAAGACTCCAGCCTGATTCTTCAGCAAGGCGGATTGGAAAACAGGACTTGTTACACACTGTGGGATCACAGGGACAGGGCAGACTCCCACAGCCAGGGCTGGAAGGGACCTTAGGGATGATCTCGTCCCAACCCCCTGCCATGGGCAGGGGCACTTTCCACTGGTTCAGGTTGCTCCAAACCCCGTCCAGCTTGGCATTGAGCACTTCCAGGGATGGGGCAGCCACAGCTTCTCTGGGCAACCTGTTCTAGTGTCTCGTCATCCTCACAGGGAAACATTTCTTCCTATTATCTAAACCTACCCTCTCTGTTTGAAGTCATTCCCCCTTGTCCTGTTGCTCCAGGTTTTAGCCATATTTCTGGGATGGTGTTTGTCCAGGTCCTGGATCTGCTCCTTCTGTGGAGGTTGTTTCAGTTCTCTGAAGGAGCAGGGAGCAAAGGAAGTTAAGGCAGTCTGGTGCCAGTTTTCTTTCTGCTTTTTGTTGCTTTGCTCTCCATAACTTTCTTGCCACTTGCTATTTTTTGTGTTTGAATTTCAGCTAATCCTGCCAAGTTCATGTGATTAATGTACTTTGTGGTCTTGGAAGATGGAATTTACAAGTAAAAGCATCAGCTGCACTTTTGCTATACTAAGCTATTGTAATATCCAGTGGAAGGCACATCATTTCACATCAGCACTCTTGCTGCTGCCTATTTGGGGTTTTTTTGCCTGTAGTGTTCCAGACTTTCTCAGTTATTTGTTTATTTCATTGTTGATTTTCTTTAGAAAGATCACAATTGCTTCCACTTATCAGCAGCAGAGAGAAAGTAAAATATACCTTTGCACCTTGCCATTGAACTGGAATGGATGTTTCTATTTAGAAAGTAAATCAACTTCATATGAAGGCAAGAATAAACACCAGTACAGAACTGGCTGTGAATGACTGCCTGTTTAAACATGGTTTCTAAGAAAAAAGGATTTTTTTTCAATTCCACAGGTGTTCAAACCAGGATGTTATCTGATGTAAGCTATTTGCTCAGTCAGTCATGTCAATACCTGACTTCAAATGCTATCAAGAGAAGCATAAATTAGAGTGCAGAGCAGGAAGAATTTATGATGAATTTCCAGAAGACAAATTTAATCAGGATCCTTATGTACCTTTGCACAATGACTAGCACAGTGAGATAGAGAGAGTTCCCATAGTACAGATACTTGTGTTTAAGGATCTTGACAGCTTAGAAGTAGGATTTCAGTCACAAGTCCTACTGACCTTGATTTTCTGTAGTCTGAGTTTTGGGGTGGGGAGGAAAGTAGGAGCATATTACAAAGTACTTTAGTAACACTGTACTGGGAGATGTGAACTTTTTCTTCACTGTGACCTAAAGGGTGGTCCTTGTTAGGATTAGCCATTGTGGACTAGGAGGTAGTCATTTACAGATCTATTAATATTTTGGTTTGCATCTTGTGCTAAAAGAACCTGCATCCCTCAAGGAAGTGGAAAACTGCTCACTGAGAGTCTAGTTAGCATTTTATGGTCACTGCTGTTGTGGTCAGAAAAAAAAGAACACCCTAACCCTGTTCCCTGAATCAATTTTACTCATGACTGCAAACACTTTATTGGTATTGTGTTCATATCATTCATATTTACTTTTCATTTATTTAGAATTTATTCCTCCCTCAACCTATTTTCCTCCCAATTCATTTTCATTGACCCATCTCTTTATTATAGGGCATCTCAGAGATGACAATATAAAGTATCGAATGTGAAGCAAGAAGGAAATAGACCCTCCTAACTAAAACTAAAAAGAGCTCTTATGGACTTGTGTAAGTATGTAATAAGTCACATTGTTCTTGTAAAAATAAAGTGAAAACCACTTGGAAATAAAACATAATTTAAAGCCAAGTTTAAACCAGAAAAATAAATCTGTTATTAAATTTCAGAATTATTGTTGCATCCTCTTCCCATGCACATCTTGAAAGGTAAATTTGCAGCGTATTTCCTCCTTAAACAACTGATGGCTTATTTAGAGTTAAAGTTGTTAGTTAATGACTGTAGACAGAAGTGTCAGAAGTAGATTTTTTACTACACAATGTTAATATTTCTGATATGTCTCCAGTTGGACAGCCCATGATTTTACTAATGAATTTCATATGGGGTTTAACCTATTTTTGGAGGTGGTCCTATAATCTGATGTGATTCTGCTACTTTGGCCTAGAGCTGGTCCTACTCTATTCCAAGTTCATCCTTTTTTTCAGTTCTGCAGCTAACTGTGGCAAGTTACATGATTTCTCTGTGCTCTGTTGCCTACTTTCTAAGATGCCAGCCATCTGATTTCTAAGATCCTTTGAGATCTCTGGAAGGAAAAGTTCTGTATTAGAGTTGAGTGGTTCTTTTTACTGCCATTTCGAATGGCAGGACGTATCACTGCTTTGATGTATGATTGCACTTATAAATATTACATTTCTGATGTCTTTGAAAGAGGATATACTGAGAACGTTCCTTTGTAAGAATCTTCTTGTCTTAGTTCACCTTAAGCATTTGGGAGTAGGCTCATTCTTTTAGAAGAAATTAGGTCACTACTGAAAGAAGTGATTTGAAAATAAATTTGCATAAGATAGCCTTTGTTTTTGCAACCAAATCATCTGAGAGGAATTCTGGGTAGTAACACCATCAGGAACACAAAATTTCCTTTGTATCAAAAAAATTGGATGTAGAGGCTTGCGAGTTATTTACCTGTGCAGGCAGTAACGCCAGAACTTCCAAAAAGGTCAACTCGTTTTCATCCAAAGCAGTGATCTCTGCCTAGGCTGTGTTGTTAGGCAGCTGCTGTCCCTCCTGCTGAGTTGCCAGGCTGGTTTTCTGGTATGCTGGCTTCACTTGATGCCTTCATATTCTATGGGCAAGCTCTTTCAAATTTGGATAAATGTTTAGATTCTCTGTCTTCAGGTTTAACCGGGAAGGTCAAGGATTGCAGTGAGTAACATTAAAAGAAAAAAATATTTTGACTTCGCTAAAAGGCTTACCATGGAACAGATTTGAAGTGGCACTTTCCACCCTCAGTCTAAATCCTTGTCTCTCCATCTGTAACATTTTTATGTCTGATAGGAACAGATAAAACACTGTTATTACAGTGTGTTCAAGCAATGCTTTATGTTTCTGAGAGAAGAAACAGCTGAAGAAGTTAAATACATTTACGAAGTAAAGGGAATAAAAATTATTGTTCACAAGTCTGTAGGTAATTTGTAAGTATGTGTTTTTTCTCTACAGGTATATTTGCTAAATAATAGAGAGGACCCTCACTCCATAATCTTTCACTATTTCAAGCTGGGATTCCTTACAGCCTCCCAAACACCTTTCTTCTTAGAGAAATAAATTATTTAGTTTTTACAGACATCCATTTCATGGACAGATTTGGTTTTTATGCAATTTCTTAGACCTGTTAAGTATGGGGATTTTGTTTTTTGTCTCCATGATTACGCACATTTTTCCTCCATTTTCCATGGGAAAAAGACAACACTTTGTCACAGTTAGAAACACTGTGACCCTTTTCTGCCTTGTTTCAGTCACAAAACGTGAGCATATCCCAGCTCAAATGAAGCCCTTGGCACTAGTTTGCCATTTTGAACTAGTATGTATTAAATTTAAAGTAAGCAAAAGACATCTAACAAGCGATATCAGGTTAGGTAGCAGTGGTTTGATGCAGTGGGAGACTTGAGTTCTTGCCCTAAGTCATCAGAGAAGTTTTGTTTGTTCTAAAAGACTGTACTAGACATGGAGATATTTCTGTTTAATGTTTAATTTTCTGCTGAAAACATTTTAAAAAGTTGTATGTTACCATCAGGTAATAGCATAAAACTTTAATCTCTTTTGCAAATGTCTGCTTACCAAAGTTGGAAACAGCTTCCCCAGGATCAGTAATCCTATTTATTTGCTTTTTTTGCATAAACAAATGTCCAATGATATTTTGGGTATTTATGTTTGACAGCTTTTCTTGCCAGTACTTGGAGTTGTTGTCTGTGAAATCACCATGGCATTTTAAAAATCACTGTTTTACAACCAAGTTCACTTTAAAATGTCTTAACAAAATTGCCATGACACACCTTTTTTAAGTCAGTTACTTCCTCTTCTCATCCTATTTAAATCCATGTTTTAAAGATCAGTGTGATTGCAGTCATAACTTCATCTAAATGTAGCCTGGTGTTATGCAAGTGCTTCAGATATTCTTTGTATGTTAGTTCTCCACTGTAGAACTTAAATTTGTAAAGGTGAGTGTTTACTTACAAGCAAGTTACTTGAGTAGATTTCTTTTTTAAAATAAAAACAATGGCATTAATCCCTCATCATTACAGGTAGTGAAAAGCTGTTGGATCAATGGAAAGCTTTTAATATGAGAAGGTAAGAAAAACACATGGGTGAAATACAGAAGTTCACAAATCTTGCTTTCAGCTTCTAGAAACTTAAAAATGGTATCTTGGGTGATTGGTTTGTTCATTGTCCATTGTGATTATTACAGTATTGGAATATCATCCAAAAAAAATTTTTTTTGGGGGGGGTGTTGGTGGGAAGAGAGATGTAGGTCTTAGAAAATGAAGGTTTGCACACCATCGTGTGCATCCCTCTGCCTGTGTTTCAGACGGAGAAGTGGGTGCACAAAGGGTTAACTGGTTTAATGCTTTGCCTAGGAGCGCGAACCATTCTCAATGCACATAAAACACCGAAGCGCTATGTATTTTAGCATCTTGGATTTTATTGAAATTGGCTTTCAACGATTAACGTTTGATAGCTTTTGAAAGAGTCGAAGTTCAAAGTGAGGCAAAAGCAGCAGCAGTGCAGCTGAGCAACGCTGCGCGTGCCGTGAACGGGCGCGGCGGGTGCTCTGTAGAAAAGCAAATTAATCACGGTTTCAGCTGTGCCCCTCCTCGGCCCTGGAGGCACCGTGCCTCGGGCCTGCCAGTGAACGAGCAGCAGCCCTGGGCCCACCTTCGCCCCCAGCCTCAGGCAGGGGCTGTAACCCGCCCCCCGCCCGCTTCCTCCAGCCGGTCTGGGGAGAGCGGCGCTCCCGCGCCCCGTGAGGGGACCCTGCGGGCCGAGCAGGACGGGGCTCAGCCTCCCGCACTTCCACACGGGTTCTTCCCTCCGCCTGGCCGCCCCGTTCGTCTGCGGGGCTTCTCCTCGGGACCTCGCCCAGGCGTGTCCCACTCCGGGGCCCACGGGATCCTCTCCCGCTGTGCCCGAGGCGCCTTCGGCTGGACTCGCCCACGGAAGGCAGCAGGTGATGGCCACAGCCTCCGCGGCTCCCCCTCAGAGCCCCCGGCCGTACAGGGCTTTGTGGCGCAGGTACTCCTCGAGACACAGGACGGCCGCGTTGTCCACCTCGGGGTCGAACTTGTTGGCGAGGAGATGGTGCTGCTGCAGCATCCAGGGCACGTCACCCACCCCGTAAATGCAGACGGCGCGCTGGTGGCGGCCGGTGCAGGGAGGGTAGGGCGCGCCCTTGCTGATGTCCCCTTCCATGTACTGCCACTTGACCAGGCGGGGAAGGGCGTTCATGTCCGAGAGCCCGAACTTGTCGCTGGGGGGACTGCCCCCCGGCACGCCCGGAACGCGGTTCAGGGTGGCCCAGACGTGCTCGTCAGGGCTGTAGCTGTCCTTGGACCACTCGAGGAAGTTCTGGGCCGTGGGGTTCTCGAAGACGTACTGCACGAAGTCCCGTGTGACCACGTAGTATGCGCTGCCCGTGAACATGGGGGAGCTGTGGGGTGGCGGCAGTTTCTTCTGGGCAGTGCGAGAGATGGTCTCCCCTACCTCGTGGTGGTACTCCCAGCGCTGCTGCTTGGCGGCTGAGGGCCTCTCCGACTCCATGCTATTCTGGCCCTGCAGCAGCTGCAGCGCCCGGACTATCTCGGCGTTGGTCTTGATGGGGAAGTCGGTGCCGCAGGTGTTGATGAGGTAGCGCCATGGCACGGGGCTCTGCAGCAGGTCCTGCATGCAGTTGAGGTCGGCCTGCACCCGGGACCAGGTGGCATAGACCACGGATTCCAGGCGGCTGGCTACGAAGACGTTGGGGAAGCAGGCAGCGATGGCCCGCACGGCTTCCTGGAAGGCGGCCGGGGACTTGCTGTCCATATGGACACAGTAGACATTCTGGGGGGCGTAGACGGACCGCAGGAGCCGCTCAAACATGTCGATTTTGTGGTGGATGACTATGGAGTAGGCGATGGGGAACTCCTCCTCCTCCTGGCTGAGCGGGAACTCGACGTAGCGCCGGGTCTCTTTGAAGGCTTTGCAGTCCCTCGTAATGTTCAGGTACTCGCCGGGAGTCAGTGAAGCCTTTCTGTTCGCCACTTCCAGGCTGTTGAGCTGCGCCTGCTGGATGGCTGCCTGGTCCCCGCGGACGACCCCCGAGCAGTTGATGCTGAGGTTGGGGGGGAGCTCCAGCGCCCGGTAGGGGCGGGAGTGGTCGGCGGGGTCGGG
>VXBU01017943.1:89887-119665 GCA_013400315.1 Bombycilla garrulus | reverse complement strand
CCAAGGCAGAAATTGCCCTGGATTCTCCTGTTTGTTTTTGGTTTTTGGGTATTTTTCTGTGTGTGTTTTTTTTGTTTGTTTGTTCATTGGTTGGTTTGTTGGAGATTTTTTTTGCCAAAAAAAAATGGTAAGTTTTTATTTAAAAAGTGTCTCAGAGCTCAGTTTGTAGGTTTTGAAGTATACCCTAGAGAGGAATGTTTCCTTTCTCAGGGTCATAGCCACTCAGGTTGTGAATATCTCCAAGAATGGAGACTCTGCAACTTCTTTGGGTAACCTGTGACAGTGTTTGACTCTCACAGTCAAAATTTTTTTTTCCTCATGTTTAAGCTTATTTTCCTATCTGTTTCAATGAGATGGGGGGCCCCACTGGACTGATTTGTTGCTGAACAGGTCCCTGTCCAGTGTAGAATGCCAAGGTAATAATACCTGCCTATCAAATGACAAATTCTGTCTGAGTTGGTGTGGCAGAGGCAAAAGCAAATTTTCCTCAAGGGTGCGTGCTTCATCACAGGCTTGACAAATACAAATATTTTAAAATAAATGAGCTATCCATACCCATTCAATTGAATGCAATGTGGCACTGGTGAATTAAATCTTTTTCACACGGTATTTAATAATTTTCACCTTGTGGAAGATGTAATTTTTCTGTGCCATTCCTGAAATCATGGTGTAGACAAAGCAAATCTGTCAACGTGCAATAACTCTTCTGCTCCGGGATGGGCATGGATTCCTAAAAGGCATATAGATTGAAAGATTTACAGCTATTCTCATTTTGAAGTATTCATACTAAGAGAGAACTAAGTCAGTTCTCTGAGCTAATGAATACAATTTTTGTGAATACCTTATTGTATATATCCTTACTACTAATTTATCAACATTTGATTGCTCAGTGATCTGTTTCAATTGATATCTTGCAAAGTAGTACTGCTTTACACAGAAAGAGATGAAAGTCATTTCTGGTAGCAGATGTAAAGAAACATTTAAAATATCATTAATAACTGACTTTTTTTTTAATCTTTATCATTCCTCTTTTAAGCTTCCATCTTTACTGCTTATGATTTCAGCTTGAGGATTTTCCCCATTTTCTTCTCTGGCCTTGTTAAATCTAGCTGCTTAAATTACAATTCTGTGTTTTCTGTGGTGTGGAACTGAGTTGATGCAAATGCAATATTTTGACATTTTCTGACTTTATTTCTTTTCATGTTGGATAGAGAAAAACTAGCCTAAGATGACCCAGCTGGTCAAATATGCTTGTTGAACCACTGTCTTGGTTTTGAAAGCCAGGTGCCTGCCAAGGAAGGCAGGAGCTTCTCTTGGAATAGAAAAATGCAAATCCCCTCCCTCCAAAGTATTTAAAGGGGCTCTCAGGCAAAGATATGAGGATAAGAATAACAGTTCTTTAATATGTATAAACAAAATGAAATAAAACAAACCCCAAAAAACTACAAACTAATAGGAAAAATAGAACAAGATGCAGTTTTAAACAAAACCAAAAAAACCCAAAACAACAAAAACCAAAACCTGACAGTTAGAATACAACCTGACACCCTGTCAGTCAGGGTGTTGGTAGCAGTCCAGTTTAAATGGTGGCTCCAGTTGAATCAGGGATTAGAAGATTTACAAGTTAGAAATGAAGTTAGTAAGATAAAAGTAGTATATTTTGATTGAGGGATTTAACAAGAGGACTAGAAGAGGCTAGAGGTTTAATTATTAGCAGATGAGTAGAATTGGAGTAGCTAGAGCAAAGACAATATATCATGCATTTGATCCAGTTATGTTTTTTAGAAGCAATAGGGAGTATATGTAGTATTGTGAAGAACCAAGAACTGAAAACGCACCTGGCCTCTGAGATAAATGGAACCATGAGAGGGAGCCTGGACCATGACTTGGAGGGTCAAGGAGCCCTGGCAACGGGAATAGGTAAAGAGGAAGACAACTGACTTCATCTTCAGAGGACCACTGACCTATTTCAAGAGACCACCGACCCAATTAAGAAGAGGCACTACGCAGCCGTAGTGGACATTCATCTCATTTTAATACGAAACGGGGAGAGGCGGGGCCAGGAAACGAATATGTATAGGTGTTTTTGGGACTTTTATGAATATATAAAGCTTTTATGGGTATAAAGGCAAGCTAATGCTTTGGGAATTTGCACATGGTTTTGGGAGGATTACCTCACGTGTGCCCAGCGCTGCAATAAACATACCACTTTTCAACTTCAATGAGCTGAAGAGTTCCTTTGTCCTGGCACTTTTGTGCATCACAGTAGTCCTCCTGGGGTGACAGATGGCTCTGGTGAAGCAGAGATTCTGCAGAAGGGCAGAGTTTTCCTCCAGTGGTCCAGTGGTAATGTAGAAGGGTCTGGTCCTTCCTCTGAGAATCCAGTGGGAGAGAAGGCTGCTCCTCTGGGAATCCAGTAGAAGGCAGATGCCTGTTGTGTCCAAATGCCAAGATTATATCCACGTAGGAATGCTTGGCTCCTCCCCCTGGGTGGAGCATCTCACAATGGGCTGATGTCATTCCATGAGTTATGGGTCTTTAATGGCTGTTTAAACAGGAAATGGCTCCTGGAGGGAGTTATCTATGACTCATGGGGCAAGGCATTAATGGCCCATTAACAGGAGATAGTCTGTGGGAGGAGGCAAGGAAAACACTGCCCCTCCTGATTTTAACAGTTCTTGAAGATGGAGATAGAATACAGACCTTCCGGAATATTTTACATTGTAACCTAGGACAACCACTGAGACTGAATTAACTTTGTCTGAGCAGCTACTTGCTCTTAACAGGTGGCAAATTTCTCAGTTGCTATCAGAGAAAAGAGCATGTATGTCTTTCTGTGGAATGATAAATCTGGGAATCTCTACAAAATAGAAGTTGATACAAATCTTGTCCAAAGTTCCTGGAGTCTTCAAAGTGGGACCTGAAATGTGGTTGGGGATCAGTTTCCAGTGCTGCCACTTCTTGACACCTTAGCACAAGCCTCACAAGAGACCAGAAGAGGTCTGGTACTCTTTATTTTAATGACTGCCTTGCCAATAGCACTATTAATTGCAATATTTCTAGCATTTTTCCATATCAGAGTAGTCTAGCTTTGGGGTTGTGTCCTGTTCCCTTTTTAGATAGCGTATGAATCTCAGTAGGCATTAAATCAAATCCTTTCTGTCAGTATCTGGAAAGGGGATGAGGAAAACAATCTGAGCCTGTTAGGCATTTAATAGATACTGCCCAGTTAGTATCAATAAGAGCTTGGTGCAGACATATCACAATTTGTAGCAATAGACATATCATTGGAAGGGAGAAGGATATTTCTGTCTCATTTTCTCTCTAAGCAATTCAGGATCCACATTAATTTACTCAAACTATTTTTCTGGTTTTTACAGTTCAGAGTTTAGAATAGGCCTTGCTGTGAAGAAATGATGGAGCTGCACTGCCAGATGGAAATAGGAGCAGCTGTGCTTCCTCTGGTCTCCTGAGTGCACACAGAAGGCAAACAGCATTCCTTTATTGTCCTGGTCTAAAGGCTGCAATACAGCAAAGACAAAACTCTTCTTTCTTAAGATTTTCTT
Organism: Bombycilla garrulus; assembly: GCA_013400315.1. NCBI lineage: Eukaryota > Metazoa > Chordata > Aves > Passeriformes > Bombycillidae > Bombycilla > Bombycilla garrulus. The sequence continues at coordinate 116,099 of VXBU01017943.1, read as the reverse complement.
AAAGTACACTTAAGAATGCCTTTTTAAAAGTCTCATGCAGAACTGGTGCGCACTGCTTAGAGGAAGACTGCACGTGCTTGCGTAATGTGTACACATAGGACCTTACTGCAGTCTTTAATCCTAATATCTTTGAACAACTCAGCTGCCTCAAGTAAAATATGCTAATTACATTTCACATACTTACCTCGAGGTCTTTTGCTAGGTAATTAAGCTAAATAACTCTGAGCTAAAAGAAAAAAATTACTCAGTTCTCTTTGGTAATAGTAACCAGGGAATGTGTCCAATTAAAAGATCAGCAACTCTAGCTAGAAACAGATCTTGGGCATGGTCTGGCCCTTTTCTTTATACAGCTTTTGCTGCTATGCTTGAAGTGATTCCAGGTCTTTCCTGGAAATGCAGTAGCTCTTAAAGGTTCCCTTTTGATTGTGGTTGATCCAGTTCAGGGATAGGTCTGTTCAAGTGGTGAGAAACACATAGAGATGCTTCTTTACTTCCAGCAAGATAAGGGGTGTAATAAGCAGCACTGTGCCAGAGAGAAAAAGGGTGATAGAGTGGTGAGGAAGGTTAGCAGGCTGAGTGGTGTTTGAAAGCTTATGTGCTGAAGTGTCCTGTGCTAAACCTGTCATAAAGCTGGAACACATGCTGTTATAGGCCTGAATGGATATATGGAGTTGAAAGATCTTCTCTGGGCTTGTTGGTTATCCTTCACTCTTCAGGGAGAAGAGATGATCCTGCCTCCTGTGCACATGGTCTAGGCAGGACCAATTTAATTTCCATTAATCTTGTTAAGAGCTGTATGCCCACTGTTGCCATGATAACACTGTGAAACTATTTTACCTAGCCCAGGGCTTGGTGGCCCTGGGGTTTGATGGTAAAGGAGAGCAACTTCAGGTTGCCTGAAGAAGTATGGGGCTGTACCTCTTCCCTTGCTTATGGACAGTCACAGTATGTACTGCTTTCTCTCTGCCCACACCAGTGGGAATGCATGTAACCTTTAAAATAAATTATTAACTCCCTTTGTGGCAGGAAGTAGTCAGGAGTCCCATAAAGAAATCTATAGATGCAGACATTTATAGCAGACAGATAACCTAGGGGAAACTGATACGCTGTGAGTCAGATACATTGATTTATCTCAGAAACAGCATAGCTAAAGGCAGAGGTCAGTTCTGTGAACTAGGATGGCTTATTTTATCTCAGGCAAAATCAAAGAAACCAGCAAGGATGGCACAGACAAGTCCAGCAGAAGTTGCTGGAGGCCTAAGGGCAGGAAAAGGAGATGCAGCACAAATTATGTATGTTTCCTGGGAGAGAGTGCCAAACAATTGTGTCTTTCTCACCTGGAAAAACCTTCCAATGAATGTTTTAAAAGTCCCCTTGAAACTCAACTGAATATTTCAGCAAGTGAGATGATTCTCTTTTATATTTTCCTGGTAAATATTTTATTTTGCTCACATGGATTCATTAAGTGAGAAAGGTTCTTGTATTTTTTTGCACCTGTCTTATTGCTTGTATAAGCTGCCCCAGCTTTAGTATTTGTGAACACTGTCAAGGGGTAAATTCTCCTGGGCTTCTTTTCATCTCACCATTGAAGAGCTAGGAACTCCACCAGAGTGCTAAGCCTTGTTCCTCTAAATATCAACTTTAGAAACATCTCTCTTCATGGGACTTTAGCCACTGTCCATGGAATATTGCCCTAACAAGGCTTCCTCCTTTATCCTGACATTATGAGAAAGGAAAGTCCTCCTGAAAAAGTTCCACCATGTCTTTTCAGGTGAAATCCAACTTTTTTTCTCCCAGGAAGTTTCAATTAATATCTGTAAATTCTTAATCTAAGATATTTAACCTGGATCTCCAGCAAACAGGTCTAGACACAAACTGAAGAGACTGAAGATGCTGGTGATGTCTTCTGGTCATGTTCTCCTATGTCTGCCTGTCTCTTCTCACTTTGGGAGAGCTTTGATGTAGTTCCTAGTTCCCATGTGGAGCCTGCTCTGATCTTGGCCATGGATGTCCTTAGAGTGCATTGTCTTTGCATCCTTCCTTTCTTAATGTTGGTTGTTTTTCCGCAGTAACGACCAGCCCTGTGAAAAGGTGGGAGCTTTGCCACTCATTCTTCAAGTGTTAGGCAACTGCCGCTTACAGGAAACCACAGATGCAAATCGGTCCCTTGAATGCTTTTATTTCATGTAGGGAAGACTAGGTACAAAACAAGATAGTCTGCCTGAGCTGCTAACGATGCAGCCTGACCTTAGCACTGGTGAGAGGAGCATGGCTTAGAGCTTACCTTTTTCAGCAAAGTAGTCACTAATTTGAGCAAAATTCCAGGGATGTGGCAGAATTAAGAAACCAGAGAGAGGTGCTTAAGGACTTCTGGCAGGGTTAAACTTCAGAATGGAATCCTAAGCAGGCAGCTGAGGAGCAAATGAGGAGCAAAACCAAGCATAAGCATCTTACTCCTCTCCTGTAAACATGTTCTGCCTCTGTGGGGGCCTGCACATAGTACGTTTTCTGAAGGTCTCTGCCTCTTCTGCCTCATCAGGATATTTAGGCTGGGAAATATTCTGTTTCTTTCCCTGAATGACCCAGATTTGGGAATGCTCAGGGTTTGGGGGATGTCCACACCTGAGCAGGAGCAGATCATACTGCTGCCCATGACAGGAAATCCCAGCGGAGCTCTTGAAATAAGATGTGAAAGGAGTTCTCAGTTATACTCTAGAAACAAAGTTAAATGTTCAGGCAGGATTTGGGGCTGTATTTTACAAGTGGCAGGACAGTAGATAATTTAAAAGTTTTACTTACCTGTATGTTTTGTGCGTGTGTAAATGTCAAGTTGAAGGGGGGAAAAAAAAGGGAAAATTTGTTAAATATTTTAGCACATTCCTTGCCTAATACTCCTTCAACATTTTCAAACACCAGCATACACAGAAGGCTGTTAATAAAGCTGCAATAATATATTAGCTTGTCCAAGTGTGATGCCACATTTTCTTCTAATGATGTGAACTAAGATTCTCTCTCAGGCTGAGAAAACCTAAAAGAAGAATAAAAAATTGTTTCACAATTTATGAATTGTTAAAAAAAATTGAAAGTAATAATAAATGCCACTTTGGACAATTTTAAATAGCTTTTTAAAGTCAAAACAGAAAAAAAAAATTAAATCTTAATGTTACTTTTTTCCCTCCAGGTCCCTGAAGGAAACTAATTTTATATAAAAAATGTTAAGTTTATTCCATTGGTTGTGTTAGATTGTAGTATTAAATGTCATCCATCAGAAATGGAAGAAAAACACTTCTGCTATTTGCTACTTATCTCTGTGAAAAGTTTCACTCCATTCATTTGCTAATTAGACTGCATTTTTTCAGAAAATTCAAACATAATTAAATAAAATTTTAAAATATTTATGTACAGAACATACGAAAAATAAGCCAAGCTATACTGTAAAAGAAAGACTTTTTTCCTTTTTACAGCAGAAAGAATCAATAGGAATTATTCCAATTTCTGCTTGACTGGCTGAGCTCTGCACAATACATGCTGCCATGGAAAGAGACAGCTAGTTCCTCCAAGTTCTGATAGGAATAATGCTAGCAGCTTTCTTTAGTCTTTCAGAATTTTTAAAGAGGGATTAAAGTAAACAATTGGTATATCATCTTAGACTCCTATGCATTTTCTCCTTTGCTTTCCTTACCTCACACCTTCTGGCAGCCTCTGGTTGATAATGTGCAATTGTTCAGATATGTTTTTTTACCAGCTTTCCTAGCAGTGTGTTTCAAATCTTCCCTTGCTTTTATAAACCATATGCCATATGCCATGTCATGAATGGAGTTTGTGAGAAAGAAACCATCTAATCCATCAACATCTAGTTTTATTGTGTTTGGCTAAGGGTTCATTTTAATGTCACTTTAAAGGTTTTTTCCTCCATGTTTCCACCTTTAAATACCATGCTTGTAAATTTATGGTGCCAGTGGAGGTTTAGTGATAATAATTCAGAAGCAGAGTATGGCAAGAAATAGCTTAGCAACATTTATATCCCCCATTTAGGATATAAAATTATTGCAATCATTAAGTAAAAATGAAAGCTTTAGTGTAAAAAGATGTCAAAACCCAGCAAAGGTAAAGGTTCTGTGTTTCTGAAGTTACTATGAAGTGCTGAATTATTCCATGCCCTTGACATCTCAGGTTTGTTGCCCAAAACTGTACAAAAGAGAGTTAATGGAGCCAGAGCATTACATACAGAGTTAATGTTTTAAAATTTGCTTTTAAAATGTGAGTGAATGCAAGTCCCTTTATCTGTATGAAAATAGATGGAAATATATTCAGTGCATTTATGGTGTGTGAAAGGTTGTATTTAATGTTATCTGGTCTTGACCTTTAGACTGAAATTTGCATTTTATTTTCGATGCTTTTGAGAACATTTTACTTCCTGCACTAATTCCCTTTCTAAACTGTGAGGACTGCAGACTGTTGCAATATTGATCGTTTTACACTGCTGCTGCTAACTTGTCAAGGCTCTATAGAGTTGTATACTCTATAGTATAACTATTGTATAACTATTGTTTGGAAGTAAAACTATGGATTTTGGATCCAGTGGGATTATACAGGCAATAGACTTGTTCAAAATGAAGATATTCCTTGTGCTCTAAATTATCTGTAAGACTGTTACTGGTCCTTGAGAAGGTTTATTATTATGTTATGGCTATGCTTGGGTTCACACCAAGACGTAGCCTAACAAAGTCTTACAAGAAGATATAGCCTTAGACTATGATAAGGTGCTTGAAGTGTCATTTTATAGTCCCTTTTAAAAAATCAGTCCCTTAGGCTTTGTAGTCACACTATTTATGTCACACACATTTTATGTCATGCCGCATTTCCTGTGTGTTTGTGCACAATTTCATGTTTCATAAGCACTGATTGATTGATTCATTCATTCTTTTGATATTTTGTGTCTCAGTCCTGTCTCTTTCTCTTCCATAGAGTGTAGTAGACTTATTGCCACCTTCATCTTACCACCACCACTTCACTCAACTGGTCTGACATACCTAAATTTAGAACAATCATTCTCCACTCTTATTTAGCATTAAATCCTGTAAACTCCAGATCTGAAGAAAGGCTTTTATTTCCTAAAGCTTGTCTGCTTTTTTTTTTCCCCCAGTCATGTCAGTGCCAATATCTTTTGACAGAAGGTATTGTCTCCTTTATTAATTCTTGGCATTAAAAAGTGACATTCAAAGATCAGGACCTCAAAGTGAGACAAGGCAGTGCATTTGCTCATGCACATAATTGTATGTCTAAATCTCATGATCCTCAGCTCACTTTAGAATTAGCATATTGATGGCAGGTGCCATTAGCACAGTGAGGTCTGTGGGCTGCTGCATTGGACAATACACTGCATCACCTACATTGCACTTGGGTTTACTTGCAGCTCATGAAAGGAAAAGGGGTGCTCTCAGAGGATTGTGTGGAGGTGTTACTTCAGATCAGATCTCAGTTCAGAATGCATCAGAAATTAAAAACAATGTTAGATGAAAACAACTTGAAATGAGGTATTGTGTTGATAAGCTGTGGGGGGTTGGGGTGTTGTCCCTTTCATTCTCTTTACCTATAGAATTTTGTCCCATTTGTTGCAGGGGAACCTGATGGCTAATACTTGAGAGTATGTGCAGACAAAGAGACTTGCCAGGCCCAGGGGGAAGGGGGCAGGCAAAGGGAGGCTGGGGGCAGCAGGGAAATCATTATCTCCCTCTGCGGCTGGAGCGGAGGACACACTTGGAGTTATGGTTGCTAGGAAAAGAAGTTCACCATAATCCAGGAGCTTTTTCCTGCTGCTGCTTCTGCTCGCCCCACTGGGACACCCTGCTGAGACTGCGGGAAGAACGGTGACCCATCTAATCCATCTGTGCACTGGAATTCCTGCGTTCCATCTTGGAGTTCTTCCCTTCTCCTCAGTGGGCCCGTCAGAGCCATCTACAATGGCAGACTGCCTATGGAGGTTTGTGAAGCAAGGCCTCCCCATCCCTCTCCCCGGCTTTGCCGCAGGGGTCCCTGACTTTTTCTTTGTAGTTGTTGTTGTTGTTAATACCGTAGTTACTGTTCATTTGTATCTTGTTATACTCATTAGTAAAGGTCTGTTATTCCTCCCCATATCTTGCCTGAAGGCCACTTAATTTTAGTAATTCGGAGGGAGGGGGTTTCTAAAGTGAGGCTTCTGCCTTCCCAGCAGATACCTGTCTTCAACCCAAGACATAAGCTCAACAGAGTAGTATCCAGGCAATTGCATTATGACTAATGCAGGTCAAGCAACAAGGGGAAATGACCTGTGTTTAATAAATTTAATTTGTGATTACACAATACTGATAGCCCTAATTGAATAACTTATTCAATACCTATTCCTAGCACTCATCAGATGTGTTCTCTCAGGAACACTGGAAGTATAGAGCTTGTATACTAAATCCAGAAAAGCCATTTACAATATGTATTTCTGGTCATATTTGCTGAGTAGTGTAACTATAATACAGCATAATGATATAACTATTCCAAGCAGGAGAAAGCAATCTGGCTGAGAAACTTCCACCACCTTTATTTAAGGGCACAGTAACAGGCAGACTTGTCATTAATGTCATCAACAGGAACTTGGCTGAGAAGTCATATTTAAATCACAATGTTTAAGGCTCCCCTCCTTGGCACTGTGCAATTTCAAGACGGCTCCACAGAAGCACAAGGTAATGGCTACAAAACAAGACCTAGGATTTTTTTCATATTTTGGAAATTGTTTCATTGCTTGCTCTTTTACTTAAAATAACTATATGGGACCTGCCCGTGAGAGATGTTGCAGTGATCAGCATGGCAGTAGCCAGTAATTTGTGTTAGGTGATAGGATTTACAAAGCTGAGCTAGAAATTCTCTGCCTGCTGAGGATGCAGGTGTTGGGATGTTTATGCTACTATAGTGTATAAATATGGCCACACAAACAAATCAGAAAATAAGGAGGAGAAGGTGTGGCATATGTGACCTGCTTTTTAAACTACCCCTACCCAAGCTCAGAGCACTCTCCCGGGGAATGAGAGAACTGTTTCCATCCTGCTTTGGCCATAGATTTTGGCTGCACACACTCCTACCCAAAGAAGTGCCTAGCCTACCTGCCTATAGGTGCTGAGATGGAACTGAGCAAACAGGGCCAAAATGGAAAGGGTGGCAGTGTCAGTCTGTAGACGAGAGGAGATCTGGTGAGTTTTCTTTCTGTAGACTGACAATCTTATAGTAAGTGAAGCCATAATGAACTCCCAAAAAATCTTATGCATTACACCAGTCTGAAAGGAACTTGCACCCTCCTCATACCAAGTTTTTTATTTTCTTCTAGAAAAGATTCACAACCCAACCCCTTACCACATCCCCAAACAGTGCTGCTTTTCCTCTGAGCCTTTCAGCACTCCATTTTTGATTGTTCCAGTGCAGCACTTTCTCTTCCCATATGAGGGATTATCAGGCACTATCTTCCCTCCTCCCTTTTGTTTTGCACCCTTCTCCTGGCTAGCAGTGATATATTCTTGGCCTCACATTCTCTGGCAATTGACCTGTGAGTTCCTCCTTTTCTGTTATGATTCGTCTCATGTCTGTTCTGCCTTCTGCTCTCTATCACAAATGCTGCCTTCTGTCCTCAGTCACAGTTGGGTTTCTTGTTTAGTTGTGTTGGGGGTTTTGGGTTGGTTTTTTCTTTTTNTTTTTTTTTTTTTAATTTTTATTTTTAGTTCCTTATCCTTGTTTCTGCTTAGCATTGTTTCTGTGTTGCTTTTGTGCTACAGAAAAATGAAACAAAACAAAAAATACTAAAACAAACAAAAAAAAACCAACAAAGCAAACCCAAACAAAAAAATCAGAAAAACCCAAACAACCTCCCATGAAAATTCACACTTGCACTTCCTTCCTTTCCCTGAGCTTCAACATATGCGCACCACTGACATGACTTTTTTATTGCAACTGACTGCACACTCACCTGACTCCACACTTCTTGTCTGATGTGCCTTGCCTACAGGCTCTGTAACAGCAAAAATAAATTACCAGAGAGAAAGTGTTGTTCCCTTTTCTACTGTTTGGTATACAGCAAAAGAAAACACCTCCTGAAGCAGAGCATCCTGCTGCTGTTGGTTACCAGCCTGGAAAAGTACTCCTTTTCATTATCTATCTTCTATTTGAACTGTTGGGTGAGACTGCTCTGTGGTTTGTGGAGGTTTGACTGTGTTAGAACCAGCCCTGCTTTTAGCCCCAAGCTATGGGGCAAAAATTGCTTGATGTGAGTGAAAAAAACAAACAATCCCCTCTTTCCAGACTGGCACACTTTTTCCTGTTAAAGCTCAGAAGAGCTCTGCTACCTCACAAAATAAGGCAGCATTCCTAATGAAAAACCTGACTGCTTAACTGGGAAAAACAGATGTTTGCAACCCAGTGCAAATATTTTAAATTCCCTGATGACAAGTTAACCTTGGGTGGATGCCAGGAGTCCACCAAGTCTCTGTCACTCCCCTCCTCAGCTAGACAGGGGAAAGAAAATACAATGAAAGGCAAACCAGACACAATTTGAGGAAATAGGTTTTATTTATTACCAATCAAATCAGAGTAGGATAATGAGAACCTGCTCCTCCTCCTCCTCATCATCATCAATCAAAGAAATTATTTTCATTTGCTCCTTTGATCTCTTCCCAACTTTCCCTCGGGATCCTGATTGCTACAAATACTTAAGATTGTATGGATGTTTTTCTAATGGCAGCACAGTAGGGACTCTGCCACTTGCTGATCCATGCATTGTAGCAGAACATCACTTGCAGAGAGGAAAACATAACCAGTGATAAAAGGCCAGTTTAACTGTCTTCACTCTTCCTTCCCATTAGGATTTTTTTTCTCTTCCTCTGTTAAATTTCTTCTTAATTTATTTTTATGTCAATGTCATGTGTTTATAAAGAAGCCACTCACAGCCAAAATGGATCCAAAGATGAATGGATCTTCATCACCAAAGATAGGCTTTTCTGCAGGTCTCGCAGTTTTTCATCCTAAAGAGGTTAGGACTGCCTGGCTCTTTTCCTCTGTTACATTTCCAAAAGCACACATCTTGAAACTCATTTTTTACCTTTCCTTTGTGCTACTTCTTTCTCCCTCTGTCACACTTCAGGTATTTTTCTAGCTCCCTACAGCCTTGGCAGGCTTTTTCCTGAAAGCACATTCTAGAGCCTTTATTACATGGGAGCTTTGTGAGACAACTGCACACCATAAAAAGCAGTGAAAGGTACTGGGCCTGTATTCAATACCTGAGATGGACCAAGAGGTGACCAGGCGAGACTTACAGAAGGAGGTGGTCATTATCTGCCACACCAACCCTTAAAGGAAATGCAGGAAATATTTTCTAGATCTTGAAGTCTATTGTCTGAGGTAAGAGGAGAACTAATCCAGGATGATATATGGAGCAGAATGGTGAATGGCCTCCAGGAGACCTGGGGGTTCCATAATGATCTCATACTGAGGAGAGAACAGGCTGTGTCCATACTTGTTTTGCCAATCAGGATGGCTGTTAATCCGGAAACCCATCCTCTTTTACTGGCAATTACATTGAGATAAATTCCTGCTTCCTCATATGCTCTGCTGTTTTCGCAGTTTTGGAAGAAATACGTTGTAAAAATGCATTCACCAGTGTACAGGAAAATTCACATGAAAACGACACTTCTGCATTGCTGGGATATAAAAATAGTGTCAGGGATGCTGCCATCACACTTTTGAGTATCTGCATTAATCAAGACTATAAAACCTAAAGAGAATTATGAGCCTCTATGAGAAAATTCCATTTCTGCTGCAACTTGTTAGCACCTGCGGTACAGCAGTGTTGCTGCCTTGTCAAGGGGTGAATTTATAGAGGCACTCTACTGGTGGGCTTGTTGTATGAGCTCTGTAAAGCAAAGCAAGTGCTGCATACCAACAAATTTACCTTCATCTCACTACCTCTCTGAACCAACAAATTTACTTTCCTTCACCTCACTACCTCTCTGAACTCATATCCCCACTTTTGGGGAAAGCACAGGAGAGCCTCCTTCTTTCCAGCCATAGCAAAGTTGGTGGCAATATCTTGGTCTTGCTCAGAGGCAGATGGCAGCTAATGCCTGGCTGGAGGGGACCCAGGGAGTGGAGGCTGCTGGTGGCATGACCAGAACCATGTTCTGCTGGCAGTCATGGTGTCATTTGCTGGTGCCTGGAGTTTCTGGCTGATTCCCAACACAAATGTGGCAGCACTTGGATGCCCTGTGTGAGCTGAGCCTGTTTGAACAGGGCTTCCCTGCTCTCGAATACCCTCATCTGCTGCAGAGTTGCTTTGAAGAACCCATGTGATTGCTGTGATCAAGACAGTACATTTTGAAAGGCTTCCTTAAAAGCATGTGGCCTGTAAGAGCCATGGTTATTGCCCTGGAGACATATTAGAAATGGAGTTGTATATCAAGGGACAATTATTCAGGTCAGTTGAAGCAGGCACAGCCATTCCCTTCTTTTTTCAGCCTATCTCTGACTGGGCTGTTTGGTTCTTCCCCAGAATGTTACTGAAGTCTCTCTGTGCCACCCAGGTTTATAAATTCTCTTTTCATTGTGATTTGTAGACATAGAGCAAAGTGGGGAGTTTTGATCATGAAGTTAGAATTTAGTATCTTGTTTTACTATGATTTTACCTGAATGTCTGAGTGTCCCTGTGCTGGTGTATTTCTGCTTCTTGCTGCAAAATTTGGAAGATTTCCTTTTTTTCTGGCCCTGGTGGGGACTGAGGGCTACAGTGTTTGAAGGATGGCACTAAGGCTTTCCTCTTATTAACCAGACCACAAACCATCTGTCAAGCCTTTTCAATTGATGATTTAAAGGACAGATGGATCACCATGAAAATAATTCCAGCTAATTGAAACTTGTCAAATACAACTGTCTAAACCCTATCAGACCTTGCTGGAAAATATGCTCTAAACAATTCCTGAAAAAATAGTCTTTGGAATAGCTAGGATGTTTAAAAACAAATTAGAGCTATCCCACGTGAAATTGCAGAATGCAAGATTGCTCCTTAAATTCTCTGGTCTTGGAGCCTTAAAAAACTGTTAGAAAGGATCTTTCTTGAATCTTAGGTGATGATATCTTGCTCACATCCTGGCATCCAGGAAGTAATGGTTCTCTTATATCCAAATGAGATATTTCCTGCAGTTAAAGCACACCGTGAAGAAAATGGCATTTAGGTATTGAATCCCACAGCAGCAATAGCTGCGTGTAAAACTTAGTCATGCTGTTGCTGTGAAAATTGTTTACTTATTAATTTTTAAAATATGAGCCTTTCCACAGTCCTGTAAATATTTAGCAAGAGTTTATTTCCTGTAAATTGCTTGATGTAGGACAACAGTGATTTATACATGTGTAGGTATGCATATATAATTTTCTGTGTGTGACCTCATGGCTACTGAATCAAAAGTGTTATGGGAATCAATTACTCATGAGAGTATATGTACTTCAAATGCTGTACTTTTAAATAGATCATTTCTTACTTTTTCATCTTTGCTAATTGCGAAGGGCAGTTCTGAGTTAAATAACCTGCAGGGCAAGAATTATTTATAACAGATTACACACAAAGGACTTTAATACATTTTTTAATGCTGTGGATGAGAACATTAAACCCTAGAGGAGACGGCTGCGTCTGTAATGGCAGCTTGCTGTAACAGGTGACAGCACGTATCACAAATACCAAATGTGTAATATTCTTTCTGTACTTGGCTGAGAGTAATGAAATCTTTGAAAATGCTGTGAGGCACATCCATGCAGAAATGCATTTGCCCTGGAACTGCAAGTTGCAGAGCTTTCCTGCGCATGTCTCATGTGAGTGAGGTCCTTCTGTTACAAAAAGCGAGTGCCAGTGTCTGTGCGTAAGGACAAGCGTGTGCCTGTGCTGGAGGAAACCGTCAGCTCAGACATTTTCTTACTTTTTGCATTGACTGAGATAAACTCCTGCCATCTCCCACTGTTTCCTGTAAGCAGACTGTCAGAAGAAAGATATTTATTCAATGGTAAACATAATTTCATTTTTAAGTCTTAAGGATGTGTGTGTTGTTAAATTGAAGGAGGGGTTTTATCATCTAACAATGCTAGAATTTTAACTAGTGGAAATTAGCTTAGAGCTGTGCAATATATTCTCATCTCTTTTGCGTGTAGATGCAATGAGGGAAAGCTTACATCACACCATATAAAAGGAGAAAGGGCAAGAGAGGGGAAGAGAGAAGTGAGAAAGAGGAAGTTTTTTTCCTAAGAGGCAAAAATTAATTTCTCCAGTGTTCAAGATTTTGGGGAATAAGGAAATATTTGCATAGTACTGACTACCTGATTGGAAAAAATATAGTTGAGGGAGCTCACCCTCATTAGGTAACTGGCTGAGAAGAACAGAGGTGCAGCATTTGGAGCTGAAGGGAAATTTCCCTCCAAATTAGTCAGAGCAGAAACAAAGTTCATTCTCCAGACGTGCCATCAGTTGCAAAGCTTGTTGGAATCCCTCTCAATACTGCATAACCTGTCACTCAGAAACCAGAAACAGTCAAGTTTTCTTACAGGGTGCAGCAGCAGGCACCACCAGTCTGTTTCTCTGGAGTTCAGTATTCCCATCACTTACCAGAAATCAAATTTTCAAGTGTATCTAAACAAATGTAGGTGTTTTAGAAGAGTTATATAAAACTTGGTTTAATGTTGCTTCCTCCTAAAATTAGGCACTTGTGATGAATTCTGTTTTGATATTTTATGTAGAGGTGAGAAAAGTTTTGATGATATTTTATTTGGAAGGGTCAATCTGTAGTAACTAAAACCTACTATAAGGAGGCATCAACTGAAATAAATTTCCTGTTAAAGCTTTAAAACCCACTGAGATTCAACACCCTTGTATATTTCACTACATCATCGCCAAAATGTAAAAACTGCTCTTTACAAAGCAAAAAGTTTTCATCTTGAAAAGTAGGGTACTTTAAAAAGTGTCTAGAACTTGAAATGTCCAGAAATTAAATTATCTCTTTCCCTATACTGTAATTTTCTTTGGGTTTTAAGCTCATTAGAAACTTTTAGGTTTTTAAGTTTCACCTGATTTTTGTTAAGAACATTTTTGTTCATCTAGAAGCTTGTGTAGAATGGGCCTACTTCTTTCCCCATCACAGTGGTGATTACAGACAATGAACTCATCTGTTCAAGTGAAGCTCAGGGCTTGCTTCATCAACTGGAAATTGATGACTTGAGGAAGGTCTCCTAATACTTTCTGTGCATCTATCTTCCCTTTCTGTGGATTAGAGAAAAAGTGAGAAGGTTCCATTATAACTACAACTAATGTGTATCCTAAACATTAAAGAAAAGGAGAAAGATTTAGAGTTGTTGGGCTGGCTTCACTCTTAGCTTGCCCCTTTAGCTCTGTCAATAGTCTTCTGAGTAGCAGGTGGTGCTGGTGATATGTGCTCTATGTATGCTTTCCTAAACTGGACCCAGCAGAGCAATAGCTACATTTCTGAGCATTTAGCCTTGATCTGTCCCATATCTGTTCCCAGTTAATTTCATAAGTAATTACAAGGGGATGGTATTTAGCCTCGAGTTCATTTTAGAAGCAGCAGCCTCCCTGTTCCTGTGATGATGTGGCCAGTATTTGTACCCTTGGTTTGAAGCAATTGTATTGTTACCATGCCCTGATGAGCCTTTCCTGTTGCCACTGTAGCCTTGAAAGCTGGAAATTGCAAGTGCTGCAGGTAGTGAGCAGCAGGGTTTGATTAATCCAGATTCCATTTTCGCATTGTTGAAAAAGGATGGGGGAAAAGAGGTGCTCTGCAGCTGAGCGTCAAACCTAGCCAGAAATACTGCAGCTATTGGGGGTGATGATATGGGTCACACAGTAATTATTTTGAGCCAGGAATATATAGTGAGACCATATCAGAAAATTGGCAGACAGTGTTGCTTTATCTTGTGGCTATGTAAGAGCTAAGTGAGAAGGCCAGACTGCAAGACGAGTACCTTTTCTTCCATTGTTACATTAAAAATGTGATTTTCACCAAAGCTAGGCTGAGCTACAGGCTGATAACATGAGACATAGGAATGGCATAAATTTGGTGCACAGATCTGTATCAGAGATCATGCAGTTTTCATGCAATCAGGAAAATGCTCAACTGCTGTCCTTGAAGTACGGCCTTGTAGTGAAAATAATAATACCCAGAAACTATGATGATTTTAAAAAATAACAGTGACAGCTTCATCACATTCCTGATTCCCATTTGCTGCAGATTCACTGGTGTTTGGTTTTTGTTTGTGTTTTTTTGCTAGATCAGTTTAATCATTCAGTTTAATCAGTTCTTCTAGATCCTTCCTTGTTGCCAGTACTGAAGCATCATACTTCTTTCCCATGCTCATGAAAATGAGGAGGCTTTTTGATGCCATGTGGCATCATGCTAAGCATATAAAGTGGGGGGAGAAGAAGGGATGGGTCATGTTTGGAGTGATGACTTTTGTCTTCTCAAGTAATCCTTATTTGTGATGGAGCTCTGCTTTCTTGGAGGTGGCTGAACACCTGCCTACTATGGGAAGTGGTGAATTAATTTCTTGTTCTATTTTGCTTGTGCGTGCAGCTATTATTTCACCTGTTAAACTGACTTTCATTCAACCAAAAGTTTTCTCACTTTTCTGTTTCCCACCCCATCCCAGTAGAGGTGTGGTACTTAGCTGCCAGCTGGGGTTAAACCACAACAGTCCTTCTTGGTGTCAAGTGTGGGGCTCAGAGGGTTCTTGAGATAATGACAGATTGGGTTGGCATGTGCTAGATTGAATTTATAGCTGTTATTACTGAATAAATATTAATCTGCAGGCTCTGTGCTTGCCAGGGCACTCAGTTGTCTTACTGCTGCCATCTGCATTGACTGGGGCATGGAATGGCAGTGGCTGAGTGCAGTTATTTCCTTCAAGGATTGTGTTCAATTGCAGNATCGCCAAAATGTAAAAACTGCTCTTTACAAAGCAAAAAGTTTTCATCTTGAAAAGTAGGGTACTTTAAAAAGTGTCTAGAACTTGAAATGTCCAGAAATTAAATTATCTCTTTCCCTATACTGTAATTTTCTTTGGGTTTTAAGCTCATTAGAAACTTTTAGGTTTTTAAGTTTCACCTGATTTTTGTTAAGAACATTTTTGTTCATCTAGAAGCTTGTGTAGAATGGGCCTACTTCTTTCCCCATCACAGTGGTGATTACAGACAATGAACTCATCTGTTCAAGTGAAGCTCAGGGCTTGCTTCATCAACTGGAAATTGATGACTTGAGGAAGGTCTCCTAATACTTTCTGTGCATCTATCTTCCCTTTCTGTGGATTAGAGAAAAAGTGAGAAGGTTCCATTATAACTACAACTAATGTGTATCCTAAACATTAAAGAAAAGGAGAAAGATTTAGAGTTGTTGGGCTGGCTTCACTCTTAGCTTGCCCCTTTAGCTCTGTCAATAGTCTTCTGAGTAGCAGGTGGTGCTGGTGATATGTGCTCTATGTATGCTTTCCTAAACTGGACCCAGCAGAGCAATAGCTACATTTCTGAGCATTTAGCCTTGATCTGTCCCATATCTGTTCCCAGTTAATTTCATAAGTAATTACAAGGGGATGGTATTTAGCCTCGAGTTCATTTTAGAAGCAGCAGCCTCCCTGTTCCTGTGATGATGTGGCCAGTATTTGTACCCTTGGTTTGAAGCAATTGTATTGTTACCATGCCCTGATGAGCCTTTCCTGTTGCCACTGTAGCCTTGAAAGCTGGAAATTGCAAGTGCTGCAGGTAGTGAGCAGCAGGGTTTGATTAATCCAGATTCCATTTTCGCATTGTTGAAAAAGGATGGGGGAAAAGAGGTGCTCTGCAGCTGAGCGTCAAACCTAGCCAGAAATACTGCAGCTATTGGGGGTGATGATATGGGTCACACAGTAATTATTTTGAGCCAGGAATATATAGTGAGACCATATCAGAAAATTGGCAGACAGTGTTGCTTTATCTTGTGGCTATGTAAGAGCTAAGTGAGAAGGCCAGACTGCAAGACGAGTACCTTTTCTTCCATTGTTACATTAAAAATGTGATTTTCACCAAAGCTAGGCTGAGCTACAGGCTGATAACATGAGACATAGGAATGGCATAAATTTGGTGCACAGATCTGTATCAGAGATCATGCAGTTTTCATGCAATCAGGAAAATGCTCAACTGCTGTCCTTGAAGTACGGCCTTGTAGTGAAAATAATAATACCCAGAAACTATGATGATTTTAAAAAATAACAGTGACAGCTTCATCACATTCCTGATTCCCATTTGCTGCAGATTCACTGGTGTTTGGTTTTTGTTTGTGTTTTTTTGCTAGATCAGTTTAATCATTCAGTTTAATCAGTTCTTCTAGATCCTTCCTTGTTGCCAGTACTGAAGCATCATACTTCTTTCCCATGCTCATGAAAATGAGGAGGCTTTTTGATGCCATGTGGCATCATGCTAAGCATATAAAGTGGGGGGAGAAGAAGGGATGGGTCATGTTTGGAGTGATGACTTTTGTCTTCTCAAGTAATCCTTATTTGTGATGGAGCTCTGCTTTCTTGGAGGTGGCTGAACACCTGCCTACTATGGGAAGTGGTGAATTAATTTCTTGTTCTATTTTGCTTGTGCGTGCAGCTATTATTTCACCTGTTAAACTGACTTTCATTCAACCAAAAGTTTTCTCACTTTTCTGTTTCCCACCCCATCCCAGTAGAGGTGTGGTACTTAGCTGCCAGCTGGGGTTAAACCACAACAGTCCTTCTTGGTGTCAAGTGTGGGGCTCAGAGGGTTCTTGAGATAATGACAGATTGGGTTGGCATGTGCTAGATTGAATTTATAGCTGTTATTACTGAATAAATATTAATCTGCAGGCTCTGTGCTTGCCAGGGCACTCAGTTGTCTTACTGCTGCCATCTGCATTGACTGGGGCATGGAATGGCAGTGGCTGAGTGCAGTTATTTCCTTCAAGGATTGTGTTCAATTGCAGCTGCCCATCAGCTAAGTCAGGCATCATCCTGTGTACTTGTGTGTAATCACAGCACAGGGCTGCACCCAGTTTGTGTCTCTTTAACAGCAGGATTTTAAAGCAACTTATTTTCGTGCTGTTGGTAGCTCCTTATTGGTTTTAGAGGCACATACATTGTTTGGATCTGTACTGCAAGAAGGGGAGTGAATAAGCTTTTAATAAGCACTTCTATGCTTACTGTGTAGTGTATTTTATGCACTTGCAATCCCTTCCTCTTATTCTTCAGCCTGGGTCAGCTGCTTATGTAGGACAGGAATGCTGCAGAGTGATCACTGGCACACAGGACACTCAAGCTCACATTGCTGTGCATGTGCTCAGAAGGATCCTGTCACACTTCTGCAGAGTAACATAACCTCAGTGTTTCTAGATGTTTGCAGGTAGACCTCTCAGCGACCCTAATGTTCCTCTAACAGGATTCACTTGCTGCCTTTTTTCCTCCTCAGATACAGCACTTCCTCAAGTCCTCAAAATCAAAACCAGTGTCAGCTCTGTGGGGACAGCCAGCACAAACCTGCATCCATGAGTGTTCTCAACCTCTCTGTGGCTGGGCCAGCAGGACATGGTGCCTGTCCATCCCTACTGATAGCTGCTCTGCATCTCTGTCGCTACCACACTGCATCCCTTCCTCCGTCATTTGCTAAGTCTGAGCTGCACCCTTTCCATCCAAACAGCTCATTTTTATCTGTCAGTGTTTGGTGGCTTGCAGTGGCTCCTGGGAATTGGGGTTAGATTGTCTGGATTGTTACTGGCAGGAAGGAAAAGATGAGTAGGCTAAGGAGGGTGGGGAGAAATCTCTTAGAGTTGTAACCGAGAGAGGAAGATAAATCAGACCTTGGACAGTAGATGTCAGGGAGCAAAGCAAGGCTCTTGATTCCAACACATGGGCAAGCATCAAATAGGAGTCCTGCCCATCTTCGCATGTGGCTTTCCCACAGAATATGGAAGGAGGGCAGGAATCAGTGAATGATGAATGCTCTTAGCAAACTGCTGCATTAAAAGTGAATAGCTCCACTCCCCTGTCTTACAGAAACTGGTATAAGCCTGGAAGAGTACTATGAAAGCTCCCATTCAGTGGAATTTTACACTTGGATAATATACATATGCATGCTGTGTGCTGCTGGGATGCTGGCAGAGTGGATGCAGGGACTACAGAATGAGTGGCTTCTTTGGTGCTTCAAGTACAGGAAAAATGTAAGTGGATAATGATAAGAAATGGCTTATAAAAGCCAGCTCTTTAAAGTGCTGTAAAATAGCAGTTATTCAGGAAGTGAATGGTAGGGTTTAAGGGAAGACTACTTATCAGAGACCCCACACATCAAGCTGAAATGGTGATTTTTGTATTTCTATCTATTTCAAGGTTTGCATTCATTAGGATTGATATAAGGTTAATAAAAAGCCCCAGCATTTCTGACAGTGCCAGCAAGGAGTGCCACTTGCACCTTTCAGTTTTCTCTATGCTGAATCTCTGCAGATCTGCAACCTAGGGGAAGAGAAGGCACCTGTAGCTATCTGAATATATTTGAACACTGTGGAAGGGGCTGATCACAGGTTCCCCACTAACCTAGCTGACCTGTGTCACTTTAAATGCTGAACTCCTAAAGAAAAGAAATAGCTCAGTGTGGCTTCTTCTTACTGTTTTGGTTATGTTTTATGCATCAGAACTGGCTATGGGTTCCTGCCACCATGGAGGTGTAAAGAGCTGTGAAACCCAGATAGTCAGGCATCTCCCTCATGCAGATGCACACCAGAGGGGGTAAGACAGTACAACCCCTGTCCTTGATTTTTGCCTGAATAAAATCACTTCCTGATTACATGCTGGCTCTGATAATCACCATTTACATTTTTTTCTTAGGCATTGTATGGCAAATCTGGAACATAAATTTCAGTTAGAAAACAGGCATATTTTGGAATACTGCAGAAGCTATATTGTTTCTCCAGGCCCAGGACTTTCAGAATAACAAGGTAAATTGGAATAAACAAATAAATTATTTTTATGAACTCATGGTGCATGTACATCTTTGTACTTTTTTCCCTAGGTCCATGCAAGGTTCTCCACACATTTGTTGCATTGTTAGGGCCCCACATACAGGCCTTCACTTGTGAAATGATATATCTGCTTTCTTGAATCTAAACTTTGGCACAGGAGAGCAATTTAAAACTTGAGTTTCTTAAGAGGAGCCTCTAAAGCTACCTTGCACACAGGAAAAAAAGATGACAAAGGGGAGCTCAACTGTCCTGTTCCCTACTGATGTCAACGTCATCTCTGAAAAAAGTTTCACCTTCCTTCTGAAGGTCAGATTACCTAGGAAAAATGAAGTTCTGGTTTCTTAAAGGAAGTTTCTGAGCAGGGCACTTAAAATAGTGTATTTTTCTGTTCTAGACTGTGTCTCTGAGCACCAACACCCCTTCCACTTTGCTCTAGATAAAAAAGCGTGTTGTGCTTCTTCCTGTTACAGTTATCAGCATTATAATGCTTACTTTGAGTTTGTTCCTTGCTAAAAGCTGCAGAGATGACACATTGTAAACAACAACATCTGTGCTGTGGAGACCAGTTTTGCATACTGAATTTTATACTTACAAAGACTTAAAAAAAGTGAGATCAACTTAAAGATTATGAAATATGAAAAGGAAAGAAAGAAATGTTGTTATTATTTTATTTGTATTCTACTCTCCCATTTTTTTTTGTAGGGAAGAAAAAGGGAAAGTAAAAATGGAAGAGGAAGAGCATGTCCTTTTCCAGATCTCAGGGGTTATGAATATTTTTGATATGAAAACTGAGATGTTCATACAAATCTCAAATGCCAAAGTGGGGCTTTAAGTAATATGTGTAACTACTATCTACGCATATTTTTGTGAAATTTCTATGCAATCTGCATAGGAATCTCAAAAAAACATAGATAAAAATTTTGTTATGCGTCTGTCTATCTGTCTGTCTGTCTCGTAAGACAGACTGTGAAAATGTTATTAATTGGCAATGCTTGTTACTTATACAGTGCTTAGAAATGCTAAAAAACCAAACCCAAAACTCCACAGCTATTGTTCTGGTCTACCAGAATCAGTCTCTTGCTAATGCAGGACTCCTTACATTCAATTACTTTGAAGAGACTCTTAAACCATTTCTTTCAGCAGTTTTTTAATTAATCTCTTTGTGTAATGAATGACAATTCTAATTCCACTTCCAAGGTTTATAGCTTGCATAGATAATATGTGTTAGACAAGTATAATACATAACAGTACAGAAATGCAAGTAATACTGCAGGTATTTTAGAAGCACAGATGAACCAAAGGAAGATTAATGAGATTTGACAACATGACAAAAAAGCCACTGCACAAGGACATCCATCTCTAGAGTCCTAGTTCTGTATGACTGCGAGGGGAACAATCAGTGGAGTAAAATACCCCTTTGATGAGTGTAATTTGGCAACAATTTGCAAACATGATAATGTGCCTCATTAATTCAAGGGCGTTTGACAAAGTTGTGTTGACATTTTCATTGCAGGTGCTGTCAAGAATAATCTGGAAGAGTAAAAGAGTCTTACTGGAAAGTGCCTCCTTATCTTCAGTAATATAATAATCTATAGTGGTAAGGTCAAGTAATTTTTAATGATGTAGCCTTTAATCCTCTATCAATTACTACTTTTAATTACAGCTGAGCTGCTGAAATGTATAGAGATCTTCCTGGAGTTAAAAAGAACAGCTATAACTCTGCTCTGAATAGTCCACTATTGCCAAAGAGACAGCAATTCCCTTTCACCATCACCACTTCCCTGGAAATCAACTGGCTGCAAAAACAAAAGTTGTGTCACAACTCATATCCATGACAAACTGAGCCAAGATTACTGAAGAAATTTTTTGTGGCTTTTTCTAATCTACACCTGCTTGATTTTGCCTTTTCATGTTTCTAACTAGCTAGCTACACTAACAGCTGTGGATATATTTTTTAGATAGTTGTGAACATCTCTATGGGCCATGACTTTTTAAAATACCAATCAGTCTGACACTAAGTTCCTTCCCCAGGGAGAAGGGAACACCTTGCCTGGGAGCCATGAAGGCCTGCTCAGAGCAGGGTGATCTCAGTACTGAGCAGCACAGTCCAGGCTGTAACATGCATACTGATCACTTGAAGTGTTTTGGCTAGATTAATAAAAGTACACAACATTATTAAAGCCAAATTACAAATTTTGTAGCCAGCCTGGAAAGTTTTAAGTTCTCCCTTGATTTCACACACCAAATTTTTCTGAGTTACCTGAAGACCTCACGACTCCACTTTCCCATGGATGGTGTGGCTTCAGAGGGTTCGTTTGGTAATGGCACAATGGTGATAGCTTTACTGATTCTGCAGGGTACTACTGCAAGAGCCCAGCTGTTTATAAAAAACCAAGTAAATCAAAACTCAGTGTACTTCACATCAAATGAGGACTGTATTTTACTCCTTTCTCTATGTGTATGACTCTCCAGAAGTCTAAAATAAAGATGCATATAATGACCTAGCAAATGAGATCAGTGTAATTCAGAGAATGAAATTAATTCTTCAAGCCCTGGCTTTGTTTGTCACTTACCATCACTGTAGTTTCTTTTCATCCTTAATTTTTGCTTATCTCCAGTATTTCCTATAAAGAGTTTTATTTAGAGGAAGAAATAAAAAGAGGGTTTTATGCATCTATTATTTAATGATGGACTTCTATCCTGGGGGAAAATAGGCAAGAAGGATTCTGATGACAGAGTGAAGTGAATCAAAGATCAAAAAATTTCCTACATTTGGCTGAGAGTTTATGACTTAATTTGCATAACTCTGGTTTTAATGTCAGTGACTTCTTTCCTGATTCATTGTTGGGATTTTTTTGTTTTCAAATTTAATTGCTTGTGTATTAATTTTCACAATTCTGGAGCCAGCATCCCTGTGAGATCTAATTTAAGGACTGTATTTCCTCCTTGGAAAATAAGAAACAATTTCACAAAGAGAAGGAAAAATCAAGAACAATGCAATTTTTTTATATAACATACTTCTGTTTCTTTTCAGAACAGCATTTCTTTTATAGGGCCTCTTAGGAGGGGTCGTTGTCTTTACGTACTTGCCTGCACACAGTTTTTGGACTCTCGCCATCACAAAAGGCCAGAAGAGGTACCACAGGCTGCTCAAACCTGCATAAGTGGACCTGATGCCCAGGGATTACCTTTGGGCTGAGCAGAGGGAATTCTTGCTCCACCTCCTCGCTGGCTGATGTTTCCTGGAAAGAGCAAAGCAGCTTGCACATCACTCTGCTGTAGGAGCAGCTAAATTATACCTCATCAGAGGTGTCTTAGTGTATATACAAGCTATGAACAGAACTTCCTTTCCCAAACAAGAATCATTATAGGGATAGGAATCAGGTGCTCTCTGTGGTTTACTTTGTGATCTGCTTCCCAGCGCTAATGGTGTAGCCCCACAAAATCTGTGCAGTTGGCAACACTGCTGACCACCACATGAAAGTGAGCCTGAGGGGACACAGGATCACGTCCCACAGGAGGGAGCTGCTTTAATTTCCCTCTGAAGCAACATGGGCATCCACAAGTGGTGAGCAGCAGGGCAAACCACAGCACTGGGGTACTTGTTTCCAAGCCTTTGCCTCCTGAGTGCAGGGTGGCGAGTGGGATGAACAAGCTGGGGGGCTCAGCTGAAGGATAAACATCCTCTTGCTTTCACCACAGGACAAGACAACAGTTTTTACAGCACAGTTAACACCACATCCAAAATATGTCTCAACAATGTCTTCCCTATCTTCTTCCTTATTGCTCACCATTTTTACTGAGAAGGTTACACTAAGTATCTCTGCCTTTATTTTCTCATTTTCCTTACCTCTTCTGGAAGAAAAAAAAAAGGCAATAAAAAACTTCCAAAACAGAGTATTTAAAAAGCCTTATTACTATAAAATGAAGCACAGAGTAGGACAAAGAACTGTAGAAAATGCACACTGAAGATGTAATGAATGTTTAATGAAATTATAAGAAGCTTATGGATGCTCAAGTGCTGGAGCTTTGTGGTTGCCTAGGACATCCCAGAAAACACACAGAGGTGTCTGAAAAGGCAGTAGGAGTTTTGTGTGATGAAGATCCTCCCCAAGAAGCAGCAAACACTGTGTAGGTCTGATACAACAGAACATGGAGTCTTCTGATTTCCAGTTAAACTGATAAGAGCAGAGTGCCCCCACATAAACAGAGCTCTAAACCTGACTGTGTTACTGAGAAAACAGGAGTGATTACCTCCCACATGTCTTTTCCTAAGGTTGCTTTGTCCTTAATTCCTAGTTTCTTTACTGGTGTAAAACAGCCTGGCTCCATCACAGGTAACAACGTGAGGCCCATTTTTACTGAAGCTGGAGATTTTCTTTAGCCCAAAACCAGTATTTTTTTTGAGGGCACACTTTCTCCTTCCATGGCACTGATGGCTAGCCATGAGGTGATGCCCACCCTAAGCACAAGGTGTTCACACCATGGGAAAGCCTGCAAGTACAGAGAGAGCAGTACAGGCCATAGGAGCTAAAAGGCTAAAATATATTGTACCTGAGTCAGAGGAGCAAAAAAATCATGATTGACAGTTCTTTGATTAGTGATGCCTCTTCTGCTCTGCACAGAAGTCTCAAATAAATCACTTCTCTGTGCTGTTTGAAATTAAAGATGCTTCTGAAGGGTGAAAACACTACATCTCTGCAAAGAGAATGAAAGCAGATAAACTTTCAATCATGACCTCTGTTGGACTTACAGGAGCTCCTGTTCTACCCTGTAAAAACCTATCTGTGTGGTTCTGGATTAAGTCTCCTCCTTAACCAAGACAGGAAACCATTCTGTCAAAATACTCAAGAAACTCACTGGGGAGTCATATTTTTACAAGGTTCTTTCTGGCAAGCAAGAAAGCTGCTAACAATGACTTTTCTGACCTTCATGGGCACATTAGACTTTGGATGTTCCTGCATCCTTCCGTTTCTACCTCTGGCTGTCCTGCTGATTGGACTAAAAGCCCTTCTCTGTCACAGCTTTCCTTGCAGTATTGTAAATCCCAGCAAGATGTAGGAGACTGCAGACCATATGTGTGCATAGGGATAGGTTGAGAGATGATTTATTTTAAGGCTGTAACTAACAGGAGAGTTACACTCAAAAGATATTCTGGAAAGACTGACTTTTGCAGAGTTGGGAACACTGAGTCATTCCTACCGTCCTCTTAATTTCCAGTGCATGATGCAGAGGTGAAGGAGGAGCAGGATGGGAGTGATGTCTTCCTTTTGCTGTGATAGAAATAAGGGCTGGTTCCTGACTTGGCTCCCTTCCTGAAAATTGCCAGCATGAGATGGGAGACTGCAAATAGCAAGTCACAGATAAGTGGCTTCTGGTGCATAGAACAGATAGACAAAATTTTCAGTTGTCTCACTTTCAGACAATTACCTAAAATACAACAAAACCATACATTCCCCAAGGAAGAGAAAGACAAGATTAACTGACTTTTGTATGATCTTATAGTAAATCTAGAATAGGTAGAACTACAAATGTCACCACAGATAAGTTTAGTTAAGACACACATATACAAAGATACACCTTCTCCAAAGATGAGGTCTGTTTAAATTTCCTGTAAATTTCACATTTCACATCTGCTGTTAAATTAGTGCATTTGTTAATGGAAATAATGGAAATGCTCCCATTTTTTCCTTATGTCTCACAGTGCAAGTGCTGTCCTGTCATTGGGTTGCATCACATCAGAATAATGCAGCTGAAATGAATGCAATAATATTAGAATGCAGCTGTGTTTACAGCAGTGAAAATCTGAGGAATTGCATTATTTGGGCAATGGAAGAAGGAAAAACAATTTAAAAGAGGTATTTGGAATGGCTGGTACTTTATTCTTACTTAGATAAATTATTATTTTTGTATCTGCATTAAAAAAGGCAGTTTTACTCTCTCTATGACTACAGGGAGACATTTGACGGCAGTATTTGGAAATACTTTAGATAACATTGGACGCAAAGAAAAAGCATTCTAACACAAATGAATAAGGTGCCAAATCTGTAACGGTAGTAAATTCCTCACAAACACCTTCACTGGTGCCTTATAAATGAAAACTGGTCTCCTAAAAAAATTTCATTGAAGAAGTTGTTTAAAGTACAATCCAGTTATTCACAAGGGTTGTTATGTAGTGCAAAGTTTTCATAAGGTGTGTTCTGTAAAAAATTATGATCTCCTTATTGAAAAACAAAATCTAGCTGGGACATAGTTTTGTGTATTTATCTGAAAACTAAAACTGAGATAAATACATCCCAGATAGCTGTACATTTAAGGGTGAAATTTCCAATTTGGCATTCTGAGCTGGGTCACATCTTCAGACTAATTCTTATATTTAGAGTCCCCCAAGACATAAGCTGGGAATACAGGGAAGCTTAGCAAATCTGCCCCAGAAAAGAAGCAAGTCCATGTTGTCAGGATGTTTTTCTTTTCCTTAGAAATTAAATGAGTTGTAAGCACGCAAACAGTTAAGTAAATTAAGACTAAGAGCAACACAAGAAATGATACACAAGTGATTGTAACTTTCAATACTTCAAATTACAATCTCAGGAAAAGGCAACTTCAGCCTTTGCTACAGAGTCACCAGACTAGGCAGGATTCTCCTAAGTTTCAAAAAGCAAACTTCAAAGAGAATTTGGATACATCTCCAGATGGGAACCTCAGCATAAACAAGTACTTGTTTCTCTGATGATTGGAGCAAAGGCAACACAGAGGGAGGTTGTTACAGCAGGGTTACATCTAGGTACTAAAACATTGCTCAGTGTAGGAAAATATATGTTAATCCATTTCTGGGGGAAAAATGCCAGCTATATCCCAATGGAAGGGAAAAAAGCCAACAGCAAGTGGTATTAGAAATAAATTAGGTGTAAACTGGCTGCAAACTTCAGGAGAAGAAAATAATACATGTTATGAGTTTAGTTTTTCTGCTGCTTCAAGGCCCTGGTAAGACAACCCCTAGGGTTTTAGGACATATTAATAATCTCAGCTGTTAAACCCAAGGCTGGAATGGCTGACAGATTTCAAAGGACTGATGATGGTGATGATGAGTAAAAAGCCAGAAGAAATGAAGGTTGACTTCTATTTGAGAAACTGTAAAAAGCTAACAAAAAAAA
>VXBU01017943.1:1351-89865 GCA_013400315.1 Bombycilla garrulus | reverse complement strand
AAAGCCCCCAGAATTAGTGGCAGACCTATGCAGAAATTTATGATATTCTCAGGAATTCCCCCTCACTAGGAAATGTCTGCAAAAACGCAAATGTCTCCATCTTCTTCACAGTGTTAGTAAATCATCTCAGCCCTACAGCTTCAGGTGTCCTGGGCAGCTGGTGCAAGGGACACCCTTGGCTTTAGCAGCCAGGCTCTTTCACTGGGCTCTGGAACAGACCTTTGCTGCCTCTGTTGCCTCCTGAAAAAATACTTTTTAAAATGGTAATAGAACACTTTTGCCTTCACATTATACTTCTTGAGCTAAGCTCAGCCATGCTCTGACTATGTCTCATTTTTCCGAAGAGCATTTAAAGAGAAGTTTCAAAATACAAACAGAATCTAATAAAATCTAATAACCACTACTCATTGGTGTTGAATGAGAGAGAGATCCCATGCTCAGTGGAGAAATACTATGAAAAATACAATCTGCATTGTGCATTTGAAATGAAATGTTGATAATGTACTGTATGACATGGTAGTATGTGGGAAAAGAAATAAAAGCCTTCACTCTCACACTGCCAAGCTGTCTACTTTACAAAAATAAGAAACTACAAAAAAAAAAAAAAGAAAAAAAAAAAAGGTGGAAAAAGAAAACATTCAGTCTGTTTTCCTGTTGACAATACAGTCTTTCCAAAACGTCTGAGCAATTGGCCTGCATGAAATTTAATAATCACTTTTGACCAGAGAACTTTGCTGTATTATCTATTTATTTATTTATGTATCTGCACACTCACAACCAGCAATCAGGTAAGAGTCAATGTCTTTATTCCTAATGTGTATTTTTTCCAGGTCATGAAATGCAGGTTAATATTTGATCTTTTATTGTTAAATCTCCCTATACTAAACATATAAAGGTTATTCCTGGAAAACACAACCTGGTACAGCCATAAAATTACTGTAATAGTTTGTAAGAGGAAAGGCTCACTGATTGTGTGGAGAATTTCACTGCAATCATGTGAATATGCTGATGCCAATCCCTGTTACAGTTATTGTCACAGGTGATGTTACAGATAGGTATTTGAAACATGACTTAGGAATTTAATATGATCTCCTATGGACTCTGTTTCACTGTCATAGTAGCTGAATGGCATTGATTTCTTCTGTATCCCCCTGCTTATCTCAAGCTATTTCATTTTGCTTGTCTCATTGATTTTCCTGTTCACTTCATACATTGTCTTACTGGCAGCTGGTAATGAATCAATGTGGCCACCTAAATTCATGTTCTGTTGTAACCCCTGGGAAAGAGTAACTTACAACTATCTATATCAAAATGTACCAAGTAGTTACTGTACACATCCAAACAAGGGAAGACATATTTATCTCAAAACAACTCACAGAGGGAAGGCCTCTGCAGTCTTTCTGTTGTGTGCATGTACTTTTAAATGCATGCAATGATAATACGGACTTAAAAGGAAAACACTGCAGCAAGCCAAAGAAACCTCAGTGCTAGCCCTTCATCCTGAGTATCTCAGTTATTCGTGGCTCATTTCACAACTTTCTGCCTGTAAGTTGTGAGCCTTTCTCTGAACCCCTTCTTTTCCTACCTTCAGACCAGGAACTAGCTCTTATTCTCTGCTTATATTGCCCCCTATGTGCAGCTGTTATCAGAAGGGTCCCATTAGCAGGAAAGGGACAACCAAATTATTGATAAAAGTAATACTAATTGTGCAAAACAATGCCAGGACAGCTATAATAACAAATTGTCATTATTTTTGCTTCCTGCTGTTCTTACATCTTTTGGTAACATTCAAATTTAATGGTTACTTCATTCCCATGGATGTACTCATTTATCCAGCTGGACTGCTGCAGTACATAAGGATATTGATGTAGCTTTCTGGTGTACAGGGACAGGTCTGGACGAGAAAAAAAAGATTTGTAGTTGAAATTGCTGCTTGAAACTATTAACACAGAAAATTCATTTCTACTTAAAGACGCTTTAAATGCATACTTGAGGGAAAATATATAACATCACAAACACCTTAAATTGACCACCAGCTCAGTGACAGAACACAGTATGTTAAATTTAAGGATTCCTCCTAAGAGATTTCATGTGAGCTAAAAGTCTGCTAGGCTAAATAAAATTAGAAGACACATATATTCATCTTAGACCTCTCCAACATGAGAGCCAACACTTTATGTCTGTATATATAAAGCTGAGTGATTAGTGACAGTGATTGGGTGCCTCATTAATATGTAGACTCACACAAACCTCATCATGGCCCTCACTGAAAGAAGGCTCAATCAGACAATTTTCACAGAGGCCTCTAGGACTCCACGGCACAGGGCAGTGCAGCCTGCAGGTCCCTGTTTCCTGTCACCCGCCTGAGTTTCCCATGGGACATGGCATCAACTGTGTCACATCTGGTTCATATCTGGTTGTTCTGGCTACCTGCTACAGGACTCCTCAGGTGGAATAAAAGTGAGTTTCTGTGACTTCATTGTCTCAGCTGCCTCCTGTGAAAAGCCAGTCTCACAGTATTTGGAAACAGTTGAGGGTTTGATTTGCAGAGATTGAGAGTTCTCTCATTTCCTTCTAATTCACTAAGGGGCAGACAGCTAAAGTATTTTCTCAGCCCTGAACAGAGCACAAACACACTGGTAACAAATTTCTAGGGATTGCTTTGCTAGAAAACAGCAGCACCTCAGTGTTCCACTGCCTCTTCTGCTTGTGCTGTTTACCAGCAAATGCTCTCCTAAACATGGGCAGACAGGTTGGAACTCCTGCTGAAGAATTACAGAAAGCAAACTGCCAGAGATGAACGAATGCACAAAAGCAGTATGCAACCCCGTCGTACACAAAGAGCAGCATAACCCATCTGCCAAGGGGATGCCTGTGAGAGCAAAAAGGGTTCAGTCATATGAGTTACCTTTAAACATTCTGTCCCCAACAACAATCCTTAAATTAGCCTGCCTGAGATCCTCAGCAGGCACTTGGGAGAGTAGATTACATTGGCTGGGCAGAGCAAAACCTTGTCCAACTCTACCTTTCAAATTTACTCTGCCAGGTTATTTGGCAGGGAATTCACATTCATTCAAGGATTCATTCATTCAAGCAGAAAGACTAAACCACTTATTTAAAAGCAAAACCAGGTAAACAATCAAAAGCTCCTATATTTGACTTCAAAATAGACCAAACAAACCTGTCACCAATAAGTGAAACTTTACAAAAGGAAGGCCTTGTAAATTCATGGCTCAGGCCTGTTACTTTGGCCATGAAGAAAAGGACTGAGGGCAAGAGACACAGCTGAATAAGAGAAAAACAAGTTATATAACTACTGTGTTCACATCATGGTGTGTGGTAGTTGGCTGAATTATGTTTGTTATGACTTGAAACTGTGTAACTGATAAAGGCCTAAATGCTCAGAAAGGCGTGGTTTTTGCAATAAAGCAGCTCTCCTTTGTACAAACCCAACCCTAAGAGCTACCACGAGGCTTACCAGCATTGCAATTAAACTGAGCTGACAACATTTGGTCTTGTTAGCTCTGACGTGGCTAAGTGAACAAATGGCTTATATGATATTAAAAGATTTGTTTTATCTGCTCAAAAGGCCTTCCCCATTTACAAGGCAAAGCGTGCAATGAATATATCCTCCTCTTGGTTGAGTATTTCTATTTTCAAACTCTCATTTAAGCTTCGATCAGTGGGCCTGACAATAATGTCTCTGGACCAGCTACCATCATGATTCACAACTGTGAGAGCAATTCAATCAGTATCTCGTTTATCCAGTGCCACAGGGACATTTCTAAATCCCTGCAGTTCCAGAGGTGCTTGTACCAGGAGCCCTGCCATGTAAAGTCTGAGGACATTCACAAGCTACACCACACATCTGCAGCAATTTACCACCAGTGGTCAGTGACCACTTGAAAATATATTCACAGTTCTTCCAGATAGTTTTACCAGAGGCCTAATGAAAATGAACTTGTTTGAGCAAATAGTCTGTGAAGGTGTCTAGGTAATTGTTTTTTTAGGCTGTGCTTATAGTTTTCAGTTGTACAGGGTGCTTCCCGGTGACCTGCAAGCAGCGGCAGGCCTTAATCCTGTTTCTGCTTGAACAAGCCCCTGAAAAGTGGAGTTTTTAGTGCCATCTAATGTCTGCCCAGGCTGCATAAACTCCTGCTGGTACAGTATATTAGATTCATTCCATTAAAGTATGGATTCTCCTGAACCTGCAGGAGTCCTGGTTCATTACCAGTTGCCTCCCCCATTGCAGTAATTTCCCAGCTAAATCCTTTCTAGCTCAGCTCACCTCAGCATCACCCTGCAGTCTGAGGGTCCTACAAATGCCAGTGTCCCCTGTGACTGCTGGCTAGTGCTGCAGAGGCAAAAGGGTGAAAGTACCAACTGTGTTTGCTCAGACACTGGGGCTGGCAGTCAGTTATAATATTTTCTGGATCCAGCAGCTGACACTTGCCGTGACACTTAGGAGCATCCAGTAGAGGGGCTGGGAGAGGCTCAGCTCTAGGCAGAGTGGCTGTGAGTGACTGTTTTGGGGGTGTAGCTGGCAGCAGCAAATTAAAAAACTCTGCTGCACTGTCCAGGCCCTGGGAGAGGTCTCATACCAAAGGTCATGCAGAAGGTTGATGGTTATTGACATGGCTATGTAGTAACTATTCCTTGATGGCCTGTGGATTGTTACACAATCCATGGGGCAATATTAAGGGTGATCCTGGCCTCTTCTCACCAGCCAGATTTGGAGTGATAGGAGAAAAGTGCACCTGGTACAGCCATCAAAGACAGAGGAGCAGAAAACCCTGGTCTTTGGCAAAAGGGAGAAATGGACTCAGGTACCCCATAATCCTGGCAAATGACAGGGAAGGTTTATGTCTGTAAGTTATCCTATAATATGCTGAATTCAAGCAGCCTGAAGGGGACTGCACAGGCACAGCAATGCCCTTTCACTTGAGATTCCAAGTTCTTATTTCAGCATTGCTTTCTACCACAATGGATTTTCATTTAACTGCATTCTAATTGGGCAGAACTGCTAATTGTGTTATAAGTAAATTGCAGTCTAATTTTACTTAGCTATAACTGAAAGAACACAAAGCCACAGAAATTAAACTACATGAAAAGGAAACAGCACTAAACACTGGTGTGAATATTAGACTGAACAAATGTGGCAACAGACCACTGCCACAGCCAACATTATGAATGAAAATTAATGTTTAGGGCCCAAGTGAATCTAAAACACTTTCTTGCCACATCCATCACTCTAAAATAGAATTTGGATTTCAGTTAAGTGGACAAAATCTGAGGTTGTCAGATGACACATTGCAGGTATGTTGACTGGATATTTACTGTTGGGTGGAGCTGAAGCCCATATTTCTAATGGCCATTTTTCTACCATCATATTTCTCCCTCTTGCCAGACCAGCTATTTTATTTAGTGTGTTGTAGAAAAGTCTGCTTATTGTGCAGATAAAAGACCAAGGGTGTTCATTGTGAAGACCTAGAACTAGGTCATTCAGTTCCCCTTCCAGATTTAATCTTCTCTCTCTTTTGTACTAATGAACCTGCGATGGAGGTGGCTTTTTACATTCTTTGGGCACTGAAATGAAAGCTGCCAGCAGTTCAGCCCAAGCAAAAATATGAGAAAAATCTCTGTTTAACACAGGAGAGAAAACATCTGGAGGTCCCTGTTGTCATGCCAGTTTCTTTGTAAATATTTTGCTTTTCTAAAGCAATTGTTCACTCACATTTTTCCAAGAGCTACATTTCAGGAGGGGAGCTGAAAATTGTATCAACCTCTCTCAATACATAACAGGTACCACATATTGCACCAGCAGTATTAATATCAGGGAATACTCCCTTTGTGTCCATCCCTTCCGCAATCTCCCCCATTAGCCAGTAAATTAAACATCATCTGGGGGTGTAAACTTTTACACTCACCAATGCCTGATATTATTCTCTCTGTGGCACAGCAGTGGTGACAAGGCACTATGGCTTTCACCTGGAAGTAACCCCATAGTGGTAACTTCATCAGCTTCAGCCACTGCTGAGTTTATCCTGTGGTAAAATGCCTCTAGTATCCTCCAGGATTTTGCTTTTAAGGTCAGGCTAACCTCACAAGCACTTGTTTTCCCTGTGGTTAAACATACCATTTTCAACAATTAAGCTAAAATCCCAGGTATACAGGTACTTCCATGGCTAGGTGTTCTCAGGAGAGCTAAAAAGTAGAGTAATGCTTTAATCTTCAGACAGAGAACCCGCTGAAAAGAAACCTGGTATTGTTATTAGCCTGACAGACGCAGGCAATATTTCTCTGAAAGCCTGGTTTGGCTGTGGTAGGAGTGACTTCAGCCCAGGAGCTGAAGACTGAAAGCTGCAGTTACGTGCCATAACATATTTTCTTTTCTTACTAACCAGCTCATGAAGTTAATATGCAGAGAGCTACTACTCCTCCTATAAGCAGATAATTTCTCAGTTCATTAAACATTATTGCTAAACTACTGCCAGTAGCTCTTCAATTACTCACCTCTGGGAAAAGTGGCTTACATCTAAGTTACAGCAGAAATAGATATTAAACAGTTTATTCCAAGGAAATTTCATGCTCTGCAAGATTATTTCAGCTATCTGGTTTCTTCGGTTGAGGTGGACAGAGAGACTGGATTTGTCTAGAATGAAGAATTTTGTTAATGCTGAAGAGGAGTACATTTATTGGTTCAGCAAGCACTCGTTCTGTTTTCAGAATTTGTATAATGGACAGAGCTGACTAGCCCCTTCCCTCCCACCTCCTCCATCCCCTTGCTTGATGCTCTCCCTACAGCAATAGGAAAATTTCAACCCTGCACCTTTTTTCCATAGTTCCTTAGGAGAGATCTGCAGACATGTGGGGCCACCCCTTTTCCTGAATCCATGAGTCTGAATCTCAAATCTTGGCACAGCACCAAGGAACTGTTGGGAAGCTGCTTTTGCACTCTGCCTTTCTTGCTGGAAAGTGGCTAGAGGGACAGGATCAAGGTTTGAAGAAGATAGCAAGGAGTCAGAAGAGCTAAAAAAGGTGACCACATGAACACTGTATTTCAGCAGGAAAAATCCCCAACAACAGTGCTATTTTTAGTAAGAAGAGAGGACATTGGCAGCATGCTGGGGAGGGCTACTTGCTGCTGTTAAAGAAAGGAGCAAAATCTTGGAAATTCGATAAAATGCAAAGGTGGCTTTAAAATCACTCTAGACCCTGCGTATCTGGGTTATTAAATGTATCCAGTTTTACTTGTAAAAGGTATTTTCTCAAAAATATGAACAATTTATGACTTTCATATTCAGCAGAACCCCATTCCATGCCTCCAGAACAGTTACCAGTCCCATGAAACCTCGATTTTTCATCCAAAGAACAGCCAGACCTAATTTCTTTTCTTACAAAAGATCTGATCAAGGAATCAGTTTCCAGCTGGGTCTCAATCATCAACATTGCTTTTAATTAAAAGCAATGCCACCAGTTCTCAGCACAACCCCTTTATTATGCTATAAAAATCTGTCCAGTTCTTCTGTTGCAGACAAAGAGCTTTAGTGCTACCTTTTCCCTAGTTGTCAAAATTCTTGTACAATTGGCCATTTGGGGACAGAAATAACATTGATTTAGATCTGTGTTTCCACAGATTTGTGAATCCAAATCTGAAACTTTTACTCTCTATTTTGCATTCAAAAGAGATGACTGTATAATGACTTATGGATGGCATCTTCCAGAATTCAATGGATAGACTCCAAAAGACCAGTTGAGCCTGGTATCTATGTTTTCGATCATTAAACCTCCTAAAGACAGACTTCTTTTCAGAATACCTGTTCACCAAGTCTACTAGTCTCAAAGTCAGCCACAGGCTGGGTTCCATCATGCAGCTCCTGACCTCAGGAGAGCTGCAGAGCCCAGGTGACAGCTAGTCTCTTTGGTGGGAATCTCTGATAACAAAGTTGAAACCAGCCAGATCTCACCCAGCAGGTAAGAGATCCACATTTTCAGTGCATGACCAAGCTCACCTCTTATAGGATGCATTAAAGTATCTTTCTGTCTTTAGCAAGGAGAGAGGAAGCTTACACAAAATGTTTATATTGATAAAGTAACTGACACTGAGCCCACACAGCATTTAAAAGGTTCAGTACTTAAATTAAACTGACCCAAGACAATCTGTTTAAATGTAATTCCAAATGGTTTTCTGATATCTAGACCGACGGGCTTCGTCTCTTAAGTTTTATGCGTTGTTGTTTGCAGCAGTTGGAATGATCAAGTTATATTTACAGTTTTAATCTGGACCAGGAATGAAATTTTTAAGGATTATACTCCAATCTATCTGACCTGCAAACTGACCCGCTTGGGATTCTGTATCTTATAATGAATATGTTCCAGAACTGAATAGAACGTCTGCATGTCCTTTCTTCCTAGGAAACCTCTCTGCTTCCCAAACAAACAAGCTGGTTCCACTCATTGAATTTCCTGAAAGGGAAGGCAGTGAGAGCATTAGGGAAACTTTGGGTCAAATAGAGAAATATATTTAGGTGCCTACAGTCCCACAGGAATCAATGGGCACTCAGGCACCCAAGAGACTCACTGGAGCCTGTTCCAAAGTAATATTGGTAGTTTCCAAAGGTGCTGCAGCAGCAGCTGGCTGGCCATGTGGGCTGCATCCATGCCTGGGTGTGCATAGCTACCAGTGAAGCCAGTGGGAGAGGACTGACTCCTGAATCAGGGTTTTGTCTGTGCTTACTTTGTCATCTCTCAACTCACATTTGGAGGCAGCTGGGAATCATGTACGGCCTATACCAGCAAATCTGGTGGTTCTGAAATTCTATTCCTACACCCACAAACAATGCTAACTGTTCAAGTCATTCAGAGAGGAGCAGGCACTATCTTGTAATGTCACACTGTGTCTACTAACATGGGCTCCTGCTCTGAGAGGAACTCCTAGTATTGTAACTAGCATGTTTATCCTTAGTAGAAGAAACTCACAGTTTCATTTCAGTGGTATGATCATTAGTACATCTCCCTCAGCCACAAAATCATAGTCTGTTTCCTGGCACTGTTGATAGACCACCTTTTTTCTCTCTAAAGTAGCTCAGCCAGACTCTTACTCACATGTACATCTTTGTAGGGAACAGCAAAACCTAAAGCTTTCTCTTAATGTGTTTTCGTACAGAAAACTAGAAAATCCCTTTAGGCTTCATCTGAGCTCTGCACAAGTGAGAGGAGCCTGGGCTGCAGATTGCTTTGTAGCACTTGGTTACATTTACATGTAGAAAATGTCTTAGCCTGCTGTGCCCATACAGTAAGGTATATAGACTGGACCACCACATAAGACCATCTGACTCTTAAATCTCTATAATGGGTGACATACCTCAATTAATGCATCTGAAGGTTAAATACTGTGAAGCCATTCATCTGAAATGACCACTGCTCCTCAAGGCCAGGCTGAATGCAGCTGGGACCAGTATCTCTCTCCGGGATGTGAGCTCAGTGCTGGTTTCTGCTGTTGGCTGCTTTGCTCTCCTTTTTCTCTTTTCAAGTCATGGGTTTTAGCACTTAGTGCTAGAGAGATCACTGCTCCTGCCCCAGGAAAAATGAGGTGCTCGCTGCTGGCTTCGGTAGCTGTCATTATTCCACAGAGCTAAGTGTCCATGGGATCACAGCATGCAGCAGGCTACAGTTGCTAGATCTGAGAGTGACAATGCAGAATGACCTGGCCCACTCTACAAGCCTCAAAAGAAAGAGGCAATAAGGCATCTTACTTCAGGGCTAATATTTCCATCAGCAGCTACAACTTTCCACATAACTGTCCTTAACAGAACCAGTATAACACAACACCAGGAAAAAAATCAAATCATTTGGTACCTTCTTATCTTGCAGGAAATGCTATGTATGTATATTTATTTATTTATGTGGAAGATTTCCCTAAGTATCAGCAAGTCCCTCCACATGTGAGCTGAAGATGTTACATTTTGGATTACATGGCTACATTTTGGATTAGAGCTTGCTCTGTAATACAGCTGCAAGGATGGCAGCAGGAAGGCTGCTGGACCCGAACTATTTATGTGTGCTCAAACTTGTGGTTTGAGGTCTTAACAATGATGAGATCAGGCAGGGCCTTGAGCAGGAAGGAGCCCTTACAGCTGCACAGTAGGTCATTACTCTCATGGAATGTACCCTCAGTTCTCTGGGGATAGAACCAATCAAGTTGCTCCAGCAGGTGCTGGTGAAAGGCCAGTTTGTTTCCTTCCCTCACCGAGTGGGGTTTATGCTCCTGTACACCTCTGCAAAGACAGGGAACACATCCCTGCTTTGATCAGAAAGACATGCATTATTTTAGGAGAACAAGTTCCAATTACCAACACATTTCTCTGGAGCCGTGTCTTGCCATTGACTGCAATCACATGCCCATGAACCAGGTTCTCACTTGATGCAAGTCAACTCCAATCATATATAACTGGCTCCAGAGTTTCAGAAATTCTGGCCTCGTGGGCACAGCATACTTTCTAATCACATAATCTTGTAAGTCATTGTACTGTAGCTGATTCTTCGCTCCTAATAATGATAAGAATAATAAAAAAGGTTAAAGTACAAAAGAAAGGTTCAGTTTTACAAAGCTTCCTTTATCTACCTGAATCCTGCTAAGGTCAAGAGAAAGTCTGCCTCTGACTCATAACAACATTTGAATCAAGTGCTGAATACTTCACACTTTGTACAATTTCAGCTCAGGAAGGAATTGACTTACTTAAAGATCATATGGTGACAACTTTTATTCTTTCTTAGCAAAAGTCCTAGGAGTATTCACCAAATCAGAGCATTTTCTCTTCTATAAGAGTTTTAATAAAAGTCAGTTATAGTTTTGATCCTATAGATGTTAAAAACTGATTTCAACCTCCATTCAAGAAAAAATTTTCACTGAAATTCATATGGCTGAGAGCATTTGAGGACCCCATCTCTAATGGGCTGATTCAAACTCTTACAGCTGTGAGAAGAGAGCAGGTCCCCAGACATCGTCTGTACCCAGATCCACTCAAACACCTTTATGGGACCAGCCAGCTTGGAGTGGCACTGGAGAGGACCATCATGTACGAACTCCTGATTCCTAAACATTCTTCCTTTGAATTCTGCCATGTTTTTGAATGGCTTTGAATGTCAGGATCATGACAACTCTTTCCTGTAAGACAGCTGGGTCTGGCACACAGTCACTCTCATTGCCTCCATGCATACGAGCACCAAGCTCTTCCACCTCATTCCACCAGACCCAAGATCATCCCTTCTCTCAGCCTGCAGAGAACTAAGTGGAGAAGAAGTGACTGTTTAAACCCCAAAAGCAGATAATTTACTGATGATTCACCCTCTAGCACTGGCTTGCTGTCTGATGAGGGGCAGCACTATTTGGTGGAAACTGTGGATATGCACTAAGGTAGGGACACTCTTGCACAGGGCTCGGTGGTACTCCTGCACTGAGCTAGGAGTCATCCATGATGTGCAGATGCTCTTTGGAAGGGATAGATCTAAGAACAGAATTTTGGATCCTCTGTCTCTCAGGTAGGTAATTTGGGAAACAGTTGCATATGGGTCATGCCTGCAACCACCTGGGCATTTTACCAAATCTTGACATCCATGTTCCCCTATCTAAGCTCTACATTAATTGTTCCTGGCTTCAGTGTCACTATTTTCAGCATATGCTGTCTTCCAGTGACATCTAGGGATAGAGACTGGAAACAGCAAGCTGGACACTTACATAGACATTGTTTAAAACATATTCAAACTGATCAAACTTGCTTCTTTGATAAGCCAAAAGGCTTAAGTAACAATTGTAATTAAGATGAGATGAAAAGAGTATTGCATGTTTTGCAGGATTGAATTGATGCCCCAAGGCCCATTCCTCAACCTGTGTGCATTACCATTAATTTTGTAAAGTGCCTACAGAGACATGGCACTAATTGACATAACATTTTGCTCTAGTACAAAGAATACTAGCAAGATAAAAGTACATCAGTACTAACGACAAAACATGTGAAAGGGAAAATATCATCAGAAAGACAAAAACACTTTGAGGTCAAAAGGTCAAACAAGTTGCTTTAGTAGCTGGATCCATTATTTACTCATTCCTACCACTACTAAACTACTCATTACATTTATGTATCAGTCCCCTGATCACAGAGAGTTGCCATGCTTGGTGATTCACCCACACAAGACTAAGATATGGGCCCTGATCTGGAGATCTTACCTGTAGAACAAGGCAGAACCAAAGGATGGAGGCAGTAGAGCAGAGGTGGCTCAATCTACACTGTTTTGCAGCCTGGCTTCATGTTAGACTTTAGTTCACAGTGTTCAACAGCTTATTCCTCCAGGATCAAAGCAGAAGAAGCAGCAAGTCTTTCCACTGTGCCTTCATTTCTTTATGGAGCACAGGCAGGCTTCCTCCAGAGCATAGCCAGGGAGAGCCAAGCATTATCAGACAGAATCCCACTACGTGCCTGTGTAACACATCACATGAAAGATGCAAAAATGTGTAAACTGACTCCTTCAAAACAGACTTTGTATGACTGTACAATCTACATCTGCTCTGGGTTTTCTTTCCCTGTAAATCTAGACTTCCTAAGTATTCACAGCCCAACAACAAAAAGAATTCTGTGCTAATTCATGCCTGGACCTTTGCAGAACCTAAAAAAATACATCTCTTTGATGGCAGAAGGAAATGTAGAACATATTATCAGAAGAAGACATCAAGAGAAGTGTTTATACATGTATCAGAGGCCTGCAGGTCCAAAACTGAAGTATGTAAATATGCTCACATGGACGAAAGTGTGTGGAGAGAGTGGGGACAGAGACAAGCTGCTGGTTTTCCAAGAACTTTTGATCTGAGCAAATGAAGCTGTGCTACCTATGGTACAAATTCAGTGAACAGAAAAAATTCAGCTCAAAAGCAGAGATCAAGTAAAATTTTGAAAAATAAAAAATCAGTGGATGCTTTGCCAGTATCAGCACTACAAGACACAATCCTGAGAATATCGAATGCTTTTAAATCCAGGGTGATTTATTTTGATAAGTGTATGCAAAGTAACTGGGAAAAAATCCATTCCTTTTCTCCCAGCAGCCACTCTGTCAGATCACTAAACCACTAGAGAAAGCACCAACCCTTTTGTTTCTGGTTGGTGCTTCCATCTGATAGCAGTGCTGCTTAGCAGCCAGGTCTGGTGGCCTGTCCTGGGGCAGTCACAGGCAAATTGCATTTTTCTAGTGCCCATCAGAACACAACCAGCTGCAGAAGGCTCTCCAAAAGCTTCCAAATGGGAACTTGAGAGAAAGCACTGCTTCAGGGCTGATTTAGGGAACTGAAATAAATGCAGCAGGAACTCTTCTGGGCAGGAAATGCCTCTTAGGGGAATATAAGAAAGGCATCAATTTTAAAAGCCTCATTGCAGAAATGTAACAACTGACTCATTAACTTGGAAGATCCTTACATTGTCTCTTTATACTCAGTTGTTTCAGCTAATATTTCCTTTGAAGCACTCCTAAGGCCTTCCTCCTGAAAATATACCACAATGTGAATATTAGTAGCCTGAAATGGAGACAGCTTAAAAAAATACTAGAAACTAATAGGAGACTAAAGATCACCTCCTATGATTTAGGTGAATGTCGGCATTGATGATTTGTGGTTTTATTCCTGTAATCTCCACAGCCAACAAATTACAATTTTCCCTCTTCAGAGGGTACTGCCCTGAAGTTAGAATGCTACTTTTATCAGACAGACAAAAAGTAATTAAGTAACTAGAGGGACACAATGTCCATTTCTGTGTTACCAGGTCACATCCCATGACCAGAGCACTCTGGTACTTTGAATTTACCACCAGAAACCCAGCTATGTATCAGTCTGAACCACTAGGAGAAGCAGCCAATACTTGGAAATAGCACAGGTGCTTTTGCACAGTGTAAACAGAAGGCAGCAGATGCTGCCATGTTCAGGCTTGGCTTCAGGTGGCAGCAGCCTGAAGGGCTCTGTATTGCTCTGCATGGAAGCAGGATGCAAACACCTCCTTCCCTCAACCTCTCCAGAACTGATTTTAATCTTCCATAGAGTTACCAAAGGATAATCTAGTTGTAGGATGATTTAAATCAGTACTGGAACTGACTTCTACTGCCAGGACAAATGAAACAATTTGATGACCCCAAGAGATGTCCCTCCCCTCAGTGTCCTCAAACATATCTTAGCACAAATGGCAGTGGTGTGTTAAGACTCAAGGTCCAGTTACTTTCAAACAAAACAAATTCACAATATTTTACATGAAGTAAGACCACTACTGGACCATCAGACTCCGTGTCACTGCAACAATCTTACTGAAAGGAAAAGCACTTGAGCACAGAAAATACTTTTTGCTCAATATTGTGCATAGAAATTCATACTGCATTATCACTCACATAATTTATTTTAACTAATGTGTGGATTAATTTATGGGTTACTATTTACTAAAGGAACCTGGACAGTGTTTTTGTTTTGTACCTTGAAATTCATCTCCAGCTGTGCACTCTGAGTTGCACAGGTGTGGGTCACAGACACAGTGTTAGGTGTGACAAGTATCAGTGTGCAGGGCCATCTTCTGCTGGAGTTACCGAGTGCAGGTCTGCTCACACCCACATCTGTTCAGTCTGTCCACTGGGGCGTAGCCAGGAGCCAGCCCATCACAGAAATTTCTCTGGTAGAGAGTAACTGAAGGCTGCTTCCTCTGTGACAGGGGCTGCCCTTCAACAGATCTTTCCTGCAGGATCCTTAGAAATAGACCATTGTAACCCTTCTTACCCCAGAATTATTGTCCAATTACATGTCAATGTATTTCTGTAATTTGCTAGGTCTACATAAAAGGGCAACCTTCCATTTGTGGGAGAACCATTTAAACAGCCCCAGTACCACACCATACCTGGGCTCAGCTGGATTTTTTTTTTTTTTTTTGCATAATCACAGCAAAGATGGCCTGCAAATAAAAATAAATAATATAAATAACCCCATTTATTGTATACACAAGTCTTTTTAATCAGGCCCCAAATTATTTTCAGAAATGTGCTGTCACATTTCACAGATGCAAGATATTCTAAAAGAGCTGAAACCAAACTTGAGCACATTTCTGGCTTTATCCTAAAATACCATCATTTTGCTTATTCAAGAAATTAGATGCTCCTCTTCTGTCCAAGGTTTTAGACCTCAAGCCAAATCATCTCATTTTAGAGCCACAATATTCTAGGACAAGTCACAGTATTTTTCAGTTGGTTAATACAGATTATGTTAGAAATTTAAGGGAAGAAATACAACATTTCTGTATGAAATCAAAGCTGATTTTACATGAGGATCAAACACATCTCTATTAAAGTATGTTACTTTTATCTTTCACCAAAAAAAAGTATAATCCTCCTTAACAACAGCATAAAATTCCATTTGTTTTAGAAAAGCATACATCAAATAACACTGGCACACTTTATTTTAAAAGACTTTGTTGTCTCAGCTCTGTAGCAATACTCCAACACAGGTTAAGACTTGTTCATTAAAAGATCAATGACACGCATGTAGCAAACTTAAATAAAGACAAGCCAAATACAAATCCTCTTTTGAAATTATTTTTGTATTTCTTAATTTAAATGGAAAACAGTAGGCATGAAACATCTATACAGCAAACATAAAACAACTACGCCATTTTTCCCTTAATGATCTTAACAGCTTTTGATCTGGAAAACAACTTTCATGTTGCAATGTGCAGGGACGAGATTCCTGACTGAGTATGGATGTAGAAAGTTAGAGTACTTAAATACACACAACCCTTTAACCCCACTTCCACCTCTCCCGTGGCAGCAGCATATGAGTCAGAGGAATGCTCAGTGACACCCATCAACACTGAACACACACAAGGGACAGCAACTCCTACTGTGTCTCGGAGTGAGCTGCAAAAAACACCTCCCCCCTGCTTTAACAGGCTGAATATCGACCTTGTATACGTTTTCAAACAGTGTGAGGAACTATTGAGCCACTTAAAGATGGATCCTGGACACTAGAGCCTTGTGGAATTAACTGCTGACTGGAACTCAAAGTACATCTGTCCTATACTGCAAAATTGGAGTAGTACAGCCTGTAAGAGTGCAGCACATCAGATAAAATTTTAAAAAACCTGCAAACAGGGTATGGCATTACAGCAGGGATATCTGATTACTGCCTGACTGTAAATAACACATGCATCTTCAGGGCAACTACATACCAAAAGCAGGAGGGCAGTATAGGAAAAAATGAGTTCTGCCTAATTCTTATTTCAAATATTTGAAACTTAAGCTTCCATGACTTCACATTTGAGAGTTTTATTATGCCCTTTAGATGTATGTAGAGCCTTAAATGTCAAACGTTTAAGGACATTTAACTAGGATTTTTAAAGATACAGGGAGAGAGGGAGAGAGAGAAACAACAATGTTATAGAGGTCTTGCAGTCCAGGAACATAAGTTAATGAAAACAAACTTTAGATATAAAGATATTTCCTAAGACAGTTTTTTTCCTAGTTCCCTCCTCCCTCCCCTTCCAAAAAAGCTCTCCAAAACAAAATGTTATTCATTTAGGCTGTGCAAAAATGGAGTTCAGGAATAAAGGTTCA
This sequence comes from Bombycilla garrulus, assembly GCA_013400315.1. Lineage (NCBI taxonomy): Eukaryota > Metazoa > Chordata > Aves > Passeriformes > Bombycillidae > Bombycilla > Bombycilla garrulus. The sequence goes on along the minus strand of VXBU01017943.1, from coordinate 73,242 downwards.
AGCGAAGCCACTGAAGCAATGAATAGCATGCAGACACAGCACAGGCACTCCTCTTTTCAGAGGTTACTCCACTCGAGAATTATCTGCCCATAGTTGTGCTCCTCATCCTCATATCAGAGACCCACAGTCAGATTTAGCAGACCATAGGTGACAGTCAAGGGCCTGATAGCTCACACAGAAAGAGGAAGTAGGCATCTTCCAGACTTAAATTACTAAATCTCATATTCTACAAACAAGAATTGCCAGCAGCATTTGGGAAGCAAGGGTTGCATTGCTCCCAGCTGCATTAAGCAGATGTAGACAGAGAACAGACAGTTTTGCGAATTTATTTATGCAATACCTTACTCCAAGGTTATCAGCTCAGAGTCAGCTAGAACAGCCTAATAAAACTATGCACAAGGCTGTGACTTCAAAACAAATTTCTACATCCAATAACACCTTGAGATTAAGCTAAGTATCACTAAGAAGGCAATCTTGATTGGTAGCTCTGAAGGACACAGACTTCACAATATTCCAACAAAAAAAAACATTATTCTTCGCAGTCTGAGCTTGGCCAGCCTCAAGTCCTACTAGTGGACTGCAAAAGCTCCTTTTTACTGCCCTGACAATTATGGGCTACATCCTTCAACATTTTTTAACCTATTTTGGAATAGATAAAAAAAATTGAAACCTGCCTTCAATTCTGAAAACAGATTTCTGTGGCAGCAGTTCTTTCCAAAGCCTTGATTTTCAGCATTTTTTAAACATAGGTATGTATTCCAAGTAAGTTTAGCTTTGACAATGAAGTTTCAGAATAAAATGAGAAAACATATTGTTGAAGCTTTTCATCTAGAATATACAAAGAGGTTTGGGCTTGTAAAAAGGCTAATTACGATCTTAGAAACACTGTTTTAGTTTAAAACACTCATGGACAAAAATTTCTGCTTTCCTTCTAGAAAGATCAAATGGTTTGTTGTTACATCAAATCTCACCTCTTTAAAACTTCAAATGTCTTACATCTTATTCCCATCTCCTTATAATTTTGCCCTTCAAAGGTCAAAACCACAAGCATCTCCACCCAAGCCATCTATCAACTGCAAGGTTCTTCCTATTAGAAAGGATTTTGAAATGAGGAGGAAGAAAACCAAAGATTTCTCTCATTTATTCCAAGCAGAATGACTGGAGAAATGACTCAGGCTTAGGTAGTAAAAGTTAATGGAATGCCATCTGAAATGAAGACTGACTCAGTAACACGAGACCTGGTAGTCATTTGTTAATCTTCAATTCAAAGTTCACTAGAAGTACTTGTATAATACCAGCCAAACAGAAGATACTGCTTGTTTTTCCTCTTGGGCAGGAGAACAAGCTTTAAATGAGAACATCAATTTTTCTGGCATGTGATAAAATTAAAATCACTAATTGCTATGTGCCCCCAAAAGACTGATTACTTCAGCAGTTAAGAATCACGACTAGGTAGAATGACTTTATTCTGCTCATTTGCAAGACTTGCAGATGATTTATTTTTAGATTTCCATTTGGTACGTGGGTATTTCACGCTTTGCACGAGGCATTTCCTCCTCCTGAATGTATTGCATCTTAACAGAATACAGTCTTCTGAAGCATCCTTTCTCTGGAACAATTAAGATCTGTAACATCAGGCAGAATTTGTGGAGATTGAGAGACTGGATTTTTACAAGTGGAATTGTCTAGACCAGACGGAGAAAGAAATCATCATGTAATGATCTCCTAATTGTTGCAAGTGCCTTAAGGGTTCATTTCTGAGCTCAAAAATCTAAAAAAGAAAAAAACAATTCAAATGAGTTAAAATTGAAACATTTCTGTTTAAAAAGGCAAATATGAATAGGAAATAAAGTACATGTGATACTAAATAATACAGTTTTGCCTAATTCTTTACTACTTAGGTAGTAAACAATTACTTTATCAATTTCACAGGTTTGTAGGTTTTTTTTTCTGGCCAAGTTATTAGTAAGTCTTAGCAGAAAAGAAACGTCTCTTTCTTTCCACAGAATACATGATGTCACATTAAGTTTTTTAAACATTTCTCACTATTCTTATGGTTTTGCAGCCCAGCATGTTCTGAATTGCTTCAGAAAAAAATTCCATGTCTACCTCAAAAAGAAGACATCTGCTTGTTTCACCAAATGAATTAATTTCATTCTTCATGAGACATATCCTACAAGCAGAATAGCAAATGCCTACAGCTAACTAAAACTAGCTTGGTGGAACAAACCTATTGTAACCTCCAGTAATGCTCAAAGAATTGTCCTCTAGAGAAGTAAAGCAAATCAGCTTTTTGTAGTAACAGCCAAACGATTACAAAACCCTGTGTGTTAACCATCAATCCTAGGGAAACTTTTCATTACAGAGAAAAGGTTAATGTAAATCCTGTTTTCGTCCCTGCTCCTGCAGCTAACACTACCAACTCAGTCAAGCACTCTGCTTGCCAGCTTTCAATGCACAGTCATGGCAGAAGCCAACACAATGTCTTTTCCCCTTACTCAGTGACAGAGATACAACATCCCATTCACTCCCTTCAAATGTTTTGGGACTTTTGCCCAAATGTTCTGCCTTGAGGAGCTCAGCTTGCTTTACCCCTACCTTGCTTCACACTAATACCTCTTTGTCAGTGCAATAAGTTTTAGAGAAGATCCAGTTATTTACACAGCAAACAACTGATGTCTTATTATGCTGCTACTAAGGTACACCTACACGACAGGCTTTAAAGCTCTAGTCTTACAGCTACAGGGTAAAAATCACATCAAGCTAATCTACTGATTAATCAGCTAGTACTTAATCATGTAGATTTTCCAATTTCTTCAATCAGCAGTGAGCTACACTTGCCACAAACCAGTTCAGCCATTCAGCGAAGCTACAGTGCTAGTTTTAAACTTAGGCTAAAGCATTCCAAGTATCCCAGAAATTATATGAATAAGCTTTTATTTTTAGGCAACAACACACACTATTTAAATAAAACTCACACATTTAACTCAGGTGGAGAGTACTAAACTGAACAATCACCACTAATACATTTCCATTGTGAAGTTCACAAGAGTCTTCATTACCATCTTACTGAAGTTTTTTTATGTGTTTCTAGTCTACACACCACTTGTTCCATGCAGTCATGGAAATCATACTGTAAATGTTCAGGTAACAGGGAAGTCCATTCACTGCAAAGATTCATTTTTCACAGAAGAGCCAGGATAGGTAAGACTAATACTGCAGAGTTCTTCATAAGAGTACAGGTATGTTAGAAACCATGAACTTTCAGTTGTTCTTCCTTGACAATGCCAATCTAAAGGAGAGAAACAATATGTTAGTAAAGCTTACATCTTTAGGCCATTCCAGTAATAGCAAGTTACCACAATCTTACACTTTGATTAAAGAAACTGCTATACAGTGTATACACTCAAGGGAACATTTTTCTAGGTTACAGTGTTTCTGGGCCAAGCATAACTGACTGAACAAAAAGAAAATCTTATCAGACACCCAATTTGTTCTGTAGTCCTAGGACTTATTCTTCGACAGTGTAAGAACTCTGCATAACCATCTGCATCAGAGTTAGCCTCTTTCCTCTACAGTGTTTTCAGTCTCACGATTATGGTTTGCATTGAACACTTAAATTTTACAAGCACAGAGCTCAAGTTGCACTGCCAGAGAACAAGTGGTGTGTTGTAATAGTGCAAATGCATTTCACGGTGCTTTGATTCTTACCAGAGGCTTACTCTCATTCTGCAAGTGTCATTTCACTTTCTGGCTGAAAATACAAAAGAACCACAGTGGCCATCTTTAGCTAGTCAATTAGCATCAGTACCACCTGTCACCCTACTGCTTCCAGAGAGGTTTAGATATTTATCTGCAGTCCCTCACCTCCAAGAGGAACTGGCAAATGTTCTTCCTCTGGTCACCTTGCAGCTGGATAACTTCACCGTATTCAGGATGCTCAATCACAGTTCCATTACAAGCAAATTTCTAGGACAGAAACATCCATATCATAAGACATCCGATATACATAATGATTTTGCTCAGTCAGTGTTTTCAGAAGAACTTTGTCTCAGAAGCTGCTTACCATTTTGATGCCAAGCCAGGCAAAGGTTAAATCAATTTTACCAGCTCTGAGAGCAAATGGAATATATCTGCTGATACACACATACACAAACTAAACTGCTGATGGTAAATTCAGGCAATGACAGGATTAGCTACTGTGCAGAAGGAAATGGTCAACAGTCCTTGCAAGAATGAAAACCAGAGTCATAAGATATAGCCTTTCAACTCCACACTATTTTAAAATAAGAATTTTTAACCTGGCAAAACTAAAGGCCTCTATTTTGAGCAACAACCCAGCTGTAACAGAGGCAGGAATAAAAACCAGCTCTACTTTAAACTGATTTTATTCTTCACATCAAGAAAGCCATATATCTGTAAAATGTTAAAGAAACATTCAGAATATATTTTATTTACTTATTTTTAAGATAGAGATGTTTAACTCTTTAGCAGAATCAATGTCACTGAACACTGATAGATGTTTTGAGAAAGGAAAAGGACTCAAATCTGAAAGTGGTGCGCACTGGAAAGAATTAAGTGACGTAAATATTTTGTTACTTAGTATTAAAAACTATCTTACTCCTTTACATATAATCATTATCAAATCAAATCAGCAACTTTACCTTTTTGAAAGCTTTCACAAGTTTCTTCTTGTCATAATCATCTGCAATGCCCTGAACAGTTGTCAGTGTCTTTCTTCCGTTCCGTTGCTGGATCCTTATATGAATGTAATCTTCAGTCCCCGCCGGGAGTAAGTCGTCGCCCTTTGTTGCATCAGCAAAGGGGTCTGCAGGAGGAAAAGATTCATGTGATTCCCACAAAGGAAAACACCCAAGTTCAAAACTAAGAAGGAAGATTCTGACTTCACAAAAAAATATTATTATATTCAGGGTATCACCTTGATGTATAATCCCTGTTTAAAACCACACTGTTAAAACCAAAGTGCTTTTTCTACAGCTGTATTAAGTGTCATCACACTACACACCCAGGACAGCCCCTCTCAACTACCACTCACTGTTTCTTCCATGTCTTCCCAAATATGAATGATTTTCTGCTACAGAATCAGGTTACTTTGTTGTTTCTTGCAAACTGTAAGTCCTGAACCTGAAAATATGGTTCTGAGAGAACATGAGACGCAAATAATTTTTAGACAGCTGCACACATTTAAAGTGAAATACAGCAACTGTATATCTTATCAGATCAACTGATAGAGAAATAGAAAAGCTCTAGAACAGACACTTCCTTACAGGTCCAGAACAGAAGTCTTAGGATGTGGTAACTACCACACTTCCAGCACGTTAAGGCATGGATGTAACTCTTGGCCACTAATAGAAATAAACAAGAAATCCACTCTAACAGATGTCAGAGGCTGCCTGTAAACCAGAACTCCTCCAGTCAGCAGCTTTAGTCAAGAAATGTAACAAAATGAATTTAGGCTTAGACTAAAGAAAGGTCAGCTCTCAAATTCTTCCCAGCTTAACATTTATCTAGCACACATAAAACAGAAAAGCTTTTAGAAAGAAGGGGGCTTCTGGGTTAACACTTCTTATACTCTGTACTTCACCAAAACATACTTAACACTCAATAAAGAAATTTTACAGCTCTACAAATCTCTCTGATTAGTAGCTTCAAATAAACCCTGAAGCATGAAGTACTTTATTACTTTTAAAGAATAATCACAAGTAATTTTTTGTACTAATCAGAATGATATTGAAGAGCCCATATAGGTACAATAACCATGCAAGCTACAATTTCCCAAATTTCCATTTAAAACTCCGATCTAAAAACACTGGTCAAGTTTTGCCATCCACTAGAAAGAAATGCCCCAATTGAGTACAACTTCAGCAGAAACACAAAAAGAAGTAGCTCAGCTGCAGACTGACAGATCCTTGTAGAAACAAGAATGACATGAGCATGAAAGGCACTGAAAGCATGAGGATTCAAGCACACCGGAAGTACAGCACTGGGAATCTTGACTAGCTCAACTTCTACTATGGAATTTGTTAAACCATGCTTAATTTTACTGTCTCACACAGCTTGTGGCTCAAACACTAACACAGAAAGTGAAAGAAGAGGATCTGGGCATGAGGAACACCTGGCAGAGTTTAAGACTCTAGGTTGCAGATAAGCCAAGACAGCTTGGCAGAGTTTAGGGCTCTAGACTGGAAATAAGCCAGCACTGTAGGTGTCAACATTGGATCCCTTCAAACAAATCTCCGGGCGGCACCTTCCTTAAGCACAGGGTGAGCTTCCAAATCATGACTGAATGCAACCTTCTCACATGGCTCATACGTGCAGGAGATCAGAGTCAAAACTGTGACTGAAAGCCTGAGTCTATTGTATAAAGTGCTGACTTGCTCACTTCTGCTGCCTATAGATAAGGCAGGAGGAGAACGCTGGCCCGGCACGGTTAAACTTCCCTGCTGATAGGAGAGAAACGATCTGCCATCTGCGTAGCTGACTCTATAGAAACAATAACCTTTTCAGGGCTTGTTCAGCGTTTTGGGACATGGCTGAGGATAAGATGTGGCAGCAAACCAATTGTAACTGATGAAATTATTTCCCCAGCAGAGGATACGAGCGCTTGATACGGGGTGTCAGAGCTGAGAACATGGCAGCACCTCCTACGGGAGCAGCGAGTCGCTGATCCTCCCGCCCGAGGTCTCCTCGCCGTACACACTGAGCACGTCCCGGGGCCGGCGGGAGGACAAGGACGCCTCACGGAGCATCGCGGCGACGGCGACACGGCTAAATGTCACCGCGGGGGCGATGGGCCCGCGGCCCTCGGCAAGGCGGAGGCAGGACGGCGGGGCCGGGGGCAGGACGAGGGGGCCGGGGGCGATGGGTGGGTTTGCCGAGGGAGTGGCTGCGGGGGTGGCGGGGTGCCGGCGGCTCTTACCGAAGGATTGGAGGTTCTGGATCGAGGACATGCGACTCTGCGGCGAGAGGCTGGAGCTGCGGGGAATCGAGTCCGCTCGGGTCACGTCTCCGGCTCCGCAGTGCCACGCGGGGGCGGGGAGCGGGAGGGAGTGGTAACAAAAGCAGAGGGAGGCGGAGAGCGAACCCGAGCCGGAGGGAGAGAGCGAAAGGAAGGAGTAAGAAGAGGAAGAAGCGCAAACAGGAAAAAAAACGTGGAGGGAGCGACAAACCACCCGCCCCTCGCACGCACCGCCCCACGGCACCGCCAACGGGCGCCGCGCTCCGCACAAAATGGCGTCTCGCACGTGATGGCTCCTCAGGCGCCAGGTGCACGGGATCTCGGAATCGGTTAGTTTGGAAAAGACTTGAGATCACCGAGTCCAGCCCCTGACCGAGCATCAGCATGTCAACTAGACCATGTCACTGAGCGCCACGTCCAGACCGTGACTCCGCCATCTCCCTGGGCAGCCCATTCCAATGTACAATCACCCTTTCTGTGAAGAAATTCCTCCAGATGTCCACCCAGCTCCTGAACCTCCCCTGCTGCAGGCTGAGGCTACATCCTCTTGTTCTGTTGCTGGTTCCCTGGGAGAAGAGACTGACTCCCACCTGGCTACACGCTCCTTTCAGGCAGCTGTAGAGAGCAATAACGTCACCCTTGAGCCTCCTCTTTCCAGGCTAAACACCCCCAGCTCCTTCAGCTGCTCCTTATATGACTTATGTGCAAAACCTTTCCCCAGCTTCATTGCCCTTCTCTGGACCTGCTCCAACATCCTAATGTCCTCTCTCATAACAATGGATCCCCAACAGCAGTGTTGGCATGCTGCTGGAGCTCCTTGTTCTCCATGCTGCTATGCCCTGTCAAGGGTGATCCCCATTGAGGCCCTTCCATACTCATATCCCTTTGGCTTAGGTACTTTTCCAGTTGATCTGAAGTTGGGAGAGCCCTCCCCCATTAAAATATGTTGGAAACCCCACTCCCTCAGGCCCCCCTCACTGTACAAAATGCTGCTTTAAGTGCTAAATGTAGTGAAGGAGGCAGTCAGCACCCCACAAGCTGCCTGTATCTCCACTTTGGGCATGACTTGGAGACACAAGAAATTCCACCTCAGCATGAGGAAGAACTTCTTTACATTGAGGGAGACACAGCACTGGAACAGGCTGCCTGTTCCACCTCTGGAGACACCGCTGTCTCACCTCTGGAGACATTCCAAATCCATATCGACATGCTCCTGTGTGACCTGCTTGAGATCAGAATGCCTTGGCAGGGGGGTTGGACCAGATGATCTTGAGAGTCCAGTCCAACCTTAACTATCCTGTGATTCTGAGAATTTTGCACTCTTTCAGGTGGGTGCAGCTGCTGCTCCCCAGTCCCTAGGGTCACCATGAATGCCTGGCATGTGGCCTCACAGGACTCCTGTGTGGCAGCTGCTCACTGTCCATCTGTGTTTTGGGAGGATATCAGCAGTGTAGAGCCTGCAATGGGAAAAGTTAGCATTTAAAATGGTGTGCAGGTGTTTCTGTCTGTGAGGTCTCCTTGAGCTTGAGATCACTCACAGCAGAACATTCGGTGGTGGTTCGAGTTTGTGTTTTTTCCCAGCTCGAGCACCAAAGAAGACGCAGAAGCCCTTTCTGAGGTTTTCAAGGTTGTTTACTCTTTCTTATCTAAGGAATTTTCTCTCTGAGGTACAGAGGACTGTCTAGCAAGCTGGTCAGAGGCACACTGCCTGCCCAGAGGGCAGGCCTTTTCTTTTATACTATAAATTACGTATTTGATTTTTACAATTACTTTTCAATACATGACCCTACATTGCACTGTCCAGTTTTCTCTCAAACCAATCCAGGAATGCTATCCTAATCAAAGATGGATGACATGAAGAAGTGTGGGGATCTCCTTTGCCCCAGGAGACCCCACAATGTATAGAAAAGTCCAGGTTTCCCGCCCGTGCTGTTGAAGGAGTAGTCTGGAGTCATTTGTTCGTGTTCTCAAAGCAGTTTATTAATTCCTTATCAAAAGTACATTTCTCTGCCCTGCCAGCGTTGACACAGAACGCGTCCAGAGACACACTGTGCTCGCCCCGGGTGAGCTGTAATCTTTTATACTAAAAACTACGTATTAAATGTTTATAATTAAGTACCAATCCGTGCCCCTCACATCACCATGTCCAGATCTGTGTCAAACCAATCCAAAAGTGCCAGCATCACCAAGAAGATGGAGGTTATGAAGAAGAACATAAGATAACATGCCACGTGTAAAAATTCTCTATCTTGTGCCTCAGACCTCCCTGTACAGATCTCCAACCCCCCTGTACAGGGCTTTAAAAACCCCTGTACATACACTCAAATTCTTTTCTTTTTATCATTCCATGGTCCATGACACCTCTGGCAAGGCTGAAAAGCCTCCTGACCAGGTTTTGGGTCGGCCAAAGGCATCATAGGACCCCCTGGGTTCCAACAAAGAAGAAAAGAAATACCACACCCAAAAATCCTCCATTTTAGCTCTGAGTTTCTTACCATAACTATTTTACAAATTCACTTTTCTACCTTCTAACAATCTAATTTATACTCTACTTATTTTATGGGACTTGTAATTCTTCCTGCAATGATGGTAATTTTTTCCAGGGACTCAAATCAAACCCACAAGGGTCTTGGGCATCATGCCAAGGCCTCCGGGCCCACCTCCCAGGTTCCAAGGCGTCCAGGAAGCCAGGGGAACACCCTGGACTCCAACATGCAGGTGTTACAAAGCTTGCTGGTCCTTATGAGCTGATTAATGGTTTTGCAGATGTACAATAAGCTAATTCTGCTGGCAGAAGTGGCAGAACCTGCATTTCTGTCTTATTTTTCCCCCTTTTTGGCTTTTCTGCTAAATTTCAGTCCTCCTATATCATTGGGATATTTATTTTCTGTGATCCAAGGTCTGGATTAGCACTGCAGTAGTTTTATGAATGCCAGTGTGCAGTGGTTTAAGAAAGTTTCTAGTCCTGGCATTTTGCAAGAAGGCTTTCCTTTCTCCCATGGGGAAAGCAAGGCCATTGGCCATGGCACAAAACCTGTGCTTGCCCTTAGCTACCATCATTGATTAAACCTTTCACTGCACTATGAGCTGTAGAGGGGGGTTGTTTAACTCTTTCCCAAGCAGGTGCAAAAGGCACTATTGGGGCAGTAATGGGAGGATGGGGCAAGAACTTGAGGTCACCATTTGGACAATGTCTGTGAATTAAGGGTGCAGAGCTAAACACAGAAACATTCTGGGAAGGCTGAGGAAGCTCAGGTCACCCATCCTCAAGGACATGACCTTGGGATATCAATAGCACCTCTCTCAGAAAACTTATATTACTACTAATGTGAAGATTTTTTGTCTCTGATATATTTTTGCTAATCCTATGTCTCTCTGCAAGATTTTGTTGTGTCTTTTGCTCTCCCATCATCATCCCATGAAACTTTTTCCCAATGGCAAAGCAGGTCCATCATCCTTTTTTTTCTCCCAGCCACTGATTTTTGTTACTTTGGCTGCACCATTACTGGTTTCAGTGGGGCACTGGGATCAGCCAGATCAGAAGACTGATTTGAGCTAAAAAATATATCCAAAGGTTAAAGCCTCAGATCCACTCCACTTGTATAATCTTGCAACAGTTGTGTTAAAACAACCAAGAAGGACAAGGCTGGCCATGGATGAGATGAGCACTGGATCTTCAGACACAAACCCCAAGTCTGAGTCTGCAGGTTTAGCTGAGTATACCGATTGTTGCGTCAGTTCTGCTTACTCTGAATCTTCATGCATTTGGAATAGTTTTACACTTCTAATTCTCACTGCATGGTTAATCCAGTCGTATGGGCTCATTGGGCATCTGTGGAATTTACAGTTTACAAACAAATGAGATTGGGTGTCTGGGAAGCAACAAACTCCTTTCATAAGCCAAGAAGATGTGACTTTGTTATCCAATGAAACAATGAATAGTTCTGACAACTGCAGAGGGAACGGAAACAACCCCCAACTGCACAGCTTGGCATACACTGTGCAGCAATTAAAATAAAGGTGGTGGCCAGCACCCTCATTGTTCTCTTGGCGGTCTTCCACCATGTCCATGTGAATTGGCGGGGGCTCTGTGGGGCTGTGTCAATGCAAAGAGCTCTCCCTTTGCTGTCCTCCTCAGAGGTAGCTGTAGGTCTCCATGTCACATCCGTCACTGAGCTCCGACACAAATCCCGTCTGTGCCAGCACATTGCACCAAACTTAAGTGTTTGTGTGCAGAGGCAGGAGGCATCCTGCTGGAGATGTGCTGGTCCTGCTGTTGCCCCTTAACAGGACAGCTGTCCTCAGGTCCTGACTGAGTCCTTCTCATTGGTCTTGAGCAGTCCTTGTGGCAATAGACCTGTGAAGGTCCTGGTTGTGAAGGGCTTCCAGTCACATCAGACTGAAGAAAGGTGAGCAAAGCAGACATGGACCTGCAGCAACCAAAAGAGGTAGAAGCAATTCAAATAGTTTTAAAACCTAAGTGAAGGTAAGAGGTGTTGTTGCTTAACTATTAAATTTCAGATCATCCTAAAGCTGCTGCTGGAGTTAATCTCATTCACTAATATTAGACTTCAGGTTTTATGCAATATTTTGGGAATGAGACTCTTGTCTTTCCATGACTAATGCATAACCTGCCAACTACAGTCCCAGAAAAGAACATCATCTCTAATTAACTTCATCGTGGCTTCAAGCTATTTAAATGGAATAGTTGCAAGACCTGGTTATGAATAGCAATTGGAGATTCCCTTGCTTGCCTTTTACTGTATTTCAGTTCACCTATCAAGCTGTATGTGAATCATTTCAGGTTATTTATGACTGGATAAGCCGCAGGGATTAAACCCAGGGGCTCACAGGCGTACAGATGATAAATATGACATACTGAAGCCATAAAGTACACTTTTGTAAAAAATGTCACCCTAGTGCAGAACCTCACCTTCACTCAGAAGCACTTGAGACTTGGAGCAGCAGTGGGTAACCCAGACCAATGGGAGAAACTTTGTTCTTCCAGATAATTGCTGTGTTGGAAAAATGGGCTGGAAATGGCACCAGAAAGCATCAGGCACAAAAAGTCAGCCATACATTAGGGCTAAACCTGTGCTTTAGTTTAGGACTCTGTATGACATCTGTCTTTGGTTGTGTGCATGTAAAAGGCCACCCTTATCTGCACCTGCCCCTCTGTAATAACCAGAATGAACAACATTGTTTTTCACTTCCCACAGACACAGTTCTAATGTATACTGCTATTATTTTTGGATGCAGCACACCAATATTCTGAGTTTTATGCCTTAGGAGCTTTTACAAAGTCAAAATTTAATTGAATTAGGGCTTGCTCTGGTAGGCAGATCTCCTGTACCTGGCCCTGCAGCCTGCCTTACCAGAAAATGTCAGATTTGCATGCTGACCTGTCCTCTGCAACAGCCTGGAAACCCCATTATTGCTTGAAGCACATGGTGTTCAAAGAGCAGTTTAAGTTGCCTGACAAAGGGACTGTTCATGAAACATGCAAATGGCATGTAGCAGCATTAATTTCCATCCTGCATGCCAGCAGTGCCAATACTCTATACAAAAATCCTGCTTCTCTCCAGTGCAGAAGCTGGCATATGCTGGCCTAATGTTGGCATTCTGAAAATAATGTCAAAGTGTGCTGGATCCTTGAGAGATACACAAAAAATATTTCCAACCTTGATTCTTTTTCTTGAACTTTAATCTTTCCTGCTCTCACTATGTGACTATACCTACAATATCCAGCTCCATTTGGAATCTGCACATCCCAGAAGGCTGCCCAGTAGCTTTCTATCAGGGAAGAAGAATAACAAAAGTGCCAGAAGAAATCCTCCCTCTTCCATCAACAGAATGGTTTTGAAGGTGACTGTAACCATGCCGAGCCTGACTTGTATTTTCCCATCCAAGTTCCAACTCTGGTGCAAAGTCTCCGCAGTGTGCTAAGGAAGGGCTTGTGGAGAGTGGCTGAAGTCCTGAGCTGTAGCCTTTGCTTGAGCTGCCCATCTGCTAACAAGTTGTCCCAATAAGCATGTGCTACCTGGGAGACTGGGCTAACTGGAATTTGTGCTGATGACAAACACCTGGATATCCAGCCTAACTCAACAGATGGGATTATGTGTAGTTTAGCTGAGCGTGTGTGCATGGTCAGACTTCAAGATACACATGCTTTCATTGGAAACGTGGGGGGTTGTAGAGAAGAATCGCGATTCAGGAGAGCCACAGAGTCAAAGATGAGTCCTCACGGAGGTATGATCAATGCTCTTCGTTTATTATTAATATAATACTACTTTTATAGAGTTATTCACAAAGTTTACACGACACATAGCATATTATGATTGGTTACAGACTGTGGTTCACATAGCACATTAGCTTCTATGATTGGTGGCGTTAGTGGTGCCTTTGAACACACCTTTCTTGGACTACAAACATTTCATCTCAGCATCTTCTACAATGGTTCTATTAACATCAGCATATTCTACAATTCTCAGCATTGTCTATTGTATTCAGTATTCTATGGTTTAACACATCCTGCAGTTAATCAGCGCACCAAGGTTAGTACATCAGTACACTGTGCCTCGTGTTCTCTTCTTCTTGTTACTTTCCTTAGCATAGAGACAATGCACTTTTCTCAGCACAGAAACAATGCATCTTTGCTGTCTGTCACATACGCAGGGTTGTGCATTAGGGTCTCCAAAATCATAGAATCCCCTGCTTCTTCAAGAATACTTTCTACAGGGTGTTCATTCCCTGCTCAACAATGATTGCAAACAAGATGAAAATTTTGGTATTAACCACTAGATGGTCCTCTTTCTCAAATTAAAAAAAAAAAAAAGTAGCTCCAAAATAAAGCTAGTCCTGGCTTTTCTCTAAATCTGAATATTAGTAGAGAACAGCTTCTTTGTAAAGTTAAATGTTATTAGATGTTATTCATCTACTGGAGTGAACAGACATGGTTTTCTGAATAGGTTTGAATACAACTTTTCATAAGCCCTTCCAAACTCATTTAGTGTGACTGGACCTCCACCCCACTACAGAAGGCTGGGCAGATTTGTAGGTCAGGCAGTACTTCAAGGCATTTGCAAACTTCTTCCAGACTAGTATGTGAAACATTAAGGGCTGAGGGAGAAAAAAAGTTTCTGTTTCTTCATCCATCTGCACAAAATCTCTTTGCTTTTGTGGTTTTTCACCTATTTGTGGATGGCTCTGACCAGTGAAAGAATTACAGAAAAAATGAAGGCTTAAATTAGTTCTTTGAGAAAACTAGATGGGAGGATTTTTCATCAAGACTGTAGTTGATCTCTGGTCTGGTACCATCTTGTCAAAGAGTGTTACTCTGCATCAGGCTCACTGGACTTTGTCCTCCTGGGTCACGCCAGCCTCCAGGCAATACCTTCCTATCATCTCCATTCATCCCCCTTAGCATTTCCTGCCCAGAAGCCTGACCTCTCCTTACCTTGGAAAGCTGCTTTCCTCCTCACAGCCCTTCACACTTGTGTATCTACTACTACCTTTTGATTTAGGTGCATCCTGGTGCATCCCTGGTCAGCCTTCCCTCTGAGCCACTGAGCCAATCTAGCTAGCAGCTGGCTCAGCCCTCTTCCTGCTTGAAGCTCACACAGGAATTTTTTGTGCAGGAGTCTTTAATTGCATGTGAGGCAGGACTTGAGTTCTTCTTAAGGAACTTCTACAGAGAAGACAGCATATGCCCAGCCTCTCCCTCAGAAACAGGAAAAGAAGGGAAGTTTTAACACACAAATCTCTGCACCTTCACTACAGACCAAGCTGTCCTCTAGATGATCTTTCCAGTTTGGTCTTTCACAGCCCTGGTTCCCCTGACAGCTCTTTCCTAGTTCCTCCCAAGTTTGAGTGGCTTTCACGTTGCTGTGCTGTAGGAGCTAACATGCTTTTCTCAGCCAAAGCATAAGCCCTGCTATAGATGGGGTAACAAGACCCTGAGAAGCCAGGATGATTTCTGTGAAAGCTTGTGGGTACTGTACATAACACTGTGCTGGTTCAGTTGTGGTCTGGTGGACAGAAATTATGATGTCCAGTGAATGAGAAAGGAGTAAAAATTACTTTGGTAAGAGAAATGCCTGACAAGGCTCATTTAAGCAGACTGTCACATAATTTGTTAATTTTCATTGCTGAAAACATTTTACAGTAGCCTTTCATGAATTATTGAAAGTGAAAATGAAAATACTTGAATGAAAGAGAAAATGAAAGCTTTTGAAACTGGCAAGTAGTGTGTCCAGAACAGATGCACAGCCATGATCATTCTTGTAGCAAAGAGCTGTGAAGTCCTTGGCACACAAGTTTGTGGATGCTGAGAATTTACATGGGCTTAGGAATCAATAGTGAAAGAGTCTGTTGAGAGCCACCTACCACAAAGAAACATTTGGTTTGGGAAGTCTCTGGACCACAGGGCTTGAGGGTGTGTGAGAAGAGTATAGTTGGGAATGTGAAAATATGCTGCCCTGTGTTTAGACTTTTCCCTAAATGTCCTAGGTTGTCCATTGTGAAAGCCAAGATACTGCACTAGATCAACTTTGGGCCATAATGAAGATAGATTATCAAATTAGAGCATTTTAAATGCTGTCTCTCCTAATAATGATTTTTTTTGTGTGTGGTTGCAGTTTCTTTTTATTTTATTTTTGTATGGCATATTATTTTGCAAGCAGCCTTTACCAATAAGCAAACATTCTTAATATGAAGACATTGCGTAATTTTGTTTTATGTGACAACTTCCATGTAGGTGACAATCGGTGAAAATGATCTATGCTATGCAAAGGCTCACCTTGCAGTGTCAGCAAGACTAGAAAAAGTAAATGGGATGAAAAAAACTTTTGCTTCTATTTTAAGCTGACAGGATCACTAGCAAAACAACAAAGCAAGAAAGGGTCCTGTATATGCTGGAGAAAAGAAACCTTTACTCCAGCAATTGCCCACTAGAGAACATGAAAGGATACTCACATTTTCTGATCAAAATAAATGTGAAAAGCAGTAAGAGAAAAGATCTACAGTTAGAAGCCATGAAGAGTTTCACTTACTAAGAAGATAGCCTCTGCACACATGCACACAAAATTAGCACGGCAGAAGCACAGCCACTGCCTGGTTCTTGGGTGCCGATTGATTTTTAAGTAGGGAGTGTTTGCAAGGTTCAAAGGGAACACACTAAATGGAGGTTTCTGAGAAAAGCATGTATATCTGTTATTGATTGCGATAGCTGTAGGAAGACCTTTTGTGCTGCCATGGACTTCAAGTGCTCTTCATATTTTGAAGTTGTGATCCTGAGTAGTCTGAGTAAACTCTTGAAAACTTGGATGAGGAAGACACTTCTTTTAGCTGCTGTTGGGTGGAAATTGGAGAACAGAAGAGTATTTCTCAAGCTTTTTTACAATTTTCGTTCATATATGTACCCATAAACCAAACCAGAAATGAAAAATCATTACACAGAAATGAAAAATCCCTGCAATTAGTGACCATATTCTCCCAGTGGTACTTGATGGTGAGTAAGGGTGGGGCCAGGCAATATTTCACCATGCTTCCTCATAGAAGTACCTTACAACTTACCCTTAGCAAATAAAATAATTTAATTTCTTTTGAGAGCTGCCTTTGGTGAAATACCATTATTTGTGCTTTGAGGTTTTCCCAATTTCAAGTGTCTTTATAGAAAAACTGAACATATTTGCTATTGAACTTTGTCTACATCCTAACGGTGTTGCAGCATTTCCTGTGCAGTCTCAGTTTACAGATGGGGTGAGGCCTCAGAGCCCCCTTTCAAAGCACAGCCTTAAAATTGTTCCTGTGGGTATCTCACGAGGAGCGGAGCATGAACATGGGTCTGTGAAGAGAGGGCCTGCGGCTCCCAATCAGCCCAGTAACACTTCACATCTCAGCCTCTCTGCAGGATGGTGCCAAGGAGGGAAGCACTTGCCAGTTCAGCTGCTGCTCCCCACAAACCTCCAGAGTAAACAAGGTCTTGCCTTCCAGAGCAGCAAGATCCCTAAGAGCAAGGCTGCAGTGACACATTAGTCAAGAGACAGAGTTAAAAATAACCCCTCAGAAGAGACACCTATTGTGGAAATACAATATTGTTTGAGATGTTGACCTCATGCACATGAAATTTTCTCTGCCACAAAACTAGTAAGGACCTGCTTAAGCACTGAATCACTATTTTATGAGCTACTTGTGTGCTGTGTTGCAGGGTGACTTAAAACTTAAGCACGAGTGGGTTGATCCCAGCTGCGAGTTGGGGCTGAATGGAACAAGAGCTGCCATCAAGTAAGATCCTAGGCAAAAAGCAAAGATGGGACAACAGCAAGAGGAACAAGGGCTGGGAAAGGAGTGTGTGGACTGACTGTTCCAGCTTGCTGGCTCTGATAGCTCCCCACTATCCATCTGCTCTTTCTCCCCACAACTCACCCTCATCCATGAGTGTTTCCCCCTGCAGACATTCTCCTCAGACAGAGCATCTCATCTGGGCAGCAAAGAGAACTTGGCTCTCCGTTGCAGAAGGTGTAGCTGCTCCCGTCTGTCTATGCCCTCCCCCACCCACAGGACCATGGCAGCAGCCCCCTTCCCTCTGCTCTCTTCCTGGGGGTCTCAGTCATGTGTCCTGCCATGCCCCTGCTCCACTAAAATCCCTTGGCACTGCCCTTAGCTCCTGCTCCCTGCCCTGATCAGTGGCTTTCTAATAGAGCCTCTGTTCTACTTTTTAAAATTTAAATCTTGCTCACCAGTACTGCTGACGCACTGCTGGCCCACCTCTTGACTCCCCCTCCCTGCTTCAAGTCCACTTCCCTCCAGTATAAAAGGTACATGCCCCCATCAGCTGCCCTGCTTCTGCTGGGAGCAGCGATTACCTGAGAACAGCTTTAGTGCATACAGGTGAGTGCCTTCCCCTGTCTGCTTCAGCGCTTGTCCAGGCTCTTTCTTGCTGAATTTCCTTTTTTTTTTTTCTTTTTTTTTTTTTTTTTTTTTTTTTTTTTTTTTTTTTTTTTTTTTTTCTTTTCTTTTTTTTCTTTTTGGGCTTTAGCTTTCCTAGGATAATATACACAGCTGTGCCTTGTGCTCAGTAACTTTTGCCCAGTTTTTGTTGGCGAAGCAGCCTGTGCCGAGGCAGGGTGGCTGACCCGGCGGGCAGGGCTGTGCCCTACGAGGAGAGCGCGAGCAGGACTCCGCAGCACAGCCCTGCAGCCCTGCTCCCAGGCCTGCGCTCAGGGTGTGATCCCTCGGGGTGCTTCCAGTGCTGCATTCCAACACGAAAGCTTTTCACGTTTGTCTCGGAGGGGGTGTACGCAGCTGCTGATCTCAAGAAAGATGCTGGTTTAGGGTGTAAAGAGTTAATAGCACCTTGTCTTCCGAGGACAGCCATGGTGGGGGGGTAACTGATGGATCTGAAGCAGAGTTTGAGTTTGGTATAAGAGCCGCTGTGTGCCCAGAGAAAGAGCCAGGCTGGTCTCCCACTCCTTGTGAAGCAGACTCATAGCAAGCTGTGATACTGCTGCTTCACCATAGCTTTGTTTCTGGCTTTAATTTTCCCCTCTCATGTCGATGAAAGTTTTCAGACTTCTGTCACAGATATCGCTCAGCCAAAACGTAAAGACTCTGTTTGGACGCCAAGCAGAAGTGGCAAATTGATCAAATGAATGTGGCACTGAATTTTGCTGAGCTCCAGGAGTAAAATTATAGCTGAAACTTTTAATTGTGTCAAGTTTTGTTGCAATTAGTCAGTCTTAAAAATGTTATGATTATTTAGTAGCTGAAAATGGAGGCACACAGCTCAACTGTGTGAGGTCTTATTCTTTTTCAGTTTTCCTTTTGGAAGAAAGCTGCAGGTCTGGACCTGAGCAGATCACAGACCATCTCAGCCACACGACTCTTGAAAAGACTGGGCATAGGTAACCTGGCTTTTTGCTTAGTGACAAGATGGAACTGGGTGTTAGAAATGCTCAGAGTCAAGTTTGTGGCAGTACCTCGGTCTCTGTTTCTTCCATATAAACAGTGGTGGGACAATCAGGTGTAGGAAAAAATAGGGAGGACTAGAGATGCCAAGTGCCCTGATTATTTAGGGTGGCATGTTACTTAATGAGGAGCAGTGGGAGTGATGTGCTTCACAGAAACCCTAGCTAGGACAAGGGTATGAACAAAAAGTTCAATATATATCAGTGCTGTAGGAAGTGGCTACAGTTGCACAGGACCTGCTGGTGGGACTGAAGCCCAGCAGTGCTTAGGAAAAAGTGTGTGCTAAATGTTTTTCCCTGTATTTTTGTCTTTCATCAACAGTGAGCTCAAGGCAAGCTCTGTAACTCGGTTCCCAAAAAAAAAAAACCCAAGACACAAAACCAGGGAGCATGTAATCTGGAAAACCTGTCAGCAGCCCTGTAAACACACCACAGAAATGTCTCAAAACAGCTTCTTTTTGTCTCACTGAACCTACTAGAAATGGAGCAACAGGAGTTCCAGCTGAAACTGAGGGCAGAATTCACCCCATGTGGGTGAATTCTACATGCTGAGATAATTTAGTCCTGATTGTCACGAGATTGTCATGAGATATTCAAGTCAGAAAAAGTTAATTTGCAGTTTTGAAAGCATCAGTTAAAATCACTTTCCTCTTAGCTGCCTGGTAAGCAACTGTCAGTGTGGGAAAAAGCCCTTGAAGAAACCTTTCACTGAATACTAGGGGTGAAGGAGTTTTTGACTGCATTTTAGTGACACAACCAAGATCTTAATGTGTTTTTGCTGTGTTGCCTGTTTGGTGTGTTTGGGAGCATCTTGCATCAAAAATTTTCACTCCTGCTGTGCCTGTACTGAAGGTAGGCTAAGATTTTGGCAGCAACTGGGGAAAAATTCCACCTATACACAAAGAGGTGTGTATAGCTGTGTGTCGGCACAGCTGAGAGGTTATCCTACAGGCTCTGTGCCTGTGTACCTACATCACTTACATGATGCTTAAGCCAATATGCTCCTGCTCTCTGGGCAGAGGCTCCAGAGTGTCAAACATAGAGGCAGACTTTGCACGTCACAAGACAGACTGTCCTGGTGTGACAGCTGGGAGAGATGCTGTGAGGAAGTTTGTACAAATTTCCAGAGACAGTGGTAACCAGAACCTGGGTAATTCCTCTTCCTGGATGCAGCTTTCCCAGCTCAGCCCCTTCTGTTCTGCCCAGCACATCCCATGGAAGCTGTGAGGGTTTTCTCATTCTGTTGCATCTGGGTGCATTTACAGGACTGGTACATCTACCAGTGGAAACCATAACTGGAAATTGTAATTTTACATGCTGGCAAAAAAAAGGGTGTGATGGCACAAGAGGAGCATTGTCATTCATACTGAAATGCTTTCAATTGTAAAAGGAGTGTGCAAAACACAAATGTTAGACACACTTTACAAGCAAGGAAGAGATGCTGGTGGTAGTGGCTAAAACACACTTTGGTGGCCAGCTCCGTGGTCATACACAGAGCCATACAGAACCAGGAGTGAACTCAGGGCCAGGACTCGAGTGTCTTGTGAAGGCTTTCATTGTTGGAGGAAAAACTCTCCAGTTTTTAGCTCAGTAGATGGCCCACTTCGTAGCCTTTGCCTTTAAACAGAAATGCCCAGGATATCCCCAGCATGAGTGTTCCACAGAACTTAGAGCCATGAAATGGCTCTGATGGATGCGAACATACTGTTGAAGTTGACACATTCCTTCACCTCGAGAGCTTTAACTCATATGTGTTCCCCATGTTCACTCTTGTCCTTACAGCCTTCCCACCACTGCTCCACCATGTGGCATCCAATCTCCTGGACACCACGTGCCCAGTGGTCACCAAACCACTTAAAGCTAGTCACTGTCTATGTCCTGATGCTCTTGGTGTCGCTCAGCTTTGCTTCGGGACAGAGCAGGCCATTTAAACATCAGATAGACAACAGAAGTAAGTATGAGTCTCACCTGACGTGGTGACCCCACAGTCTCTGCTGCACTGAGGGATCAGGACTGGGCTGTCAGGCAAAGTTCAACAGCAAATCATGCAGGTTTTTCTGTGGTGTCACCTTGGTGTGAGGCCCTGTGCTTCCATTTGCACTTGTCCTTGCCTATACAGAACCTCATGTGCTTCTCACAGCCCTTAATTAGCCCAGACAGATAGCATTATTTTTGATAAATATGAAAGACACTAATGTGCAAAGGACAGAGAAGAAAATGTAATGTGATATACATCAAATATTTAAGCACCAAATTTTCAGCTGTGTTCTGTAAACCTACACAAATATTTCTATATAATAAAAAGAAAGCAATGGCCCAGAAGCTTAAGTTCACTTCACAGACATCTTAGTTCTGACTGGGACTGAGTTGTCTGAAAGTCCAAATACAAGTGGTTGAAGCATCTCCATTCAGGGATGCTGTGAAGAACTGAGAGTATCCAGGTCAGGGATGATAACAAGTATCCAAAGTGTAAACTAGCACACAATCCAAAAGATCTCTGAGAAAATCACCAAGAAATCTCATCTTCCCCCAAGGAGCATAGGCTGATAATGGTAGGTGGAGTAGGGGAGAGGGATTGTGGAGAGAAAAGTGTGTGGGCTCAGTGCCACAACTCTCCCCATTAAAGAGGATAGAGATGTTGGGAACCTCAGGTGTTAGGTACACAAGTGAAAGTTTCTTGGGTTTTGTTGAGTAGGAAGGTTGTTAAACACTGTGCTGAGAGACTTAAAAGAGGTATTTATGGAGAAATTTAAAGGCAAGGGGATGATATGTAATGCAGTTAAATTGTAATTTATTCCTGTTCCTGACAGTTGTCTATCTGTGGAACAATTTGGAATTTCCTTAGGGTGGCATCATCTCCAGCATATTTTAGAATTTCCCTGCTGCCATATCTTAATATAAAGCCTTTAATACTTTTAAAATAATCTTTTTAATTGATAGTCTATAAAAACAACTATAACCCTCTGCCCACCTGAACAAAAACTGCACTAGACCATAAAAATAAGTCATGCGTCAGAGCTTTAAAAGAAAAAACATAGTCATCCATGGAAATAACTTCCTAAGTGAACAAGTGTCACAGTAGCAAACTACTCCAGTTACAGACAAGAATTAACTTTTCATGTTTGCCTCTCATGTAGGAACCCCCTCTGCAATTAAGCGGATTTGTTAGCCTGTAGAAATAGTGTACCTGGTACCTACTGCAGAAAATTTGGAAGGGCCCTTTGGCTCATGTAGAAATGCAGGTTGCAGCCCAGATGGATGAAAATGAATATTGCAACTGAATCCTCTTCCTCTGGGCTCTACACATGAAAAGTAACCCTAAAAGGCACCAGTAAACTGTGGCCTTTTCCTTCTATTTTTTCCCCTGGGCTCCAAGTAAGTTGTCAAACATCCTCAAGATGTTAAGGAAACACTGCCTCCAGGTGCAGTGGTGCATCCTCACTGAATGCTTTGAATTCCAGGCCCTGAGATCGACCCTTTTTGGTACGTGGGCCGTGGTGTTCGCCCCATCGGTCGCTTTGGGAAGAGGCAGCTGAGAAGCAGCCATGGCAGCCTGAGGCCTGTGAGCAGACACATGGATTTCATCTGGAATGCTTTGTGGGAGCAAAAATCATTGGACACAGAGGACAGTGACTGGTGATCACTGTTCCCCAAGGTGGTGACCCAACCTCTGTTCTTTGAATTGTGCCCTCCCCTGCACCTCAGACCTACAGTGCTGCTTTTGCCTAGCAATCCCACGCTGCTCTTCTTTCTGCTCCTTGTGCAAGTACCTTCAAAAAGAAATGTGTTCAGGGTGCAGGTAAAAGACAATGCATGGACACCAGCACTGAGGGCCACCACTGCTTGTAAAAATGTTTCTTCGTTGTGCATCCCCATCAATCTCCTGATCCTGTTCACTGTTAGGTTTAACCAAAACCCACATAGCTTTTGGGCTGGGATTTAAACTCTGCAGTGTTCAATGTATCATGAAACCTTCCTGTCACATTTCAAAGTCAATGGCTGTTGATATGTAAAAATAAAAAGCAATGGTTGGAAGAAAGAAAAAAGGCTCTTACCAATTTTTAATGTACTTGCATTAATGGCATGAAATGCTGGTTCTCTGCATGTAGCTTTTATAGATTGTTAACATCCACTCTTAAGAATGTCTCCCTGAAGTAACCACTGGCCCTTCCATATTCTTCCTGTACTGCTGGAGAGATATATTAATGAACAAAGAGGAGGCCCTATTGAAGATAAGTATTTTCTCTCTGCTGAAGAAAAAAAAAAACAACTGGCTAATTTAACTCCTTGGAGTAGTTTTGTACCCACTGCATATAATCATGCCCCATAATCCAAAAGGAGCAAGGGCCTGCACTAGCTGATTCCGTTTAAAACAATGTCGTTATTTCCAATTACATTGTCTGAGCAAGCTAAAGTCACCCTTTGAGGATCACAAGCCGTGTACTCCATTAGTCAACATCAATAAGCCTGGAGATGAAGCTCAATAAACCTATTTACCAATGCTAAAATAGGTTTGTTATATTACTTTTATAAGAAGCATTACTTACAGTGTGTTTTATCTTGATTAATAACTATTAGCAGGAATAATATAGTTTAATCTACATTTTATATCCAAAAAAGATAGTTTACAATTTAGGTAATAACTGATGGTTAAATCCAGGCCATGAATCATTCTGCAAAGGCTAAAGTTGAATGGACTTCCACTTCTAGTTGTACTTTGTGAGAATTACTACTAAAATTGAATAGTGATTAAATTCACCATTGCAGAAAGTTTAACCCTTCTTTCTCTTTTTGCAAATGGCCTGTCAGCAAGGGATGGGTTTTTATTATAATAAGGGAGTTACTTCCATTTATAATACAAGAAAGCTGCTGACCCAAGTGTTGCTTAAAACATACTAATTTTACTGAATGCTTTCATGGTGGAGGAGAGATGCTGATAAACATTTTGATCCACATTAATTGCAAGGAACTTTGGAAGTGCAAAACCAAGAAACTTTGGAAGTGCAAAACCAAGATTATTGGCAGGGTTCTTGCTCAGTTTCTGTAACAATCCCAGACAGAGATCAAGAAATTCCGCCTGAGAAATGGTGCTGGAGGTGGTATTTCAGCCAACAGACTCAATGGTTTGGAGAAGACTCACCAGCCAATGTTACCAAGAGGATTCCTCCTACCCCAGCCCTAGAGGAGGAGGAGGTGTGAACTGAGCGTGTGCCCTCATTCTCGGCAAATCCTGCACCCCTGTGAAGATGCCATGGCCCAGGAATGACTTATGCCACATGTGTGGCTGTGGGCTCTACACACTTCTGGGCAAAAGTGCACATAAATCCAAACAACAGAGAAGAACTTTTTGGTTTTCTTTGTCAATCAAGTCATTGAAAAGGCATTCTTTTCATAAATCGCTTTTACTCTTTTATCATTTCTCTTGACAATAATTCTTGGTGAGTATGCAGATAACAACAACAAGGCAAGCTTAATATTCACTCAAACTTAATCAAATAGGTCATATAGTCTTCATTTTACCCATTAAAATATTTTCATTTATAAAAATTAATCTAAATATAAATATTAACACTAAAGATTGAAATCACCTGATGACAAAATAATTCTTTGTGTGCTATAACATATGCTTTTATGATTTTTTTAAAACAGTAAATTATATCTTTGCACATATTTGGCACGATAACCATTTGTAAAAATTCAAATGCCTTAGAGCAGGTAGGATTTTTTTTAAGGTTGTTTTTTTTTAAATGCCTACACAGTACACATTTGTCTGTCAAAGAAAACTGAATATTTTAACATTGTAACACGATAATAGTTGTTTTTCATGCCTCTTAAGGAAAACAACCGACTCCAAACTTTGTTGGCTTGTTTAAATCACACTAACAGAACAAAAGCCAAAGAGTTATTCTACTAAAATTAGTAATTTCTGTATTGATATTACATACACAATATTAGTTACTATTTATTAGACAAATATGCAGACCAACCACCATTAATGACATTTCATAACACGCATACCTGCATAAACCAGAACCTGGGAATGTATTGTATACATGCACGAGAACAGTCAATGGAAGAGGAGAAAAAAATTACTAGGCATCCTACTCTGTTTAATCTCCTTTAGTGGATTGCATATATAAATAAAATCTATTTGTTTTATATATATATTTATATATTAAACAGAGTGGGCCAAATTCTTTCCTCACATTTGTGCAAACCAATTTCAGAGAACTACTATTGTGTGAGAGTAAAAGAAGGTCTAATTTCACCCAGAATGAACACACTCAGTCACATCTTGGGCAGATGGAAATTCCTTGAAGGGATGGAGTGACACATGTATTTTAAGTGGGAAGATGGTTGTATTTATTCCAAGGGTTCCTCACATGCAGCTGGACATCAGAGTACTGACAAGCTAGATGTCAAATGTGGATGGCAGATTTGCAACTGGCACCGTTTTTCCGATCAACCCATCCAGCCATTCCTTGTCTTCCCCACTCAGCCCCCTAAATCCAGCCTGGTCAGGAAACTTGCCCAGTTTTGCTTGTACTTGCCCAACCACAGACATTTCATGGCCTGGTGTTCAGGGAACTGCTTTCCTGCTGCATGGCAGGTAACATGTGGCACTCTGCTCATGGGTGTTCACTAGGAGACCAGGGAAAGAAGGAACTCTCCTCCTTCCTGGTACTCACAGCTCTTGGGAGAGCTCACCACTCCTTAATGCGGAGGGGAACTTGCCAGCCCCTGCCTGCTTTCACAGCACATTTCACATCAACCCCATCTGCACTTGGGTACCTGCTCTGCAACTGGTGTGGAAGGTAAGGGATTCACTGGCTTATCACCTCCTCTGAATACCTTCTTTGTATTCTTCAGAGAAAAAAATATCACAAATGGGCAATGTTCTCCCACAGAAGGGTGAGAGGGACACCCTGTAAATAGCATCCTCCCTCCTGGGCATCTGCCAAAGGGCCTTCTAGTTTGACTCACCTGTTAAGGGTCTCAAGAAATGAAAGAAGGAATATCATTATTCACAATCCAATTCAGAGTGGTCCAGCAGTATTGGGGTGCATGTGGCACCAGCAATAGGCCCCAGCTACTCTCTGGTGGCTCCAGACAAGTACAGGAACTGATGTCTGGGCTACATTTGCCTCCTTCTCAGAAACACCAGTGAACATCAGAAAGGAATCTCCTGCAAGCTGCAGCCACCCCACAAGCACCAGTCAGTCAGCAGAGATCTCATCCCCAATGCTTTCACCTCCTTTTTCTAATCTTAAATGTCTGGACAGAATTTATTCTGAACTACAGCATGGTTGGCGACCACCAAGAGGACAGTGCTGTCAAGAACAAGACATATGAAGGTGTTGGTTTTTTTAACAGTGTTCAGACATTTCCAGACACTGGGATCCTAACTCAGCAGACATCTTATCCACATGTGTGGTCACCAGTTCCTGGTTCAGCATGACACCCCTGCTACCTAGAGCAAATATCCCTAGCTCTGGAGCTGGAGCATTCAATCTGCGAGATGTACTCAGAGAACAGAGAAGTGTTCCTCCTCCCACCAACCCTCCAAGACTTCCACTGACTCCCCGGGAGCAGAGTGAGGTACACAGGTTCTCCTCTCCCTCCACGAAGCTGAAAAGCAGCACACACTGCACAGAGTTGTTCTTATTGCTCAACAAGACAGATGCACACATGAATAGTAAGAGGCCAGCAAATATGAATCACAGGTCTGCTTTGGCAGATTAATTGACCAATAATTATGACTGATTGAGCATACAAAAACATACTGCAGTTTAAAGATGACATATTTTAGTACAATTGATAGGGAGAAAAAGTGCATCTTAAAATGTGAAGCCTTGCTTTTGAAACATAGTATCCTGTCTAGAGTCCTCTGAGAACTTTAAGGCAGAGTTTCCTGTAGCAGACCACAATGCTGAAGACTTGGACAGCTTTCTCAGTGAGGTATCCAAATGGAGCCCTATAACTGAGGCTCTGTGGGTTTCTTGAGGGTCCATTTTCAGCTGGACATACACAATGGCTGTTAAGAAAAGGCACTCTAGTGTACAGCCTTAGGCAGTGTGTTATTGGCAGTAGGGAAGTGTAACTTTAGTACATCACAGCAGATCCTATAGCAGGTTCCTAGAACAGAGAGAGACAGGAAAGAAAAAAGCTTGAGTGAAGGACTAAAACCTGCTGAAGAACACAGCTAGGTTCTTTACCTTCTCACCTCCCCACGTATTTCCCACATATCCTGTGGCAGACTGCTTTGGGACAGTCAGCTTTTTCCCTTATCCCTCTACGGCTGCTGTAGAAGAAATGACTGACAGCTGTCCTGGGTGTCCTGAGTGAAGCCTCTTTGTTCAAGCCCTGCAGAGCCAATGTGTGACCTGTCTATCCCTTAAATTCCACTTAGATAACCTTTGAACATTTCTCAACAATTAGTGAAATTCAAGGTGACTCTCATCTGCCAAGTTACAATGCCCAGCTGGTTCTGGGAGGGTCTGGTTCAGAAGCCTGAAATGCAGGGGATGACAAATTTATTTATTCTTTAAAAAATATGGGTAGCACATTCCTGGAGAGCTGGCAGCCAGGCTACATTATCACAGGCTGACATTCAGGAGCTGCTATTCTATGGTATATAGTCAGACATCTTTCAGGACACTGGTCGTATTTGTTCAAGAGTTGTTTCAGCAGCCTCTATTATTTTTTCCTGAAACTATCAAGAGAAGATTTCTGAAGATGCTGAAATATGGCTGCCTACACAGATACTGCTATCTCTCTATTTCACTGCTTTTAACAGTTTTTAAAACATTTGTTTACCATTAAGTCCTTGGCAGTGCTTTTCCTTTCTTTAGTTCTTTGTGTTAGAGATCCTTGAAGCATGAAGTTTCTGTTAAACGTTCTGACACTGTTAACTGAAGAACCATCTATTTTTTCACCTGGGAAAAATACAAAAGGGGAGATTTTTCACATAAGAGATTGAAGCAGATATAAAAATACTTCTGAAGAGTCACAGCTTCTACAGAGATACTACTTCCCCTAAGATACATGAGGAAAGCTGGATTTAATTTAAACAGCAGGCTGTGCTACTCCAAATAAATTAAAGTTTGAGGCCATGTCAATCAGTGGAATAACAAAAGAATAGTGCAGTAAACCAAGCCCTAGAATTTTCAGAGATAATGCACTGCAGAGTTAAAGAAAAAACACACCAAACCAAAAATCCACAAAAAAATCATGAAAGAAAAAACCCACTTGATTTTATAACAGCCATTCTCTGACATACCAGGAACATTGCTGAGCCACTTCATACAGACTGAAATCAGAAAATACAGACTTTGAGGAAGTGGTGGGTTGTGAAGGGTGGCAGCCACGCTGCAGCAGCAGCAACCCCTCTTGCAAGGCAATAATTAGGAATTCCTCATTTACTTTTTTTACAACCTTCTGCCTCTGCTCTTGTTTACTTGTCACTGTTACAACTTTCACTGAAGAGAAAGTGGTGATGCTTTTAAATGTGACCAAGGGGTATTTTATATAATGCAAGTACATGGAAAATGGGGTGGATGGGACAGCCTCTTAGGCTTTCACTGTTCATTTCATAACTTAAACTTTTCCCTACTTTTCTGACCTGTACATTATATTGAATCTTACAAAGAGAGTCTCTTTCTCTCTCTCTCCCTCCCTCATTTACAGAACACTTTAGGCGCACCTTTTATTGGTGGAGCTGGAAGTTTTCTCCTCTGCTGTCTTGATGTGTCTATTGTATGCATCTGTAAACAACACATATGCATTACTCAACTCCATTATAGAGAAAGAGGCAAGATTTCCCCAATGTATTTTTGAATACTACATAATGTTCTGGCACCTGGTTTGTTTGCTTTTGATCCCGTTTCCTTGTCAGGTGAACACAGGGAGCCACGTTCAAGCCTGCAACAGTGAGAGCTGATATTCTGCTCTCAATATCTGAAATCTTCAAAGAAAATAAAAGAGAGAGACAGACAGATGGGGAGGGGGGAAAAGAAGTTTTAAAATTACTGTGGATGCCACTACTGATATACAACCCTCCCCCAGTAAAATCTGCTTTAATAAGAAAATATAAACAGATTGCTAACTTCCTTAGCAACTCTGACACTTTTCTTTAGTCCTAACATTAAAAGGGGCTTAATTTCTTAGTAAAAATGGAATAAAAGAACAATCCCACCTACCTCGTGACTCCAAGGAAGAGGCATTTTACTGCTTTTGAGGAAAAAAAGAAAGGAGGAGAGAAAGCTGGCATCTGCTATCTCCCAATTACCTTTAGCTGCATAATCCCAAATTCAAAGGCAACATTCAAAGAATGACTTTGAGGGATACATTTCCTAACTCAAAATTCATTTCATACACGCGCAAAATCTCTGTCACAAAATCCAAACATTAGAACTTAAATATTTATAATGCAAATGTATATGCATATTAAACACAAGCATGCATAAATGCAGGTACACACTATATAAAAATACTGAATGGAAAACAAATTGCCGGGGAAAAGTAGTCTGATGTTGAGATCTTGTAGTGGAGATGAGTGTTGACAAAAGAGAAAGAAGAGTCAGAGAAGTCAGACATAAAGCCCAACTGTTGATTCACAATGACACCTGAAGCCACAGATGGCTTCACTCTGTAGAAGATCTTCCATTGACCTCCTTGCACAGCTTGGGCCTCTCTCCTCCTTCCTCTCACCCCCATTAACAGATTTACCCTAAAACAATGACCAAAGCCAACAAAACACCACTGCCAGTTTGCCAGGTAGTACAGCGATGCATTTCTGACATCAGAGACATGTCAGGCTCTCAGATCTTCACTCAGTCCTGTGTTGAGCATGCTTCTACTGACTAAAATCACCAGGTACTTCCCATTAAACTCTGACACAGTCAGGTCAGGGCATCTTGCTGGGTTCAGACTGGGCAGTGAGCTGCAAGCAGTGTCAGCCCCTTGAGGTCTGGCAGCGTTATCTTGCTCAGCTTTTAGCACCAGATCACAATGTGATCTGAGCCCTGGACTTTCTGGAGCTAGCTAGAGTGTTGCTAGATCACAGTGCACGTGAGTTCTGGCCTTTGGCTGGGATGTGTGCTGCTTAGCACCTAAATCCCACAGCAGGCATGCAAGGGCTCTGTCCTAGGCTCAGTCTCTGGCTGCCATTGGCCTTTGCTGGTAGAAAGCTGCCAATAGTAGCATCTTTTGGAAAGTGCTTGAGAAGTTGCTGATTAGATAAAGTGCCTCAGACTCTTATCTGCTGTCTGAGTGGGGCCACACATATGACACAGAGCGCACCATGGGAGCAGCCTGGAAGCAAGGAGCAGTCCAGCATTAGTACCGCAGTAAGAGGCTGCTGCAGTGCCATGTCCAAAACCAAGCTGAGGGATGAAACAAAGAGATACAGTACAGCTGGCTGGGCTCAGTTATACAGCTCAGTTACAGCTCTGCTCAGCTTGTGTGATGCAGTCAGCATCCTTAGATCATCAGTACAAAAGAATATTTGAAATGTGTTTGGTGAGGCATGTGTTAGGCCAGGAAGTGTGAAACCTGCAGATGGGGAGGAGCTGCTGTCCTCACCTGAAGCTCTGCATGATGAACCTGGGCAGCTGCTGTGGCCACCTGATCCTCCAGGTCAGCCAGCTCGGATTCCTCAGTAACGCTGTTGATCTTGCGTGCGGCATCTTCCAGGTTGGTCAGCTGCCCCTCCAGCCCGTACACTGTGCTGGCTGTCAGGTACACCTGCAGGGCCAAGGCAGGACAGCTGTCACTGATTCCTGCTTTGTGGGCAGCCACATTTGAGCAGACTGCACTTTCCATCATACCTGAAAACTTCCCTGCTTGCTAGCCCACCACAGGGAGATTTACCTGGCAGAGGAAAGTCATGGGGAAATAATCTGAAAAACACACATCCACAAAGAGAAGGGATGAACAAGGTGACCGCATTGCAGATTTCATAGGTGCTACAATGGTATTCCAAATCAGATTTGTTCCAGACTGATCAGCAAAGAAAAAAGTGGAAAAGTTAGCTTTTTTATTATTGATATTCAATCTCATAACACCTTAAGTCTACAAAGAGAAGTCAACAGATCATGCCTCATATAAAGCTGTGTTTCTTTAAACCCACTTGATACCTTCCGGCAGTAAAAACTGCATGAATAACTGTTCAGCAGCAAATAGTTATTAACTTCTTACGGAATAAATGTGCTTATATGTATGACGATTTTCCATCCCATCCTGCTCTTACCCAAATATACAGCAGGCAAAACCTTCCCACCTCCTGGGCCTTTGAGTGAATCTGTGGAGGATCAATAGGCTTCTCTGGGCCACGTAAGAGAGAATTACTGACTTTATAATTCAGAGTTCTTCCCTAAAAATGAACAACTCTTTCTATTTTGGCCCACCTCTGGGGTCTGTAACTACAGCTAAAGGTTTCATTTCCCATTCAGCCCCTTGGAGCAGTATTTAGTCATACACTGTGTTTTATTGTTTCTTTTGTTTCACAAATCCGCTAAGGTACATGCAGGTCACTGGTTTATAGAAAACAGTAATTTTCAAGCATTACCTTTTGACATCTATGCTTAAAATTGTGCAGAACCACATGAAAATACTGCACTTTCTGCCCATTTACTCCTTAGCCAAGAGACTTCCTTCCATGAGGCTAACAGCACAGTGGAAATGAAATATATATTCTGATTTTCCCACTGCAATAGCAGTAAATACCATGTTGTTACAAACCCAGCATGAATTAAACATGGCTGTGGCTGACTTCAGGGTTCAAGGGGCAAGCAAACAGGATCTGAAGCAGATCCTTGAGCCAATATCTTCATTTCATATATCTCCCACTTCAGTATTTATATCTGCCCACAATTCCTGGATCATTCAGTCCCTTGACAAAAGAGATATTCAAATAATTTATGGCAATTCGGTAACTTTATGGATCAAAATGGTGGAGAATGACCATACTGAAATTTGTTTACTTTTTATTTTTTCTATTTCACTACTGTTTCTTAATTGCTTGAAATATTTTTATTTTTTCTTTGTGTCAGTTGTAGATAGGTTTTTTCTTGCATGTGACTTTGCTAAGAAACAAAATCACTACATCTGTACAAAGTACATCTTGTAAGAACACTTTCTAACTTTGAAAAACATACCTAAAAGAAATAAGTGATCTGATATAACATCTTTGCTTAAGTACCTGGGGACACAGGTCATCCATAAAGTTACCATGATGATTTAAATAGAAATGCTCATGTTTTTGCAGGGTTTAATTATTCTTACTATTCATTTAAATTATACTTTTAAGAATGACATACCACAGCCAGTTCAGGTTAAAAGGCAGGTTTTTTTTTAATTTCCCTGTCACATCTAAAAGCTTAGAGAAAGAAGAAATAGAACATTTTGAACAGCAGAATCTTCAGAAAATTAAAGAAAAGATGTATTTTAAATGCTGTGTCAAAAATATTTGTTGGATGAGTTAGATGAGAAAAATGCGGGAAAGAAAGGTCATCAGTGTTTCTGTAACGCCATCAGCCCCTACATTTGTGAAATGTTAATGAACATCTTCTGGCTGGAGCTAAAGGAAATATTTTTCTAAAGAATGTTCCCTATACCTGGACAATTGTTACACTTCCAAATAGCAATGGTGTCCTTGCAGGTCTCTGATAAATGAGGCCCTTATTCATACATTCACATTTAGATGGTGGAAACTTATTTCACCATCATTTAGATATGTACAACTTCCACAAAACCCCAGCCTTTTGCTGGTACAGACAGCCCTACATTCTCCACACTGTTGCATGCACAGTCCTCAAAAAGCTAGACAGAGCAAAAATGAACAAAGTGTTTATAAACACCCAGATCCTCTTGCAGAAGTTGCTGCAAAGAGGATGTGGTTCCTGTAGATATGCCCCCAGCTGCAAAGGGAAAAGTTATGGTTTCCTGAATTTCTAAAGGCTCTTTACCATGGTAAAAATCTTCAAACTGTGAAGTAATTGCCACCTACTCCATATCCTCTGTGGGACAGAGAAAGATGTACTGTGGGGACACAGCAAGGCTGAGCTGGGTACCTTATGAGTTCTGCAGGGAACTGGGAGAAGCCAATCCAGAGATGCTAAAGCAAGGGCGAAGCCAAAGCAAGAAATGCTCAGCCTCTGTGCCCAGTGCCAGCTCAGTGAGAAATCCCTGGCCCAAATGAATGATTAGAAGCCACAGCACCACAGATGCCAAAGCTCCACATTGCTGGGAGGGATTATTCAAGTGCCACTGGGGAAAAAATCAAGCACCTTAGATAGTTTACAGCACAGTTCTCCACAGAAAAAAAAACAAAAACCCAAAAGAAAAAAGTGAGAGCAGATTTCCCCAAATTGCTCTCTATCCTGCAACATTTTCTAGTTCTTCTAAAGGATGTGGTCCACCTTGGACTTGGATTTTTATTCCATATTTACTCTCCTACCAGATGAATTCTGTGGTGTTTGGACCTTTAGGATACTTTACTATTTCATGAGAGAGAGTCTAGTGCCAGGACTGGCTTTTAGTGCCATAGAGTATCTTCCACTCAGTTCTTAGCCTGGGGCTGATGTGGAAATGTGTTTCTGTGGAGGAAACAGATTTTATCCTCAAAGGAGATTCTGTCTGAAAATTTCTGGGGCTAGAGAAAACCAGGATTTGTTTTGTTGAATTGATCAGATGATATAATGAGACATTGCAGATTCCAAGGAAATCTTTAAGAGCTCCTAAATGAAGGGAAAGCACACTGAAATGTAATGACTTAAATGTGGGAAGAAGAGAAAATCAAAAGTTAAAAGTGTACTAACTCCATTAAGTGGATTCACAAAAATTTCCAGTGAGTACTGACTTCATTCTATGATTTGGCATTGTACTTTCCCATGCAGATGACAGGTATTCATGAGAAAGGATGGATGATTTGGACATGGCCAAACAAATGTTTAATTCAGATTCTCCAGCCTGCTCTTTCTAACAATGCAGGAGGAAGTTCCAACTCCCTGGGTGCTCAGCACGGTGTGCAGGGGATGTAGGGGGAGAAAGAAGAGCTTCTCCACTTCTCTGTGTGACTGAGGACATGCTTTCCCCACCTGTCTTTGGAGTGATGAGGCTGTGCTGAGACTGGGAGATGCGTGGTCATAGCCCACAGCCACACTGCCATAGAGGTGTGGAGGGCATAAGTGAGCTTTTGAGATAGATTCTAAATTTAGTTGTAAACCCCAAAGCATCCAAGTCCCTTTCTCCTCAATACTTTAAAGTACATATAAAGAAGCCCCACCCACACAGTTAAGCACTGTTGAAACATGATCTTTTTTTTTCTATTTGTTTAAAAACCCCAAATAAATTTTGAACATCCACTGATGCTGCCCATGCACTTTCCCTTTCGAGTTGGTGCACACGAGCAGGTGCAGTCACTCACACATACGACTCTTTCACACACTGATTCATCTTCTTACATTTTCTTCCAGTGTGGTGAGCTGCTCATCGAGTCTGACAGGATCTGTGCCCAGCGGGAGGGTTCCTCTTCCTCTATCCTGAATGTCATCTGAGAAATCGCTGGGATGGGTGGATTCTGCTATCAGTTCTTCAGTGGCATTGATGACTTTCAGGACTTCTGTAGATATGTTGCAGAGAGAGACAGCAGAGTACTTCTATTTTGTTACAAGAGCAGACAGAGAAAACAACAGCATTAAATTAGCACAGATGGGTAAGATATAAATCACCTTCTACTGGCCACAGCTTTAGCCATGCTCAAACCATATCCATGGCTCTCTGCTGCAACCAGATACAAGAACCATGTAATGGAATTGGAATTTATTTACCTTTTCCTCCTTCCGTCTCTCACATATCCACACTGCTACAGCATGCAAAATAACGTACACATGCAATTCTTCTACAACACAATTCTACTGGAGGGATGGTCCAAATCTTATCCCAAAGGAGCACACAAATATCCAGCTTTAAACTATAAGTGAGCTATATAAAGCTGGTTTTGCAAAAGTGTTTTAAAGATCTTTTAAAACACAATTTTCCTTTTTGGATACTGGCAAAGAGATGTGCAATTTTCTATGTCTGTATTCACAGAAGCCATTTCATTGTGGATGCAAACATGGGAAAGCAATCTTCAGCAGCCCTGTAAGAATAGCATTTTACTAAAATGCTTGCTGTGAATTAAATGATCACCCCAAATAAACAAAGATTAAGCTATCAGTGTGAAAACACTTGTATATTTTTATTATTTTTTTAAATTTCAATTTACCGATTTTTTTAATATGGAATAAATTATATCAGATACCAAGGAAAAGCACGCAGTGTTAGTGACTTTTAAAAAAACAACTGAAAACCTTTTTATCAGTGGATCTTACTTGTAATTTGTAATTAACTGTCCTGATTATTATGATTCTCACATAGTTTTAAGCTTCAGGACAACTCTTCTGATGAAGGAATACAATTTCATCTGTGTGCTGGTTTGAGATTGATTGACATTTTGGTGGGCAGGAAAACAGCCACCTCTGGAAGTGAGGTGTGCCTGTGGATTTTCCATGAGCTCAGTGTAATATTAATTGTGGGCTAAATTTAAAGACAGGGAAATGAGCTAATTAAAAGTAAAATTTGTTTCAGTAGGATATATATTTGCACAGGACTGCCCGGGAATCGCTCTTTTTTGTTTCTGGCCTTGAATAGGTACAGAGCTGCGGGCTGTGCCCTCGGCCCGACTTTCCCCCCCGCCCAAGNTCTAAGGTCATCTTATTAGAAGAGCCGGGTTTATTAGCTGAAGTCTTAGAAAATAAAGTTTTAACTGCTTCTTGCCCAGATGGACCTTTTTAAAACATATATCTTATTCAGCTGAAAGGGGAGCAGCTTGAAGGAGACGAAGAGACAGGAAAGAATCCAAAGTAGGAAAGAAAAATAAAAGAGTGGGCTAGGTTTGGCATGGACTTCTCTTGCAAAGCCATAGAACTAGACTGGATTGCTTCTATAACATGTAGAATGCTTTTTAGGGGGATGTCTTAGTCCTGTGGGGGATGCTAACGAAGCATTAAATTTTGTCGTCCTTAGTTCCAGGGACGACCAAAAATGAGGAATGCTGAAGCATTGATTGTTGATGTCTTTGACCCTAGGGACAGCCAGAAATGGGGACTGTTGGAGCATTATTTGTTGATGTCCTCAGCCCAGAGACAACCAGAGATGAGAAGTGCTGAAGCACTAATGTAATGATATCCCCGGCCCTAAGAATTAAAGATAACTGTTCCTCAGAATGAAGATAGAGATGATGAGAAGAGGTTTTACTTGGATTAAGAAAAAGACATTCTTAAACTGCACCCTAAAAGCTAATATAGCCCATAGGCAGTTGTGAGAGGACTATTCCATGGGGGGCGATGTTTTACAATAGTATGACGCGGGTGAGCCATTTATAAACCGTGTAGCCACAAAAAGACTAGTATTCTTGTGGGGAATCTATAGCAAAGCAGGAGGAACTCTACTCTTCCTGTTGGTTTGGGGAAATAATTATTCAAAGGATAAATTGACTAAAAATCCTAGGTTTTGTCTTTTCATGTAGTTTTGGTGAAAGAGTGAACCGTAGGTGGGGGGAGGATGAATGTTTTAAGTTTCCTTCTAGTTTCTAGTTTTTTTTCTTCTTTTTAGTGTTAATAAAGTTTCTTCTCTATGCTTTAAGTTAAGGGACTGTGATCCTTTTTTAGTCCTACCTCACAGCAGAAATTAAAAAAAATATATATTCATGAGTGCACTGGCCTTTGGCCGGTGTCAAACCATGACATTCTTAGTTCCCTGACCAGGAATTAAAATTTAGTAAATAAACCCATGACAATCTGATATACCTTCAAGCACCAAGCTCAACATCCAAAGTATACAGCTTGGAGACTGAGCCAAAGCTTGTTGAAGCCAATAAAAATACTGTCACTGAATATATGTGCAATACCTTTGGTGTTGCTTTGCCTAAAAGAAAGTGTGGAAAAATTTAAACCAAAATTTAATTCATTCCTCAAACCTGAAAATACTTGTGCATGTGAATTAGGGGCTCACCTGTCTGCAAATTTTCTCACCAACAAAGTATCTGCGGATCAGTACTGAGGAAATGGACAGTCTTTGGATTCTATACAGTATATTCTATGGTACAGGAGAGTATAACTGATTAAAAATGTCAATAGGCAGGATACAGGAGAAATAACGTTCTTCTAATTCCCACAATTTCTGATGGGTTAAACTGGAAACCTACTTTCATTCTCTCTTTCCTTTAATCAGCTGTCCATTCTTATGTTAAATAAGACTTCTACTGAAAAGCTACATTTTTAGCAGTACATACTCTATTGTTGTGTATCAATACATTAAGGCATCTTTGGCACTATTACTCATCTGAATTACAAGAAAAAATTAGAATGAGAGATTAAAGAGAAAAAGAACAAAACAAATACAGTATGCTACAGCACTCGATTTTTAGCTTGTTAGGACAGCCAACACAGCCCCAAACAAGCAGGCCTAGGACTCTCTTACTGAGAACAAATACTTGAACCCCATGAATAGCCTACTGTTTTTTCCCATTTATTTTCATGAGTGCCAATTAAGTTAAAAACAGATCAATAATTTTATAGGAAAGAAGAGAAAAATCAATGCTACTTTCTTTTATTATTTACTTCCACAAGTACCTAGTTCTTATATTCTGTGAGTAGTGAACAAAGAAGGATGAAGGCCAGACACTACATATTCTTCATCATATTCACTGATGTATGTTCTCCATTTCAAGAACTGTAGCCTCACTTTACTGTTCATTATTTCTTAAAATTATTATTATTCTTCATAGCTAATGATGAATTTCAAAAAATTATTAAATTAAATTAGAAAAAGTTATTTTTATACCACAATATGAGAATCCATATTGGCATTTTTCGCAGAACAATTACTATAAAATATTTTTTCTGTTTTCCAGGTAAACTGGTCTGTGATAGAAATCTGTGAAATCAAGACTTTGAGTGAAAAATACCGTAGCTTCTCAATAGGTAATGGATAGGGGGAAAGAAGTTCAACAGGAAAGAATAGAATAGAATAGAATAGAATAGAATAGAATAGAATAGAATAGAATAGAATAGAATAGAATAGAATGTATTTTCATTTGGAAGATGATGAACGATCACCTATAGTCCAGCTACCTGACTAGCTCAGGGCTGACCAAAAGTAAAAGCACGTTGTTAATGGCATTGTCCAAATGCGTCTTGTACACTGACAGGGTTGGGCACTGACCACCTCTCTAGGAAGCCAATGTTTGAGCAACCTCACAGTGAAGAAATGCTTCCTAATATCCAATCTAATCCTCCACAGGTGCAGAAATGGGATTGTAAAAAGCTGCATACTCAGTTAATGATTTTCTGTGTGTTTTACCCTCCTTTTGAGCAACTGTCAAGAGCTGTTTAAAACAGCTCATGTTCTAAAATCATCAGTTTGCAAATATAGTGAGGTACTCTAGATATAATTATTTAACATGTGTAATGGGAAAAACACAAAAGAAATAAAAAATAAATAATAACAAAAGAAAATATGTTGCAGGGTTTTAGTACTTTACAAACCTCTCCCCTCCCTGAACACCCTTGTCATACTCAGGATTTACAAGATCATATAAAAATCACCTGAAATTCACAGACACACACACATCAAGATCGTCTTGATAGGTGGATTTCAAATTGCTCCAAACACCTCTTGGTTGTCTAATTTATCTTTCCCTTGCAGGAAAGGTCGTTGTTTACACCTCTAAGTGACTCACAGACACAGCTGTCATGCCATGATGCAGGCTCTGTCTTGTCAAGCAAGTCAGAGAACTAATATGGATTTGGCAGATGTAGAAAGCAATCTCTGCTACAAACATCCAGCATAGGAAAGCTAAGTGCAATGAAACTTCTCGAAACTCTGGGAAGCATTTTGATTTCAACTGTGCTACCATATTTCTGAATTAACACCACCACTCCCAAATCAAATCCATGCAGCAGACCAAGTATCAATGTTTCCACTAGTTATGAGAATCTTCTTTTTTTACTGAATTTGAGACTAAGCATCTAATGGAATGAGGAAAACATACATTTATGCTTTTTATGATAATTAATATCCATGGTCACCAACATGTTAAGGACAAAGAACATGCTTAATTTCTCTGAGTTCTTTGTGGCTGAGTCTTAAAACCAATGCAATGCTAAAAATGTGTGTATATGCAAGTATATATAAATACATACATGTTTGCACTGAATGTAACAAATATCTTGTAAAACTTCTTTACTGTAATTTCTGTTTGTCCCATGGAAAGTATTCCTGCTTTGAGAAGATTATGTTTCAGTGGTCTAAAGATAAAGTGGTCTTGATGACTGTTAGCCACTTCCCTTTCCTTCTGCTGTCTCTCTTTTCTTTCCCTGTTGATGCTGACGATATTTTCTTTGCTGTTTAACTCAAGCATGCTACACTGGAAGGTACTTTATAGACCATTATTTGCATTCTTGCACAAGGAACAGAAGGAAAACAGGATGATAAAACTGAAGCAATACTAAGTACCCAAACTGCTAAGAGCAGGTGAGCTTGAAGTGTTTCTATGCATCTCAGCAGCCTGTGACATTTTCAGATCCTTTCCTTTGCGTGAACATTATGGCTTTTATTTTTGATGCTCCTAAAATAGTTAAGTTCTCTATCACTAGCACTATTTTTTTCTGCCCATTGTACTCAGCCATTAGCGTTTTCTTTTTTTCTGCCACTACACTGTCATTAGGCTTTTTTAAAGAGCATGGGACGAGGTG
Organism: Bombycilla garrulus; assembly: GCA_013400315.1. NCBI lineage: Eukaryota > Metazoa > Chordata > Aves > Passeriformes > Bombycillidae > Bombycilla > Bombycilla garrulus. The sequence continues at coordinate 33,499 of VXBU01017943.1, read as the reverse complement.
ACATGCAGTTCAACAGAGAACAGTGACATCAACAGCTAGATCAAGAAGTAGAGCAACAACACCTTTCCATCACTACCAGTCTGGGCACTATTGACCACATCCTTGATGACTTGTGGTACAACCATTTTTAACTCCAGTGTCAAGGTGTTATATCATGCACTGAGTCACAGTCAATAACCCTGTTTTTATGTGGGGAGCTGGGGAGAAGACAAGTTTTGCTTTGCCCCTGATAAACTCATTCTTTCAGAGTAACCTGACTGAATCCAAACTGGGTGAAAACAAAAGCAAACCCCAGACTTGTCTTACTCACCCTAAGGGAGTTCATTGTACAGTTTTGAGAAGGCCCTGAAAAGCCCAGCAAAGTCCTTCACAGGCCAGCCAAATCTGGGACAAAAGTCACAGTGTGGGAAGAAAAGAGCCATCAATGCCCAACTATCTGTGGCAGTCGTCAACCCTGACTTTCAAAAGATCTTTGGTCCAAAAGTGAGCCCTAACTACTCATTACCACAAAAACTGTGGGGAAAAAAAAGCGCTAAATTTTGCCTGGCTGTTTGATGGCAGACAAGTATACCATGATAAACTGTGATATCAAGGAACTACTCTTCTGTTCAAGTTTAAGACTTCCTGCCTTGACCTTTAACATCAACATCTTCATTTATGGGCATTCCTTTAGAAAAAGAAAGCAAAATTATCTTACTGGCTGAGAGTTATTATTCTACTGATAGTCTCCAAAGCATAACACAGAGAAATAAAGTCCCTCTTTTTGACTGTGCTAGGTAATTCTGAATATTACATTTTACTAATTCAATCCACTGTCCTAATATAGTTGCAGATGTTATGCCTATTAACTGTAAATGGCTTATTTCTAGAGACAAGTCGCCTATATAATAATGAGAAAGGAAGTGATTTTCCAGGAGATGAAATATTATAGTCTGAGTTGGAAATTAAAATACTTGCATCTTAAAATCCACACGGGATTCTGATCTACATTGGACACAGACCAATGACATTACACAACTGAAAAAACATTTTTTCTTTATTTTCCTCATTTATATTTTTACTAAATAAAATCAAGATAATGAAAAGATTATTAAAAGAAGAACATAGAACAAAATTAAGAGGAAGGAAAAAAGAAAAAATGGTGAGAAGTGTCTTGCTAAATTAAGCATCAACTTCTAAAACAAAAAAGGTGGTTCTTATTTTATGACTGAGAGAATGATGTATGACATACTAAAAAAAAGCAGGTATTTTAAAATATAAGATAAGCATATATTTGGTCAGAGAATATAATGAAAGTATTTGTAATATGTGATCCTCATAAGCTGAAATTCAAATAGCACAGAATATTAAAACTCTTTCCACCTAGAAGAATGATAAGCAACAGTCACTAGCAGCAAAGTGAGAAAATATCTACTTACTGTACAAACTCTCCAATGAATTAAGGGTTTTGATTATTTTTTAAATTGAGAGCTTAGAAAGATTTTTGAAGACCACTATGGTCAGAAAACTTCCTTCCTAATTTCTTAATATAGGTGAGTACATGAGAATACAAAGTTTATACACCCTATCTTTGTCTTCTATTCTTTACTGATAAAACCAAAGTTTCATCACAAGGCCAAACAAGGGAGCCAATCTGCTTCACATGTTAACTGTGACTATAAAATAAATTTCTGCAATGTTTATTGATTGTGGCCAAAAGGTATGATTTTTCAGGCCTGATATTTTCAGGAAAACATTTTGAGTTTGAGAATGTTGACTGGGAAATGTGGAAACCCTCAGTATCACGTTAAGGCATCTCTTACTACATCAGAGATATAAGAAGACACAAACAAAACAAATCTTTCTCACCTGCTGCAATACAGTAGATAAAACCTGCAGCTTTAAGTGAAGATCAAAACCCTTTTGTTTTTCCCAGATAGTGGGAAAGCAGTTAAATAAAAAGGCAGAAAAGTTATATTAACAGCTACAGAGGTTAACAACTACATAAGTTCAGACTTACAGGGAAGTTTAGGATAAACAGCAAGGATAAAGAAACTACCAAGATTAAAATAACATTAAACGTAGATTTTACATTTATTAATAAAATATTTAAAATAAAGCAATGCCTGATTTAATTTTATTTGTGAGATTTAGACTAACAGACCTAATTGAGACAGATATTGAAAATCACACACAACTGTTTATAAAATGAAACAGAGGAAAAATACTATTTCCACCATCACAAAAAAAGTGTCACTAGGAACAGAAAACTACTTTTGCAGCAGTGTTAAGAAAAGCCAGCTGTATTCAGTTTTAGAGTGTACATGGCAGCAATTTGGACTGCAGTTACCGAAGACTCTGTACCTCACGTATGACACAGACAGAAGCCCATGTGAGAAACACCTGGGCTAAGTTAAGTAAATTGTCTTGTGCCAAATCCCTTCCTACTCTTTGCTGCTGTCCCTCTCCTGGCCTCACTGTCCCAAAATATACAAGTAAAACCCTTCATACTACAAGTCTCTAGTGACCAGCCAGTAGGCTTACAGTAATACCCCTATTTTCCTTAGGTTTAAACTGAACTGACTGGTTTTGTCTTGAAGTGTCTTGGTTTTGAAAGACAGGTGCCTGCCAAGGAAGGCAGGAGCTTCTTTTGGAATGGAAAATGTAAATCCCCTCCCTCCAAAATATTATAATTTCTAAAATTAAAGGGCTCTCAGGCAAAGATATGAGGATATGAATAACAGTTCTTTAATATGAATAAACAAAAATAAAGTAAAACAAAAACCAACAAACTACCATTTAATAGGAAAATTAGACCAAAATGCAGTATTAAACAAAAACAAAAGCTGACAGTTAGAATATAACCTGACACCCTGTCAGTCAGGGTGTTGGTAGCAGTTCAGTTTGAATGGTGGCTTCAGTAGTCCTCCTGGAGTGATAGATGGTTCTGTTGAAGCAGAGATCCTGTAGAAGGGCGGAGTTTTCCTCCAATGGTCCAGTGGTGATGTAGAAGGGTCCGGTCCTTCCTCTGGTTATCCAGTGGGAGAAAAGGCTGCTCCTCTGGAAATCCAGTAGAAGGCAGATGTCTTCTGTTTTTGTCCAAACTCCCAGATTATATTTAGGTGGGAATGCTTGGCTCCTTCCCCTGGGCGGAGCATCTCACAATGGGCTGATGTCATTCTATGAGTCATGTGGTGGGTCCTTAGTTGCCCATTAAACAGGAATGGCTCCCGGAGGGAGTTATCCATGACTCATGGGGCAAGGCATTGATGGCCCATTAACAGGAGATAGTCTGGGGGAGGAGGCAAGGAAAACACTGCCCCTCCTGGTTTTAACAGTTCATGAAGATGGAGATAGAATACATACCTTCTGGAATATTTTTACATTGTAACCTAGGACATGAAGTAATGACAAAACCACAGTTGCCCTGATGGCTGTACTGTGACAGAAGTATCTTCCAGCTGAGGAGCACCATTTCCTTAAAACTCTTCCAGCTAGATCTGAAAGAGCTCAGTTTTCACTGCCACATCTCGGGGCAGCTTACAAAGGAAGACAAAATAGTAGTTTTTACTACTAGTCTATTTTCCCACCATTTTGTTCCAGCAGCTTACACTAATGTTCACCGATTTTCTGCAACTGTGTCCGTAGAATGGCTTGGACATTTTCTCCCTAAGTAAATAAATCTTTGGCAAGGAGAGAACTGAAGGAGATTCCCCTTGCATGCACACTGGACAGAGCTGGCTTGGGTGTGCATGCACATACAAGTGTCAAAACTGAGACTATGAGAAAAAAAGCTGTTTACAAAGATGCTGCATTCCCCATGTAAAGGCAGTTGAAGTGTCACCTCTTCTGCCCTTCCCCAGTAGATCCCATAGGGCTTTGATTCAGTTGCTTAAACACAGGTAGAAAAAGTGCAGTTTGAAACAGCTTGAAGTATGTGAGGATTTTGAAACAATGCTGTCAGATTTGACATGGACCTGGGAGATTCATGTTTCATCTGCACTAGCAGCTTAACACCCTGTGGGACACTCTAAGATGGTCCATCTACATCCATATTTATGCAACTGTACCAGAAAGTGTCAGAATTGGAGGTATACAAACATCTCTGCTTGCTTTGAAAACTTTCAAAGAAGAAATGTTTATGGTCTCAATGCTTGAAATGGAAGACTCAGATTTTGGCAAAATAAACTTAGGATCGGCTTGATATTTCATACTAAAGATTGACTAATAGCAAATTCATAGGAGAAAGACCTTGAATGGGAATTTTGTCCAGCAAACCACTTAAACTTCAGTTTAAAGCTGAACATATAATTGACTGCTTTGTTAAACTGAGAACTTAAAACTTTGGATCCATTAGACCAATGTGAAGATTATTGTCTCATATCCCTTTTCACTGTCCCTAACCAAAATATTTTTTTCTCTGTTATCATTCAAAATCCTGTGCATTGATTATCTGCAGTTCATAAACCTTAAAGATCACTTTTAACAGTGCTGCCCACATTCAGCTTTCAATCCTGGACTTTGGGAGACTGCCCAGATAATTAATATAATCCTAAAAGCAATAATCCATGAAAACACAAGAATTAATCTGAACATCTTGCACACAAAAATGTGAAACAACAGACACACAAACACCTTCCAAGCTGTTAACCCAGGAAGATATCATTGTACTACACTGTTCAGAATTACTACCATAATAGCAGCAATGTAGTAAAGCTACTGTATTTACTCTGTTGTATTTTCTGGCCAAAGTGTTCCGTGTTGTTCTTCTTAAAAAACTTTTACTCAGAGACTTCTAAAGCTTTTAGGCATATGAAGCTGGATGGCAGTTTCCTATAAACCTCTGCCTGAACCAACACACTAGTCAAAATACCTGGTCATTCAGGCAGTTGCAAGAAAATAATCACAAAAACAACATAATCTTCTGTGAGGACAGTGCCTGCACCAGCATGAATGCCTGAAGAAGCCCAATCACTAGGAGACACAGGCTCTCCCTTGGCATTACAACACTGCTGTTTCAGCAGCCCAGACACCCCTGCTGTGATGCTTCAACAGCTCTGTAGTGCACAGGTGTACACAGGTACACACTGACATGTGCATGTCCAGGGCCATTGCTCAGCTCCATCAAGGCTGTGAGCAGATGTCTCTCCAGTGACCCAGTCCAGTGAGCCCCACAATTGCCTGATCTCCCTTACTGAGCCCTGACCACCCCCTCCAAGGGCAGTCCTGACCACAGCCACCAGCATACACACCAGGGAGCTGGATCTCTCTTCTGCAGTAACATGCACAGCTACTGGCTATTCTTCTTGCTAAAAAGAGAGAGGCCAGGCAGATTTTCTAACAAGTGCCAATCTAATTATACTAGTAGTTGAGCAATGCTAATTTACCTGGTGAAAAAGTAAGATGTACTCTCTTGAAACAAAGGAAATAGGCCTCTGGCAAAAACCAAGACGAAAATGTTATTCATAGTTCATACTTTCCCCAAAATAAAGCTTTTTAAAACCTAAGAAGAATAAAATGTTTCCAGAGAAGGGAAGTATAAATATTTAATTAAAATATTATTTATGCTGTTATTCATACTGTCAAGAGACTTGGGAGGTTTCACTTAGAAAACAGGATCCCACTGTGCTACTTAACAAACTCACTTAGAGGCTGTCATTCAGAAAAGAGCTATTGTGTCATATAGTAATGTCAACAGACAGCAGCAGGATTTAAACAAAGTTACTCAGCCTTGGCTGTAAGATTCTCTGAACAGAAGTAAATGCATTAAAGGGATTTAAAGAAATTCCTTAAGCACACAGCACATCAAGCTAATGCAAAGAGGAGAGAAACCCCACGTTACTATCAAAGTTTAACTTGCTTGCTCATTGGTATATCTTAAGGCAAATTGTAGTACTAAGTAGAAGGAGAAAAAAAGAAAAAACACAAGTAAGGTTTTAACAACTATTTCAACTTTTATGCTATGTGGGCAATTAAAAAAAAATAGCAGGAGCTAATCTGTTTTTAACATAATCTCTATAGTTTCTGATAAAGTGGTCACAGCGATAGACTGCATTCAAAATGCAGCCTGCCAAAATTGCTTGCTAGAATGTAATTCTGGCATACACCATGAAATAAAGACTCAGTCTATTTATCTTCATGAAAGCATTAAAAGAGAAAGAGAATGGATGGAGGAGAGTATGAATTAAATACATGCCATTTATCATGCTTGTCACTCTCAGAATCAGTACCATTAAGATACTTCAAAGGGAATTTACATTTTGCTTTTTTCTTTAGGCATTCATTTAGGAGTAAAGGAGGAGTAAAGCAAAAACTAATCAACCAATTAAAAGAAAAAAAAAAAAAAGAAAAAGAGCAGGACAGAAAGAACTGTGTAAATCATTGTGCTGGAACAAGATGTTTCTCTAAGACAACAGTTGCACAATTTGAATTTGGTTTGTTCGCACCTGAAGTTTAGAGGGGCTGAAGGCCGACTCCACCCTAAGCAAGGCTTCTGGTGAAAACCATGGCCTTTCACTGCACAACTAAGACAAATGCACTTTTCAGGGCTCCTCATACCCCAGAATGACCAAGAATTACTTCTGTAGCTAATAAACGGAAAATATTTTCCATAAAAACAAGTCTGCTGCAGGATTATGTTTGGTTTAAAATGAGAGCTGTGAATCTCCACACAACCATTTTAGGCAATCAGATACTGAGGGATAATGAAAATGAGGGTGCTGAAAATCTAAGAAGATTTATGTCTAAGTCCCAAAAGTAACTTGTGTTAATTAATACCAACCTTAATCCTCAGGTATCCCAGATGAACTACAAAATTAACTTAAAGGTCATTATATTTAAATCTGTATCTTAAAGGCAGACATACAACTCAAAAGCTCAATTAGAAGTGAGAACAGAATCCATAAATGCCAAACAACTTCAGCTAACTCTCCATAAAAGATAATTTTTACCACTGCTTCAGATCATTATATACTAAATACCCTCTTAAAAGCATCAGCTCAATGTGTGATTACATGAGATTCCTAGTTTCCATTAAAACAGATATCCAGGTTTTTAAAGGTGCAGACAGGTGAAGGTCAGATAAGCACTAGGTACTTAATTTCCAGTGATTCAAAAACAATACATGTTTTTTAAGTCTTATCCTATGGTCAGGTATATGGGAACTAAAAATTCCAAGCGATTTAAAGTTGCTGAAGTGTTCCAGAATAAGCTTATGATAACAGAAGATTAAAGACTAACAAAAGACATGGCTAAAATATAAGCAAGATGGCTAAAGTACAGTATTTATGTTCAGGAACAAAAAGCAGAATCTAGGCACTCCAGCTCTCATTTTAACGGTCCAGAACTAATGCTTCTGTATATTTAATTTGAAACCTGATGCCCAGGTCAGGAGGCTGTCTCTGAGCAATAATGGCAAGTGCTAGTCTGAAAGATCTGTAAATCCCTACAAGTGCATTCTCAAACAATCAGGCTTTTTAAGAAGACAGCATATTGGGACTTCCGGCCTTGAAGGCATCTAAAATTACTGGTTGCCTGAAAATAGGTTTTCTATGCTTGCCTTTCACATATCTACTCATCCTAAAGTTATTGCATCTTTTATGAGTTTCAGTATGTCTGTATTTTAGACTGCCAGAGCCCCAGCTGCTACTAGACACAGTCATCTTCAGTATTTCCTTGTAAGATGTTGGCCAGCCAGCTTTGCAGAGAGAAGGCACAATGTCAGAAGATTTAAGGTATCTTTAAGGACAACTTAAAGCAGTGTGCTTGTTTCTCAACACCTGGAGAAGGCTCCCCTGCCAATTCTGCTGAATTCCAGACTATGAAGAGTACTGGAGTATTCTGGTTTCTTTATTATGGACAAAAAGAAAATATACTATGACCATTAGTGACGAGAACTTTTTTATCCAAATCAAATAAAGGATTAGGAACTTCAAGCATTCCTTTTTTTGCTGAACATGGGAAGCCCTTCTTTTTTAAAACTTCAGAAAATTTTATTGAGGAAAAAAAAAGATATTAATCTTTGTTTTATTTTAAATAACTGATATACAAATTCTAAAGAAATAACAAAATTAGGAGAGAAAAAAGCAACCAACATGCATGAGTAAGTACACCAAAAATAAACATTCACCATTTTCTGTGCTCAGTTCTCTATAAAGGAGCATTTCAGAAAGTCCTCTTCACGGCCTTTAATTCTGGATTTCATTTGCATCATGTTATAACCCCAGCTAGCCCATATAAGCTGGTGAATAATGTGATATTGCTTCTTTGTCTTTGCAAATCAAATAAGAACAAATTAAATGCTGCTAACAAGCTCTGACAATAAAACCTTTATGTGATTTCTTTGGAAAGGTTGTGTGTATGTCATGGAGGTATTTGCACACATGATAACAAAGGTACTCACACTCCTGTGTAGTCCATGGCTAAATAACTTGGAATCAGAGTCACATACTCCTTTCATGTAAGGGGATCACCTAGTCCAACTCTTCTGCTCAAAGCACATGCCCAGCACCATGTCCAGTCAGATTTTTATTATATCCAAGGACACAGACTCTACAATCTTTCTGGGAAATCTATTCCAGTATTTAAACACCATCACAGTGAAAAAGCTTTTAATTTGGATGGGATTTTTTGTATTTCAGTTTGCGTCCACTGCTTCCATTCCTATCAGTGGAAAGAGTTCCATTTCTACTTTATTTCCCACAACAAACACTCCCCACTCTCCCCTATCAGGTATTTGAACACATTGAAGAGATTCTCCCAAGCCTTCTCTTCTTGGATAGACAGTGCCAGTTGTCTCAGCCTCTCCTTCTATGACAGATGCCCTCATTTTTTAATCATCTCTGTGGCCCTTCACAGGACTCACTTCAGTGTGTCCATGGGTCCCTCGTATGGGGAAGCCCAAAAGAAAACACAGCACTCCAGAAATGGCCTCACCAATACTTAATAGAGTTGCATAAGATAATCACTTCCCAGGTGCAGCACTTGCATTTCCCTTTGCATTTGACTACTAAAAGTCTTGTTAAAGCCAAAATAAACTATTCATAGCTCTGAATGTCTCACATTGCCACGATCTTGCAAAGACGAATCTCACAATGACATGGGCCAGTTCCCTCAGATCTTGGAAGTCCCTGTCAGACACTATGCACATGTGCACATCTCACTCTTTGAAATATCTGCTAACCTGATCCTCCTCTACCAAGGATAAATCTTCACTGCTCCAGGCTTTCCTATAGGTCTCAGGGGGCTGGGATTCTTGAGGGAAAATCTTACCTATAAACTGAGGTGAAAACAATGTTGTGTAACAGCCTTTTCCACATTCTGTGTCACCAGATCACTGCAGTAGTGAGCCCAGCTTTCCCTCATCTGCCTTTTGCTGCTGATGGACCTCCCCTCTGTGTCTCTTGACAGAGTCAACTCCAGATGGGCACTGGCTTTTGTGACACCGTTCCTGCATATTTGGACAGCATCTCTATTGTCTGCCTGAATTACCTGATCGTGGTTTCACCTCCTGGTGTATTAGTTCTTTATATGATTTGAACAAAACACCTCTCAAATTACAACAAATGGATTTCCTTTAGAGAGTTGTCCACACTCCTTGTCAAAGATGAGCTGCTGTGCACACAATACTCCAAAAGTCAAGATATGTAGCAGACTAAAATAAACCAAAGTGGACCTAAGAAGTAAGAGTGCTTTACTGGCAAGGGGCAGCACTGGGCTCCTATAGCAACAAATTCAAGCACATCACATGATCTGAAGAGAAATTCAGAGGTAGAAAAGGAAGATAAGAGGTGTAAATCCTCTGAGTTACACTGAAATCTGGTATCTCATCGTAAGGGTGAAATGGCACACATGAAGGATCTCAGGCACTATCAGAACTGACACTGAATTTCAGTTTCAATAGAAAATGTTACTACTCTCAGAAGCCTATTAGCTGACAGGGTAACAGGGTTGGAAAGCGTTAAAGAAACACTAAATATTTTGATAGAGATGCAAAAGAAGAATCTATGCCATCAGCATTCACTAGATGATTCTACACAGAGAGGAGCAACTAAAAGGATGGAAAAAAACACTTAAACTGGTTAGCAAGGACAAAAAACCAGAAAAACTGGGTATGTTTTTAATCAAAAAGTGTACGTCTATTTTCAGTCAGTATAAATTGACATAATTCCATTAATATTACCCAGTTAACAGTTTTGTTGCATAAGCTAAGTTCCCTGCTTGGAACTGATGCTATCTGTTCCTCAAAGAGAGGAAAACACACCTTAACTGAACTTTTACCTGCACAAGTGGTCCAGGCTCAGACTGGTATAAAAGGCCTGAGAGGATGTTTTAAGCAATTATGTTCAGTTTTCTATCCAGAATCATCTCTTTTTGGATTCTAACTCTTACAGTACTATTCCCACTCCTTTATGACTACCACTTACCTTCTTTAACTCTTCCTGAATACTTCTGCCATTTTCCTCTGAGGACAAGCTCTCCTTCTGGTTTTCTAGATCTATTCCAGGTTCTGACTCTTGTTCTTCACCAGATGATGTTTCCTTGTCACTCATTTTAACAGCAAGCTGAAATAACCTGGATTTAAGCTCATCCTCCATAAATTCAGGCTTGACATCACAGTGCTGATCCACATTGCTTATATCTGTTTCTGATAAATCATCAAAATCCTACAAAGACATTAGAAAAAAACCATATAATTCCTGTGTAGGCACAGAAAGAAAAATAAAACAGTTTTCTAGAAAACTGTAGGTATGATAGTATGATTCTGCAGGGAAGCTAGAAAGAAAGCACACTAAGTGTTCTGATAAAAAAAGGAATGCCAGCAAACCAACACTTGCTGGGTTGTATTCATCATTCCTGCTTACTTTCATGTTACCTAAATAGGAACTATCAAAATCACTATGTATCTGTGTACAACTAATAAAACGTGCCTATATTTCCCATTCCCAGCACTGCCGTCCCTCGCAGGCACAGTGCAGATTAGAAGTGTGGTGTGGGAATGAAATAACCTGTAACCTGGCAGCTGTGTTCAGCTTTCAGTTGAAAGTTGTGCTTGCATTCCCTGACTGCTTAGTTTTGAGCATTATCCATGTTCTTCTTAAAGACTGCTGGAAACCAGTTTTGAAAAATTTCTCTTTTGTTACAGGATCTTGCTTAAGATTTTCAGCTTTCCCAGTGATTATTTGCATATCTCTCAAGAGAGATGATTTTTTTCCAAATGCCAACCTCCTTGGAAGTTTAGGAGCACCTTCTGTTCTGAGTCTTGGGGATCCTTAAAGCTGGGAAACATTTGCAGGGTCAGTTAAATACAGTGGGTGCTACAGACATGGCCATAAGTCCCTTTCAAAGCTGAAGAGAAGAAAAGCAAAATATTTTTGCAAATCTGTTTATCAGGATGCCTGCTCAGCATTTAATAAGGTGGAATGGGGCATAGTTTAGTCAGCCCTTGCTGAAAAAATCTGAGAATATCTCATAGTTGTTCTAAAAACTAACCTCCAGGTATGTATCAATTCATTTTCTGGATCTGTGCTGTCTGATTAGGACCCCATTTGCCCTGATTTCCCCTACAGTCCCTGGAGAGAGACAGACACTTCCCAGAGAAACCTGCTCCACCGATAGCATTTGCTGCCTTCTGGAAATGTTCTCTCCCTGCTGACTGCTGAGAGAAAGTTTTGAATCATTAGCTTGTTTGGTGCTTCAGCCAAGTCCATGAAATAAGATGGTATTAGGTGGGTTTAAAACTGACAGGTATTTTGAAATGGAGCATAATTGTGCAAAACCACCCAGAAGGAAGCTATGAAGAATTCAGCCCGGGACCAGAGTGATAGGTACATCTCAGCAGGCTTAGAAGGATGATTTGGAGCAACTCTCAGAGAGGAAATTATTCCTATCTGACTTAGGTTCTCAGACCAGATATTGCTAGATAGACTAAAATCTGTTGTCTTTTCCATTCATTTGGAAATACAGAAACAGGAGCAGCTGTAGCAGCACTGTTCAGGGATGAACCAATTACCTCCAGTTCTCACAGGAAATGTTAACTCTGCCCACTCCCTCACAAACCCTACCCACCAAACTGCTTTTAATGGATTGACACATCGTGGACATAATGTCAGTCCTCATCTTTCATGCAGTGAACTGTACTGGAGTGTTCAGCGCTTTCACAGTGTTCTGAGCAATTTTTGTCTGCAGTTATTTGCAATTCAATCAATTACACAACTAAATTATTGCTTTATAGTTAACCTTCTGGATGTAGAATGCCCTTCTAAAAAATCAGGATTTAAAGGAACAATAGAAATCTGAGAGCTACAATAGAAGGGGAACCATGGGTTTATGCTGGAACTCTTTTGCCAAACAATCAGCTTTTTCAGAATAAAAAGCTTTTTCTGCTAAAAAGCTGTTCTATGATCAAAAACAAGATTTCAAACCAGTGTGTTTTCACTTCAGTTTTACAATATGACATGCTCTTATATACATGCAAAAGATTGGTATATTTCACCTCTTTAATGAAAAATCTCTACATAATGATGTTTCCTCAAATTGCAAGAGAAGCTTTCTTCAGACATTTCTTGCACGTCACTTCACAACTCATTACAAGTCTCAATATTATATCCCAACCAGCAATCTGCCAATGACCAATATTCACAAATCACTAAACTATTATTAAAAAAAAAAACCCTGAAATGTGTTCCTGAATCAATCAGTCCCTCAATTTTTACCCAGAAAAGAAACAATCATTATTTATGTGATATACAGGATAGAAAGCAGAGCTGAACTGTGCACTTGTATTTTATGAGAATACAGTTTAGAGAAGATACAGCTCATTAAACTTGAGCTATTTACAGCTAGGTATCTAGTCTAAGCTAATTACTGGAACTCCTCTTTACTTGAATTACCTCCATTTATTTAATTGCTGCCTCCAAAAACCTGCTCTCATCTACCAAAACACCTGGTTTAGGATTACAGCTCTGCACTAGCGGTGTGAGCTTACCCAAGCAGTGTTGACAAAGACTGAACACAGTTTACTGTTGTGGTGGACTACATTTGTTCTTTACACTGGGTTTTGAATACCTTGTATGCACTAATGTATGGGATGTTTGCAGTAAGGTTGTTCCTTCCCCAATCTCTCTCTCTGTGGTGGTGGGTCCCATTCCCCCCTGCCCCCAGGATTTGGCTTCTCCCTTCGTCCCATTGGCCCGCGGTCTCCCTTCCCAGCTTCCCTCTGTCCCCCTAGGGGTTAAAACTTCCCGGGACATGTGACTCGTGTCTCTTTTTTTCTGCTGCCGGGTAGGGAAGTGCTCCTGACCTTTCTCCTTGCTCTGCCTAAGGATAAAGTTTTGAATTAAACCAGAACTCCTGCAGAAAGAAAATAGAGTATCTCTCTTCCTCGTCCTTGTAGCAATTCTTCTAAGCCTAAGGCTTGCCAATTTAGCCTTCAGGACAGAGAATGACTACAGTTTACCTTGAGGTCAAGTCTGCAAGGAAAAGAAGAAAATCCCATTCTATGCAGACATTTGAGCAGATCAAGCTTGTAAAGACAATAATTTGGCATTCTTGTTTAAATGAGCTTACAGATGGGTATATAGAATCTAGTGGAGCAGTGAAGGAGGCTGGCAGTCCAGAGTGGTGGATTTTCCCACACTTCTTCCCCACTGCTGTACTGACACACTTCACTGTGAAGCAGGACATGCATGAGTCCTCTGGGGGCTTCTTGAATAGATCTGCTTAGCTGTAACTGCTTAGCAGCTTTATTGGAATAGCAATACACANAGCAGCTGTAGCAGCACTGTTCAGGGATGAACCAATTACCTCCAGTTCTCACAGGAAATGTTAACTCTGCCCACTCCCTCACAAACCCTACCCACCAAACTGCTTTTAATGGATTGACACATCGTGGACATAATGTCAGTCCTCATCTTTCATGCAGTGAACTGTACTGGAGTGTTCAGCGCTTTCACAGTGTTCTGAGCAATTTTTGTCTGCAGTTATTTGCAATTCAATCAATTACACAACTAAATTATTGCTTTATAGTTAACCTTCTGGATGTAGAATGCCCTTCTAAAAAATCAGGATTTAAAGGAACAATAGAAATCTGAGAGCTACAATAGAAGGGGAACCATGGGTTTATGCTGGAACTCTTTTGCCAAACAATCAGCTTTTTCAGAATAAAAAGCTTTTTCTGCTAAAAAGCTGTTCTATGATCAAAAACAAGATTTCAAACCAGTGTGTTTTCACTTCAGTTTTACAATATGACATGCTCTTATATACATGCAAAAGATTGGTATATTTCACCTCTTTAATGAAAAATCTCTACATAATGATGTTTCCTCAAATTGCAAGAGAAGCTTTCTTCAGACATTTCTTGCACGTCACTTCACAACTCATTACAAGTCTCAATATTATATCCCAACCAGCAATCTGCCAATGACCAATATTCACAAATCACTAAACTATTATTAAAAAAAAAAACCCTGAAATGTGTTCCTGAATCAATCAGTCCCTCAATTTTTACCCAGAAAAGAAACAATCATTATTTATGTGATATACAGGATAGAAAGCAGAGCTGAACTGTGCACTTGTATTTTATGAGAATACAGTTTAGAGAAGATACAGCTCATTAAACTTGAGCTATTTACAGCTAGGTATCTAGTCTAAGCTAATTACTGGAACTCCTCTTTACTTGAATTACCTCCATTTATTTAATTGCTGCCTCCAAAAACCTGCTCTCATCTACCAAAACACCTGGTTTAGGATTACAGCTCTGCACTAGCGGTGTGAGCTTACCCAAGCAGTGTTGACAAAGACTGAACACAGTTTACTGTTGTGGTGGACTACATTTGTTCTTTACACTGGGTTTTGAATACCTTGTATGCACTAATGTATGGGATGTTTGCAGTAAGGTTGTTCCTTCCCCAATCTCTCTCTCTGTGGTGGTGGGTCCCATTCCCCCCTGCCCCCAGGATTTGGCTTCTCCCTTCGTCCCATTGGCCCGCGGTCTCCCTTCCCAGCTTCCCTCTGTCCCCCTAGGGGTTAAAACTTCCCGGGACATGTGACTCGTGTCTCTTTTTTTCTGCTGCCGGGTAGGGAAGTGCTCCTGACCTTTCTCCTTGCTCTGCCTAAGGATAAAGTTTTGAATTAAACCAGAACTCCTGCAGAAAGAAAATAGAGTATCTCTCTTCCTCGTCCTTGTAGCAATTCTTCTAAGCCTAAGGCTTGCCAATTTAGCCTTCAGGACAGAGAATGACTACAGTTTACCTTGAGGTCAAGTCTGCAAGGAAAAGAAGAAAATCCCATTCTATGCAGACATTTGAGCAGATCAAGCTTGTAAAGACAATAATTTGGCATTCTTGTTTAAATGAGCTTACAGATGGGTATATAGAATCTAGTGGAGCAGTGAAGGAGGCTGGCAGTCCAGAGTGGTGGATTTTCCCACACTTCTTCCCCACTGCTGTACTGACACACTTCACTGTGAAGCAGGACATGCATGAGTCCTCTGGGGGCTTCTTGAATAGATCTGCTTAGCTGTAACTGCTTAGCAGCTTTATTGGAATAGCAATACACAGTGCACCCATGGAAAGCACCACTAGTTAATCTAGAGAATCTGTATTGACAGCAATATGACAACTTCTCTCAATCCTGAAAATATACCAGTCTTCATAGGATCACACATGGCAGCAACTAAAAGATCTTTTTGCTAGGTCTGCCAGCACAGATGAAAATCATGAGATGCCTTGGCAAGCCCAGGGTCCCATTCCACATTAGCTAAATCTGTGTTTTGAATGCACATTGCTTCTTGGGGGAGGACTCATTTTGGGAGTGTTGACTGTATTACAGCTGGGCTCAGGTATGTCTACTTCCTCTTTTTTAGCTTTCCAACCTCCTTTAAATGAACAGATGGATTATCTATATTGGCTAGAGCTGTTAATTCCTGTGCACATGCAGAGATAATGATACCTTACACTGCTGCACTTGGTGGTTTCTGCTAATAGCAGCCTGCTTGACTTGTGTGTTGGGCTTTTCAGATAGTGCCAACAAACTGTCTGTGAGGAGATTATACCTTTCATGGATTGACAAATTAAAAAACGCATTAGCACCCATGAAAACAATAAAAAAAATAAGTTGAAAGGTACTAGTACTATTATTTAATAGATGCTGCATTACATTTTGTTATTCTTTGCTGTTCATATTTTCACTCTTTCTGTTAAGTTTAATGACATTTTTGTGTCATTACACAAATCACTCTGTAAATTCCCATTTGCATCCATCAGCAATCTATAATGCTAATAACTGCAAACAAGAATAAAGGGCTACAATTTTATCTGAAAACTGGATTTCTGTGAGGGCCTGGCAGACTGACACAGCCACAAACCCAGTTTCACTAAAAGAAAATCAAGTGTTTCTATGCAAGTAAAAGTCTTTTAGGAGAAAATGAAAGCAAGAAATACACCTTTACTCATAAATAGTGTCCAAATTCTTGCACACAAATCACCGATAACTCAATGTAATCAGAGTGGACAAAAACAAAATACAAAAAAGATGCTCCAGAATGAAATCCATGTTAAACTATAAATTCCTGAGAAAAACTTCCCTTCATATAGGAAACCAAAAATTGGAAACTGAAAGTTTTAGAAGAAGATACAAATTGTGAGGTTTCCAGGAAGTTTCTCGACAAGAGCCAGAGTGATTTCAGGGAGCTGTTTTCAAAGAATACATTCCAAGTACCATCCCATGGGAACAGGCAGTCTGGCAATGCTCGCCCCTTACCTGGCTGCAGGGCAGGAGCGTTGAAATTAACACATGGAGTATCCTGATCAAAGAAGCAAACTCATAATGAGGGCACTTCTTTCACTTGAACCAGTCAAACCCCTCCACTTTCCATCCAGAAACATAAGAACTTCAGCTACATTAAGCAACAATCATATCCTTCTCTCAAAAAGATAATGAGAGCCAATGTATCAATATTATTATTACTAATAGTATAAACTATTATTATAATTATTAATAATAAAATCAGATAATGATTGGTGGCTTGAGTGCCCTTTTTTTGTAAAAAGTTAACATTTAAAAAATAATCATTAAAAGCAAGGTTGCACTTTCAGTTCAGTTCCCACAGAAATATAAGTCTTTTGTGGTACATAAGCAATTGGATATTCTATAAAGCAGGACTTTGGTTTTATCAAGACAGTTTTCATATCTTGCTTCATGACTGTGTTCATGGCATCTCTACAGACAGCTCAGTAAAAGAGCTTATTCTTTTACTCATCATTAAGTAAAAAATTCCACAGATATAGTACATCTTGGTATCTGTTCTCAGGCTTCCCCTTCTAAGTCACTGAAGACTTTAAACAAAAAATTCTCTCTCAGTCACAAAGCATTCCACTGTTGTGTCTAAAATAGATTTAAAAAAACCCATGCCACAGAATTCTCCTAATCTAGGAGCTGTATCCTGATTTAAAAATACCTGATTTCAAATTGAAATTCAGATGTCAGTTATGAACCGACTGCAGTTTTTCCAGAACATAACTGCTTACAACTCTCTAGACTCAGAGCAAAGAAGAAAAAGGGTTTGCTGTCATCTCACTGATAAATTTAGAGAGTATAAATCAAGAAAGCAACCTTCACTATTTGAAAATTAAAAATGAAACCCAAACTTTTAGACTGATAAACTGATATCCTGCTCTAAAATGCTGATGAAAACATAATGGTTAACAAATTATCCTCTTATTATTCCAATGCAGTAAAGTACTGAAAAGATGTGTTTCTTTACTGCAATTGACATATAATCAATTATTCACTGTCTAATATCTTGGTTCAACAAGAGTTTAGAAGAGTTTGTATGGTCTCTGCAAACTCTGCATAATCTCATCATGTGAAAAGCTATGCCTTGTTTAAGACCCTGCAGTCAATCTTTCTTAAGTCTATGCTGTCTGCAGTTCTTCACATAGCTACACTATAATTTTGTACTGTTTAATATGTAGGGCTTTCTCTAGTCCAGCCTCAATCATTTTACCAAGATCAATACATTATTCCCTTTAATCTCATTCTCCTGAGCAATCTAAATGATGTCTGGCTAATTAATATTCATACATTAAATCAGGTTTCTTACAGACATGACAATTTTACTTGCTTCCTAGAATTGTTCAACCATGCAATATCCTTGCTCTAAACTGTGGTAGTCAGTGGTGCCAGTGGTGCCAGAAACGGGAGTAAAAGTTCTACAAATGTGAGCACCAGCTGTCAAATCAGCCATCTGTGTGTGTGTGTCCAAACACAAACGAAACATGTGCAAACCCACCATACATAAACTTCCTAGTGAGAATTTCATTGCTTTGAAAACCGTGGCATGATCTGGAGGCAGTGTGCCTCTGCTTGCTCCTCTAAGGCTAAGGGAGCAGGGGTACAGAAACAGCCTCTTTCAGCCTCAGGGGTAAAATGGAGAGTGGGTTAGAATCCCAAATCTTGCACTTTCACCACAACAGAGATGTTATAAGAGACAAAGCAACTCATGAAAGACTTGGAAAGAAGAATAATTTTCCACACCAGGTTGCACTTTGAAGCATACATGAAGTTGCTACAGGATACCATCACAGATGTTTGGGAAGCACCCTGCCTTTCTGACCTCACCTGGGTGAGCATGGGGAAGATTTAGATTGGATATTATGAAAAATTTCTTCACAGAAAGGATTACCCAACACTGGAACAGGCTGCCCAGGGAACTGGTTGATTCACCATCCCTGGAGGTATTGAAAAGATCTGTAGTCATGGCACTTAGGGAGAACGTTTAGTGGTCCACCCTGCAATGCAGGGTTATCAGCTGGACTTGATGATCTTAAAAGTGTTTCCAATCTAAATGATTCTATGACTCTATAATATCTCCATGACTTTCTCTGTCTAAGCTTTCTTTGTCTGAGCTCTGATCTTCCATGCTCTTCATATTGTCTATTGTGACTAGGAAGCCACAATATGAATACAGACACACAGAGATCATGCACAAATACAGAAAGCCAGAAAGCTACATGCAGAAGTCTGTGTACAAGATATGGTCTTTGTGCAGTCCCTGTAAAGCCTTGTAATTCTGTCTGATGTTCTATGAAGTCAATAATGGCTACTGATGTCAGATCCCATTATAATACATCATACTCCCCTTCAACAACTGTTGATTCTAAATATATGAGGACAAGAGTATAAATGAATCAGTACAGAACACCCTAAACACCCACACTCTGTCCTGAAAGCAGATGGAATGGGTCCCAAATTAATGACATCCAGCATTAAAGCCCTGCTGAAATCCTAGAATCCTAATATTGACTTACAATCAGCTGTACTGATGTTTTTCTATAGGAAATACAGGCTAGTAGCACAAGGAAAGAAAAACTGTTCCAGGCATCCTAAATTTGGTCAGATAGCCTTAAGACTGAATCAGGCTGCTCATAATCAGAGGCACAGGGAGAAGACAGCCCTCAGCTCCTTGCTTCTGGCTTATTATTACTCTGCTGCAGCAATGATGCAGCTCCAGGATTTAAGAGGGGTAGGATGTGGGAAATGGATCTGGACAAGGGGTCAATATTCTCCTGAGCTTGTGTGCTTGCACTGCTAACAAAATTCTTGGGGGACAAATGGATCCCTAAATATCAGTCCCAGGTCTGGACAAACTCCAAATAGAGGAGACCTCTTGGCTTTCTGGTTATCCAACACCCATAATTTAAAAGACATGTTTGCTGTCTTCAAGCTGTATGAACAGTTTTTCCAAGTTTGAGATATTACAGTCTGGGGTTTTTGCTTGTTTGTTTGCATTTTGTTTGTTTTCTTAATGAATTGAAAAATTATTTAAATTGAAGTAGTTTGTGAACACTCACCCTAACACATTAGAACTCATCTAAAGGTGACCAATTAAAAGCAAACATCACTTGGACTGGATTTCACAAAAAACCCTTTTTGAATTTCTGCTGCTCATTAGCTTTATCCCGTATCAGATTATTTGTAGACACTGCAGAGCAGATTCCCAGGCATAAGCGTTATTTATTATACCAAGGAAACAGAAGTAAAAAAAAACCAACCCAGCACAACAAAACAAGTGATTAATTAACATTTCTCAGCTGTTGACAAATCCTGAGGGTTTTTTCTTAAGAGGCTTGTATTTTACAACGTTAACCATGTCTTTGATTGGATGGAAGTGGCCTGTTAGAGAAAAAGGTAAAGCCTGTCTAACACCCTACTTTTTCTTCTTCTCATTTAGGAGACATGAGGAAGATAAAGCTTGCAAGAACACTCCACCTCCCACTCATGATTCACATGATATTGCCAGCATAACTTAATTAGTTTTGCCCAGCTCTTCTTGCGAATGCATTTGGTAAGCTCAAATGCAATTACCTTACTTAAATTCATCTTGTTGGCTTTTGCCTGATTCTTTTCTTCACATAAGTCTTCAGAGACGGCTTTGTTCTTCTTCCACCTTCTCGATCTCTTTTCTAAATCATAATGGACTTCCTCAGTCTCACTGCTGTCCGAATACTCCAAGCTAGTTGCCTGTGGATTGAAATTTACATCTAGTTCTCCATGGAAGTGCTTCTTTTCCATTCTGGGCATATCACTTTGAGTTCTGCTTTGCAACCAGAGAAGTTTGCTAGGTCCTTTAGCTTCCTGGGAAGAGTTTACTGAAGATGTTTCCGAATCAGAGAGCAGTGTCTCAGTGTTGGTGTACAACCCAGAGGAGGAGATCACTGCCTGGTACTGATCATTGCCATAAACCCACTCTGTGCCGT
Source organism: Bombycilla garrulus (assembly GCA_013400315.1). Taxonomy (NCBI): domain Eukaryota; kingdom Metazoa; phylum Chordata; class Aves; order Passeriformes; family Bombycillidae; genus Bombycilla; species Bombycilla garrulus. Next base: position 12,764 of record VXBU01017943.1, on the reverse strand, counting down.
ACTGGGAGTTGGAGCAACAGAAGTCGTCTGGCAACTGTCGAGGTCTCCGCTGCAGCTTGTTCAAGGCCACATTCCAGTCATAGTCATCCTCGCTGTCCGAGCCCATCTCGTCATAGGCAGACACAATGCTGGACTCGTTCTCCAAAGCTTTGAACACCTGACTCTTTGGTTTGGCAAGCATCCGAGGACGGGGCAGAGCAACGTTCTGCAAAGCCACCCAGTTTCCATCGGTGCTTTGGAAAACAGAAGGAGGACCTATGGAAAGGAAACAAGAACAACTGTGATCGCACTGTGAATGGCTGCTTTTAGGTCATGGTGATGACTTAAACGGGACGGTACATGGACCAAAGTTTTTTTCTAAAGGAGTGATTAGGAAAGACTGATGGAACAAAAGCACACGAGCATGTATAAATCCTGATTTTTTCAAATGTCTTTGATTCTGTGTGCAACTCTGATCCCCTGCATTGAAAAGGAAAGATGGAAAAAAGAATCAGAGAAAAGCAGTGAAGGTTGTACCAGGTTCTGAAATGGTGTCCATTCAAGCAATTATTAAGTAAGGCAGAGCTCTGCCATCTGGAGGACAGAAGACTGAGAGAATACATGCTAAAAGAGATGGGGGGATCTCTTTCAACCTAACAACTAGTGTCGCCCTGATTTTTGCAAGACTTTCTAAGCCTTCTGATATTTACATATTTGTGAAGAACTTTCTCACACACTTTCTGTAAACACCTCAGTGTTTTTGCATTCCTCCACAGAGGAGGAGAAAAATTGATGGACTGTTTGTCTGTCCAGTGTCTTTGGAGAGGCGGCACTACCACCGTCCAATCCACTGTCACTTTTGGAAAACTATAAATACTGGAGTCAGAAAAAATAAATCCTCTTCTTCTCTCTTCTGATCACCTGAGCTGTGGTGTGTGTCTGCGTTCTTTCATGTCCTATAGCGACATACTAGAGGGCATAAAGTGAAGCTAGAGAAATCAAGGTTTTAAACAAACAAAAGAAAGAAGTGGGATGCAATGGATACCAGACCTATGGAGCTTCTTGCCTAAAGTTGTTCTGGATGCTTGAAATTATCTGTGATAAAACAGAGATGGCTATGAACATGGGGAGAAATCTGCTAAAGTTTACTAAATACAGAAAAACACTCTACCTGAGATAGTCATTCAATTGAAAGTTCTAGAGGTTCAGATCCTACTTAGAGGCAGTATGAAAAATACTTGCTTTGTCTTAATCTCTCCTAGACTCTTGCTTATGGCTGCTGTTGTTGTACCCCAGACTAAAGACCTAATTAGCTTTCTGTCTGACACAAGCACTGCTGTTCTTCTATCCTTCCACATTTTCAGATTAACATAAAAAGTAAATAAAGTCACAAATATGGTCAGAAAGTGCTCTTTAACTCTTATAACTCTGAGAATTGCATTTCTTCTAAATTTAGATTTAATTTCCAATCAAAATTGAAAATTCCCCTCCGGGGAAATATGGATGTGTGATGACTCTGCCTTCTGCAGCACTTGAAAAATATATAATGCCATGGATTTACACAGTAAACCAGCCTACTGAATGAACCTTCCACACTTAAGGATTCCTTCCATGGATTCAAATTTGTTATTTTCAGAAACCTACAGAAATACTTTATATAAACCATTAGTTTTCTCAAAATGTAAGCAGAACATCACTATTTTCAAATGGACACAGTAGTATATGGGTCTGTTGTAGAATATAATTAGGCATTTTGCATTAGACGGTTACAAATACTCGGATGAAAAGAAGATGACTTCTTTCCTGGAACTGTTCATAAAGAACATTAGTATGCAGTAAGCTGTGCTTAGTAAAAAAAAAAAAAAAGTCTGAGGTGCAGTACCACCACCAAAATACCCCCACAAAAAAAAAAAAGAACAAAAATTAAATGTTAATTAATCTTAAGAGCTATGAGAATTTTATGACAACTTTTGCATTTCTTGTCCATTTGAATCCTTTTGGCTTGTTTTCACTTCCTAAGTCAATTCAGAAAACTTGAAAAAATACAATTCTTACTCCTGCTTAAAAGGAAATCAAAACAATACTAGTTCTCTTGTAGCAGTGACCAACCAAGGATATACCTGAAGTAAAGTGCGTAAGGAGAACTAATAATTCTTTATTGTAACCCCTGATTTTGGAGAAGAAAAACCCAAACAAGATGTCAAGCATAAGAAACTTCTGCTCGTTCACTTTTCTCAACTGTAGTCACTAATATACTCACTAAGTATAGGGGTCTCTTTAGAGAAAGAACTTTCCTTAAAACATCATTCCTTCAAACAAAGCCAACAGCTCTGCAGGATGTAAATCTCTAACAGGTACTGAATTCATCTGTACCACGTTACACAAATGTAATGGGGAGCCACAGTCTTTTTTTCTCCCCCAAACCATATCCCCTTATTCTGTTCAACAACCCGACATGAGACTCAGTCAACCAACCTCAGTTAACTGAACAAAGGACAGGATAGTAGTTGATTATATCTTAGAGAGCAAAAGGGTAGAAGGCCACTTAGAACTCTATATCCAGAAAGCTGACTCAGTTTTATCTCATCTACCATGTCAAGTGCTCCCTTTCTGATTTTTCAAAATGAAGACACTTACTTGAAAGAATGATTTCTTCATACAATTATTTGGGCATAAGCTATAATTCATCCATGTGAAAAGGAAAAAAAAAAGAGATTTAAGTTTAAGAAGACTATTGATGAAGGGGGGAAAAAAGGACAGTATTACCATTTAAACCAATACAAACTGTAACCGAAATGAATTGTGAACTACCTTTTGGTACATGCCTAAAAAGCCCACTGATGTTACTACATCAAACTCTTGGTTGAGAGTTCTTTTGTTTTCTGTATTAAAATACAAAGCTGCTTACTACTGCATAGGTGAGACCATATTTACAGGTATTAGCACAATCAGCTATTTACTATTAGCTCAATAGGCACCACAATTTCATCAAAAATATGGTTTTTAGATGAAAGAAGCAAAGCAAATCCTCTGCGGAGAACACTGGAAAAGAAACTGGGTCAATTTGTCGTTCTGCTATGGTTAAGCAATTGTTAAATACTAAATTGTTCAACAGCTAAAAGCAATAGGATTCAAGTGGGTTCTTAAATTTAAGCACCAAATTAACTGCTTTACTGAAAATAGGCTTTCCACTAAAATGCCCAGGAGAAAAACACTTCTGACAGTGGGCTGATTAAGAAATTCACAGAGTAATGCATAGTTGGTTAAGTCAGATTTTAGTACTACTTTAATATTAATTTCTTTCATGGAGGAGGAAAAGTATTGAACTTGTCTAAAATTCAGTCTCCCCAGTTATCAACTGGCATTACAGATAAACAAATTGAACAGATGGGCACCCCTGGTCCCCACAAAACCCAAACACACATTTTAACTGCTTCTGCTCGCCAGCATCTAGTGAGGTAGCTGTGGGAGTTACAGCACCAGTGAATCCACCCCCAAAAAGAGAAGTTTTCTGCTTGTACAGCTTCATGAACCAATGTGCTACAGAGGTTAGATGGGCTCTACAGCTGCTACTAGAGAAGAAACAAGAAGCAGATTCTGCCATGGAATAACAATAACACTTGGAGCCAGGGAATGCTGCTGCAACGGGTTCAGCTCTTCCCTTGTGCAGCTGTAGGGGTAAAAACTAACCAACTCTATGGTGAGGCAATTGCCTGGTGCCACACTCCTGTGGCTTCACAAATGTTTCAGACAGAACAAGAGAGACAATGGAAATGGGACCACCCCAAGAGCAGGAGCCACAACTGCAGAAGCACTGAAAGGGTTAGGTTGGAAGGGACCACAGTGGGTCAGCTGGTCCAACCAACCTGCACATGGCACAGGATTGCCTCCAGGTTCTTGAATTTCTTCAGTGAAGGGGACTCCACAGCATCTCTGGGCAACCTGTTCCAGCGCTTGGTCACCTGCATAGTGAAGAAGTTCTTTCTCATATCCAGGTGGAACTTCCGTGCATCAGTTTCTGCCTGTTGTCCTATTGCTTGACATCCCTAAGCAGAGCCTGGCTCCATCCTCTGGCACCCTCCCTTCAGATACGTATATACACTGATATCTTCTTCATTTACAACTTGTCTTTATGTTATCTAGAAGTAAGCAGGGAATTGCATTCTATCCCAGAGTGCTGATTCAGAAATGGAGCTGACTTGGAAAGCTGCTCACCATCCATCATACATATTTACAACTCATGCATGATGACAGAGGCCAGATCCAGGGAAGCTGCTGGTCTGCAAAGTTCCTACTCACACAGCTTCCTCAAACTAATCTGGAAGCACCAGTGAGTAGGGCTGCACAAAATGCTGCATTTGTGAATTCATTGGGGTTGAAAATAAAGTTGTAAGGAGGAATTCTAAATATGAATTGTTTGAATGACTGGCTCTTTGTGTAATCTTGTGAACAGTTACCCTGTGCCATGGGAGGGATACAATGGGCTGCAAACTCCTTCAACTGGAAGACACATTACCAATGAGAAAGAAAGGCCCTTGAGCTCTTGTGTCTTAGAAGCCCTGAAATGTATCCAAACTAGTTGTCTAAATTTTGTAACAGTCCAAAACCAACTTCATAAAGACCAAAATTTTGAATAATTTTTTAAAAAGAAAGTTAAGATAAGCAATGACATAGCCCAATGAAGTTGTGACACAGCAATATCAAATATACATTTTACATGTGATCTCTGAGAGCAGCAGAAATGCCCTCGAGAAGGTCCTTGCTTTAAGTTGTATTTATTCCACAAGTGAGTGAGAACCAAAAAAAGAATCTTATTCGTACTAAAAATATTTACTTGTTTCATTTAGCCTGTCTACACTCTTCCAGCTGGGTAAAGCAGAGCTCTTGCGTTCCTTCTGCTTCCTGGACTGTCCCTTTTGCTGCCTCCGAAGAGCCTCGGTCACAGATGATGAAGGGTCTTGTCCTTTACTGGCCATATCTTCACTAGCCAGGGAGAATGCAGACTGGGACCTCTGTGGGATTAAAAAAATCAAAGAGTGCAATTTAAAAATAGAAGTAGTTAATTATCCAGCTCTTTGCCATAATTAGTATTCAGTTACCCATGGACGTGTGGGATCTGCTAACATCACTAATGGGATTTAATGTATTCAAAAGAATTCAGCATTAGATTGCTTATTTATGTGCATTTCTGATGCTATGCAAAGAGGCAGGAAATTGTTTATACTACCATGGACCAGATGGGGAGAAATAATTAAGGTGAAGTTGCTGGGAATGTGCTTGGTGAGAACTGATATTGAACTGCTTTAACTGACTCAAGTTAGCCAGAAAGGGATCCCATTGTGGTGAGACATGATGATCTATTGTTGGCTCAACAGGCCATCTGGTGTAACAATTTGCAGAAGTTAAAAATTTAAAAAAAGCAAACAAACAGTCTGTTCCCCAGAAACAAATATGCAACTGATTTCAATGCAGAATTGTGTTTGCTAGGACACACATACATAACACCAAATATGCTGAGCAGTTTTATGCCATCTTACTAATGAACTCAGCTTAGCCTACAGTTGCACATCTGTTTAGTTCTAGGAGAATCACATTTCAAAGCATAATAAGGTAAAATACTGTTGTGATTGTTAATCAGCCTGACTGCTACTGAGGGGAAGAAACTTGCCTTTGGTTCCACATAAACAGATCAGACATTTTAGTTTTTGACCTAGGCACAGAGAAGTCAGTCAGTTATAGAAGACACATTTAAATTTGGCCTGTTTTAAAAAGCTCTGAGTGCTGTCAGTGTCCTGCTGATTTCAGTACAACTCACACTTGCATATGAAGTGATATATGTAGTTCTAGAAACAAGGCTTTCCGAGCTCAAGTCAAGTTGCCTTCCCAGCAGAGTCAGTAGAAGACTGTATATGCCAGGTTTTTAAGTGGCTCAGCTGCTTTGCACAGGCCAAGTTGGCACTCTCAAATCTTTGTATATTTTTAGTGATGTTCAAATTACAAATAATTAACTAAATCTGTTACTCTCAAAAGGGCCAGTCTTTGCCTCTATCAGAGGTCTACTTTGCACTGGTACAGGTGAGGTAAAGGAGAATTTGACTTTCAGCTATTTTCAAGTCCCTTCAATTCCCAGGACAGCATAAGCATTACTGGGAGTCCTGCTGGCTCGAAAGCCACACTTATACCACTTTCTGGCTGCACTTCCTCTCATGTGAAATGCTCCTCCGTGGGACCCATGTACCATGCCAGAAGATTTAATTAACTGCAAATCTTCCTGTATCCTTGGCTCAGCAGTAAAAAAAAAAACAAAACACAATTAAGCACGGGGGTTTAGTTTGGCTTCTGAATTGATGAAGAAACGCCAGAATTATTGCACTAGAATAAAATATTTTCTATAACTACAATGACTGCACAACTTTGTTCGTCTTGTCCATACAAAGACACAGGTCCATTATGAAGCATTGGAGTGTTTCCTTTAAATTGTAGTGATATAAACTATTCACAACAAGCTCAAAGTAATTTTACTATAGGGGATCTTTCTGGTGTATCACTTTTATAAGTCAGCCATATTCAAATGTGTATTTAGTCTGCTCCAAACCTTAAACTAGCTCTTTCACTGATCAAGGTCATCTGAATCTTTCTTAACCCTGAAAAAGTAGTAAAATAAAATAATTTAATGCAATGCATGCAGGTACATAAATTGTTTCACTATAGGAAATTTGTTCATGAACTCTTTTTTCATCCTGGCAGAAAATGTGGACAATATAAACAATTCTGCCACATATTTGCCACCTGAACTGTGCTGAGTTTTAACTGCTGTGGTTCACGTCACTTCATTGTAAAGCTAGAGCTACCAAACTTGCCATACTTGCAATAAATTAGGTCTGGTGTTTGCCACATCTTTTGAAATCTTTGTGTTTGAGTTATATACTGGAAGCAGCAAGTTGGACTGCTCTGCTAGAAGTACCACTTCTTCTCACTGAGGATGGTTCAATGTCCCAGAAGGCTCAAGGGGAGAAGAGTAATGGCATGATAAAATAGCTTGGCTGCACCCCTACATTTAGATCCTGAAAAAGGAAGACACCGTTGAACTTGCAGTCTTCACTACTACATTTGCAGTTCTCTATAGTTCTTGTATCTGGAGAGATTGAAATGATCAATAAGTACCAATGTTCTAATAAGTTCCGATTCAGAAGAATACATAAAAGTAAAGGATTAGGTTATTTTTTGTTCTAAAAGTTAATTTTAGGTAGAGATAGAGGGAGAGATAAGAGAATTGTGTTTTACTCAGACAAGCAGGGGTTGAAAGAAAGCATAAACATTCATCCCTGAGCAGTTCAAATCACTGGCAGCACTGATAATGACACAGATAAAAGTAGTGTCAATAGCCCAGATATTGACAGAAGCACATCCTGGCATGAGAACAAACCAGTCCAAATGGACTGTATTTTTCAGAGCACAAAAGCAAATGTTTGTCTACAAGTTTATCTCCAATCAGTTAGCAGCCTGACTCATGACTCTATCTGAAATGCAATTGACCTCAGGACCTCCTTTTGTTGTTTTCGAAAATAAGGACCAAACTAGAAGGTTAGTTATTTGGTGTGAGGCAACACAGAGAAAGCCCTAATCTTGGCTGGCACGTTTGCACCAACTTAAACTCAGCCAGCATCACTAGCTCCACAGCCCTACAGCTGCAGCATGGGCTACCTCCTATTTCCCTGTGGGCCAATTTCACTGCTGCCCTGACCTGTGCAGGTAGCAAAAGCACACATTACTGTGCTGCATCAATGCCTCTCTTCTTCACAGAAGTAACGGCCCATCTGTAGATCCATAGGGGACGTCTTTCCCTTGGGGACATTTGTACAGGAAGCAAAACACTGAAAATGAGGGAACTGGCTTGAGAAGCCTGCCGGGGGTCTGATGCTCCATGTGGTTTCCCTGTGAATTGGATGCATGGAAGTATTGAAGGTAAGGCTGGCTACCCTGATACGCTCTTGGATTGGTTTGCTTTGGAACAAGGGACTTTTACTGACCAAATGAAGGAACCTTGTCCCTCACGCTTTATCAACTACCTACATGATTGGACTGCAACAAGATCTCAGGGCAGAAGAACCATCCAAAAAAAAAAAAAAATACAGGAGCCTAGATACAATTTTCAAAAGAAGGCAAGAATGTAGGAACTCTGGGTTTCAATTATAAGACATGAGATGTCAAGAAAGGAGCTAAAGATATTTGACGTATTTCCTAGCCAGAAGTTCTGCTTCCTCAGCAAACAAATACCCCAACCCATCCGCCAAGTGCTATTTTAGGTGTATTTTTGTGTTATAAATGACAAGGCTGCCCTGTAAGTTTGCAGTCGGACACTGCTGGTTACTGCAGTAAATTGCAAGCGCATCAGCAGATGGCACTGCAGCCCCGTGGATCATTTGCTGTGCTCTGCACACACCCCACAGAGACAGGTGCTGCATGGTGGAGTTCTGGGCAGTGCACCACCGCTCACAAAATACAGCTGGGATATTGACAAGCATTTCCAGAAGCTGGAGTTAGATGAGTTCTCCGCCAAATCCTGCGTAGTGGCACCTCCTGTGACATGTTTGTTTCAATTACAGACACATTATTACCCTTTTTTTTTTTTTATCCCTCTTTAGGGATTTCTGTTGCATTGTTCATAATGTCTGGATGGCGAGAACTCAGTCTTCATTTTTCACTCAACTAGAACTAAAAAGAATCATCTAATTGATGGCCTTCAATAAAAAAAAAGACAAAGTGGTTTCTGAAGATTAAAGAAGGAAGGAGTGAATAACAAGTAGTCCCATCTTCTATTACTTAATAAATACTGAATTTTCTATCAATAATAATTTCTGAGCTCACTCTTCTGAACACCGAATAAATAAAAGAAAAACAAGTAACCAAAAACAAGAACAACTTTATAAACCACTATAAAGAATATAGAGTCTAATGTTGATAATCTATAGATTCTTTACCCTGAACAACTGCCTTATATGTATGCATATTGTTTAGAGACAACACGAAGGTTTTGCAATAAAAGATGAAAAAGTATAGGTTTTCACCAAAAGATGAAAAATAATTCTTCTTTCTCCTAACAAAAAGCCAAAATGGTAATTCAAAATAGGTCCCAAAAGAATCTGATAGGACTTTACAACTGGATCACACATGTTTTCTCCATTTCCCTCCTATTCACCCTATTTCACATTATGCTTCAGTCTGGTATAATCAGTGTAACAGTAATTTATTCTGCAATTATTTGGAATAGATCAAGGACTCTCCCAGGTTCAGGAGGGACTGGGAACCCTGGGTGCCACAAGTCAGCTGCAGGGTCACCACAGTAGGAGCCCTTGCAGGCACAGGGACCTCAGCACCTGTGCTGAGGGCAGGTACCCATGGATTTGGGCAGCAGAATCTTGTGCTGGGCAAATTCTGACCTGAGTGGCACATGCTAAGTTGGGCTTTGAGGACTACTGAGTTGTGAAAAACTTAATTGAGTTGTCAAAAACTTTACAACTAAAAGCGTAAGAACCGCAAAGAGAAGTTATAAAGTAGGTATGTATTTATTTCAGCACTGGACGCATGGGGGCTATTTCCTCCAAAAGCATGTGTGCCTTCAGCAGGCTGCATTCCCTATTTATTAGGATTACATAATACGCCTAATACATATTCATTTCCTAACCCCACCTATCTTCGCCTCATATTAAAATTAGCTCCACGCCTCTCTGCAGTTGCGCAGTGATTTCTGGGGGTCTTTCGGTGGTCTTTGGTGGTCTTAGGGGATGAAGTAAAGGGGTATTCCTCAGGGATTAACTTTTCACCTTGTTCTTTTGTGCATGCCCTATAGGCTTTTTGGCCCAGTTCCAGACACAATACTGGTTTTTCACTGGTTCAGGTTTCTGGAGAATTCTCTTATCGTAACAGAATCTGTAAGGCCTTTTGTTTCTTTATCCTGTTTTTGGCATTTGACTTCGTTCTTATGTTATAGCATCCTGTTATTTGCAAGGACTGTGAATTGTTTAGGCATTCCAGGTGGTCGTGTTAGCCCTCCTCTTTCCTTTTGCTCATAAATTCTAATCTTAATTTCTAATTTTTTTAATTCCCTTATCTCATTACCTTGTTTATTCAGGGAATCCACCTAGAATTGACACATTAAACTCAGATTACTTAAATGCAACCTTATCGATCCCCTCTCCTCCCTTGCAAATTCTGCAGCTGTGCCTGCCAGTGGTGCAGCAAATCCCCTTCTCAGCTGTGCTCTGTGAATATAATAAATGCACAGACAGAACCAGCAGTCTGGTAGCAAATACAGTAGCAATCCCTAGGAAGTAAGAGCTCATGCATCCTTTGGTAAGAAAACTCCCACACCAGGAAGGAGACAGTATGAGCTTGCAAATGGCTCTGCTCAAATGTATGCAGTCCAGACATCTAGCAGTGGGAGTGAAATATGAAGGGTTTCAAGCATCTGTTCCTTAGTTTATCCTGTATGTGGCAAAGGATCTGTTAAAAACCTTCTGAAAAAGGGCAAGAACAGGCAGATGAGTAGAAGACTTTTACACTCAACTGAAAGAAAATTCCCTCCTAACCAGCCCTTGTGGATATCCCTGCTGTCAGCACAAACCCTTGAACGGCAGGCTGGGAGAAAGCAAAGATGACTGGTCCCCCTCCTGCAAAAGCCTTAGAACATATGTTTTTCAAGGGTCTGTCCAAGCCAGGTTCTTGTTCACTAGTGACAGACATATCATGGCTGCAATGGATTGTTTCCATCCTTCTACTGGCCTCTTAGACATCTGATTCCCTTACAAGCCCTGTTCCTTTAAAAATACTACAAAAATAATGATTAGCTAATCAGGAATGGGTCTGTCAGCAGGATGAACTGCAGAGCTGTGTACTAATATGTAGAGCCATGTTATAAGTGCACATTAGGTTATTGGCTTTTCGCAAATATCAAAATAAATGCTATATGTATGTGTGTGTGTGTAATGTTAGATAGAATAATAATGTAAGGGACAAAATTATTTTTTTCTGCTCACAGAACAGGGGGTGGTGAGGGCTAAGCAGAGGAATTCCTTGCATTCCTAGAAGAGAAACACCTGAGCATCAAGGGAGGGGTTTCCATGGTCCTTTATCAGAACCAGTAAAACCGGACTGATGGATACTAGGAATATGACTGGAATGAAAAATGCAAGATCTACAAGGGGAGAGGTAGTACAGGGGGGTAAGGGGACCCAAAAGAATGTTTTGAATGATGCATGAGGGTTTATGAATATACGTCTATGCACTTAAAAGTATTTTCTGAAGTAGTGTGTGCTCCTTGGTAGGACCCCAAGGCACCTGGCCGTATGTAACTCTTTGCTTTATGTTTGTCTCCTATTGTCTTTTTATTAAACCTTTCTAAATTTTACCAAGACAGTGAACTCTGTTTTTCACA
>VXBU01017940.1:33674-44127 GCA_013400315.1 Bombycilla garrulus | reverse complement strand
GAGTGTGTTAAATTAAAATACAATAAATCAGAAATACATTAATCACTTTTTAAAAATCTTATAAATGAGAACAGTAAAAAATAAATCTTATATTTTGTCCTGTGAGTCATTCTTTGACAATAATTCTTTGGTGAAAAGAACTAATGTACTGGAGAATCAATAAGCTTTCAGACATACTACATCAGTGTATTTCCTTTGTTGATCCATATTTTCATTATTAACAATTTATGTCAAGAGTCGCCTCTGTGTAGCTGGGGTATTTTCAATTTATTTCCTCACTGTGGAATTCTTGACTGTTTGAGGGATCTCAGGTTGGACAACAGAGCCAGAAACCAAAATTAAGACTAATGTATTGCAATTAAGATAGCCCAAGATTGGGTGCTGGATTTACTTTTCTTTCTGTTTGCAAAGAATTTTTTGTTTATTTTCTTCCACGCTAATAAAATTGATTGAATTTCTGATTTGCATTTCATTCTAGTAAATCAACTATTCACAGGTTGTTTATATTTTGTCAAGTGAATATTATTGATTTGTCATAAGTCATGAAGCCAGAGGTAGTTTTGTTTGCTAGCGAAACTCCTCAAAACCATTTTTCTTTAATAATGACGTGAAATTCTGGTTTTTGTAATATAAAAATATTGTGCTTACAGAGCAAAGAAGCATGCACTACAACCAAAGCTAATACAGCAAACTTTACAGATAAGCAGGACCTGATTTAGATGTGTGGATCAACCTTCTCATTTCAGTATATCCTGGGAATATATTCACAGTGTCACAGTGTTCATATCATTTTGCACTTTGCAAAAGCAAACCACAGCACAAGGCCTTTCTATTTCACAGCATCAGCCCCTAGTCTGACTGTACCATGCACATCTTGCAGCTGAAGGACAAGTTATAGAATGACAGAATTCTAGAATAATTTGAGCTGGAACAGATCTTCAAGTGGCTATCCAATCCAAATCCCTGCAATGACCAGGGAGGTCATCTTTGACTAGATGTTCACATTCCACATACCACTACTAAGATAGGACTGCCTTTTACCCATAGCAACAGAATTGCAGACCCCTCTTGCAGCTGCTAATTGATGTCTCGCCTTCCGCTGCAGTACAGCTGAAGTTCAGGGTGCTGAGCTGGGCCAGGCAGGCTGCACCTGCCTCAGTTTATTGTCACTTGATTTGTAGGTTTTGATAAGGTGAAAAATAGTTCTCATTCTTCTCATTCAAGGGAACAGGGGTTTTATTTGATCATAGGAAAGAGTAGGCAGTGGGTGACTTGCACTTTGCTACAAAATGAAGTGTTTCCAACTCAGTAGTATAAAAATAGCCTTTACTGGTCAGTGTCAGGCCCATACCTAGTGCAAGAAATTATCATCATCTTGTATGATAACTTTTCCTAAATACAGTTAATAAGGACTAAACCCTATAGTTTACTCCTTCATCAAGTCTTTGGTGATTGCCCAACCTTGCCTATAGTCATCAAGTGCATAGAAAGCTCAGTTTCTCTCTTTCACTAGCCAAGCAAAGATGGTCTGAGTTGCTCTCCCAAAAAGGGATAGGGATAACTGTCACAACAGTATAAGAAGGGCTGAACTTTGTCTGAAAACAATTTAGGCCCTGGTGGATTGTTGCAATAGTTCACATTTACTGCTCCCAACCAAAAACATTTGCAAGATGATAATCTCTTACTAGTCAAAAGATGCATCCTAAAATGCTTCTGGTATTAAGGTCTGTGATTAAATGACTATGTGCTTTACAAAAGTTCTGATAGATATGATTTTTATGTGATTTTTAGATTGTTTTTTCTGCTATATCAGAACTTTGATAATTGGTACTGTGTATTACTTGCTTGCTCAGAATTTTATTATTTTCATGTCCTTAAGGTTACTCTTCCAAATTCCCCAGAAGTCAGAAATCAGTGAAACTTTCTAGTGTATGCAGTTATTAATGAAATAATAACCTATTTCACTTTTTTTTGTTTCTGCACTTTTACTAGTTTTCATTTCACAACCTCTAAAAAGAGATCAGTGTATTGAAGCACTGATACTGTAAGACTGCCTATCATTTTACGTTTTGCAAAGATTTAGACAGAAAGAAATAAAATCCTGTCTTAACTCAAGATGAGCTATTTTGCTTCTTCTGTTAATTCCAATCAGATTTGTGGGTTGTAAACAAATCACCAGGTCTAGTCTGTCTATACATAAGGCAAGAACTATCATGTTTCTAACTGCTGGAGTAATAATGTTATTTTCAGAACACCAAACTCCTATAAACAAGACCCCTGGTCTTCATTTTCCAGTCATAGAACTTTAAATGAAACATAAACAACAGGATGAACAGGAAAAGGAAAAATAAAGGAAGGTATGAAAGCAGAAGGAAGTGACAGAAAAATTGGGGAAAGAGTGGGAAGAAAACAGTGGTTCACATTCCAGTGATATTTTTGAGAGGAGGGAAATGTATTCTAGCATATGCACAGTCCTTTGATGCATGCACTTTATGTCAGCACTTATTCTTTAGGGGTAGTCACACTGTGATGCTTAGAAATACATTTGAGCTTTTATTTCACGAAGCTTGTAATCCATCACTTCTTCTCCCTTCATCCTTTCTCCTTTCATTAGCCCCTGTTAACTAAATCATCCTTAAATAACTAAATAGCACTCTAATTAGATGGCGTAAATTTAAAATCTCTGAGTTTCCACCTAATCCTAAAAGCAACTAAAGTCTGGAGATGATGGAGGTTTGAGCATAGACCTACAATTTCAGCACCTCTACCCTTTGGAAGGTTATAGCCTTGCTAGAATGATATGCCTCTGTGATTATCAGAATTAAATATCTCAAGTCCCAGTAGGATACCAGGATGAATAATCCTTTGTGCTTTTGCAGGCCTTCATCAGAGAGCTGTGTTCAAAATACAGAGTATAGTGTAAAAATTCACTTTAGCCATGGCTGTAGCAGTGTCTAGCATAAGTCAGAGTTTTAATTACTCACCTCAGGTAGCAGTCGGTTCAATTTATTTTTCTGCTTGAGAATTCAAAATTCTAGAAGTAAATACTGATCAAGAGGAAATTGGCTTTTGATTCAAACATTAACATGTGTCTCAATAGCATGGCAAAAAGTACAAACTAGAGAAGTACAACTAACCAGGTGTTTCATATGGCCTAATTAGAAGGACCCTAATCCTTGAAATAAATTTTCTACCATTTTACATGCACTACTATTTAGATATATGAACAGTGCTTTGAGTAGAACAATTATTAAGATTATGCAGGAAATAAGATTTAAATAAGATCAAATCAATAAGAAGTAGTCTATTTAAAAATGCCAAAAAAAAATTTGTTTAAATTGTGTTCCTTCATCAGTTTTCTGATTAAATTTTTAATGTCTTTATCTTTTTTTCAAAGCATTTACTACTTTGACCTATATTGTGTAAATGCAATATACAATTTTATCATATTAGATTAGTAAAATGATAATTTTCTTGGTTTTGTAACTCCAACAGGATTTAACTTTTTTATATAAAGCGTGATATACTGCAATAAAATTTGTGTAAATTTCTGAAATGTTCCTTATTTTCCAAACATTCTTCAATGAATACATAAAAAGCACTGGCTGCAGGGTCATCACTACCTGCCCTAATGAGCTTAGCTGAAATCCACTGACATAATTGAACAGTTCCTTTCCCATGAAAATTAGTTTCCTACTGGCCCCAGAATGGTTGAAGAAGAGACTATGTGATATTTGTTTTTCTCATCTCTGTACAAAAATATTTCCCATTCAAAATATTTTACACGTCACTCAGCTTCCTGGTAGGTCCTCTTCATGTGCTACTCTGATGATACTTGAAGTTTTGTTAAAATGGAAAAAATGAGAAAACACTATACTGAACCTTGCAAGCTAAACTGTGTTAGCAGGCATACAAGGATATAATGCAGAAATCTTACTATTTTCTAAGCAAAACCAAATTCATGGAAAATCAGACACTTAGGAAGTACCTCTCAGCAATGATCTCTGGAAGACCTTAAAAGCAGGGCGCTTTGTTCAGTCCTAGATTTTGCATACCAGCAAAGCATCTATGGATTTTAGAAAAAGATATCTCAAGTAAAGAATTTTTTTCCATCATCTTCTTTATATTTGCACATATCATAAAATAAATAAAATTTATTTAATTACCTAAGATTTATCAAAATAATATACTTTCTCCTCACTATAAAAGAAGAAAACATAGTTTTTAAACTTAGACATAAGCAAGAAGAGTTAGAGCCACACATGCACCTGCTGTGATCTTGGCGGAGTGGAGATGTGATGGGATGATTCCTGTGGCTGGAGTGCTGGAATGGAAAGATACAGGTTCTTTAGGGAGGGCAGGCAGAGGAGGTGGGGAGACAGTGTCAACTTCTATGTCAGAGACCAGCTGGAGAGCACAGAACTCTGTCTGGGGGTGGGTGAGGAGCTGACAGACAGGTCAGGGTTAAAGGGAGGGTGGGGACAGGGGACACCACAGTGGAGGTTTACTACAGGCCACCTGACCAGGAAGGTTGAGCAGATGAGACTCTCTATGCATAGATTTGAGCATACTCATGTTTATAAACCCTGGTGTTCATGGGGGTCTTCTACATCCCCAGTACCTGTTGGAAGGAAAACAATCTGACAGGTTCCTGGAATTCATTGATGATGACTTCTTTCTTTAATGAGGAGTTGAGGAGAGAAAGTGCTCTGATGGATCTCATTCACATCAAAAAGGAGGTGTTGGTGGAAAATGTGAAGCTCAGGGTAGCCTAGTTGGCAATGATATAGTGGAGGAAACCAAATCCTTAGAGCAGCAAATAGCATACACAGCAAGTTCACTTAGCAGCACTTCAGGGCAGCAGACTTTGGCCTCTTTGGGGTTCTGCTTGGTCGAGTACCATGCGATAAAGCCCTAGAGTTCCCTCTACAGTTCTATCGAGAGGGGCTCAAGAAAGCTGGTTGATATTCAAGGATCACTTCCTCCAAGCTCAGGAGAAATGCATCCCCACAAAGAGCCAGCCTGGTAAATAAATCCAGGAGACCTGTGTGGATGAAAACTCAAAATATAAAAGGAAGCCTATAGAGAGTGGGAGCAGAGAAAAATAGCTTGCAGGAAATGCAAAAAATTATACAAATAACCAAGAATCACATTAGGATAGCTAAGACATTGATAGAATTACATCTGGCCAGGGATATCAAGGGCAACAAAGAAAACTTCTCTAGGTAGGTGAGTGATGAAAGGAAGACAAGGGGAAGTGTGGGCATTCTCCAAAAGGAGACAGAAGACCTGCTTCCCCAGGACATGGTACTTGCCTTTTTTGCCTGTCTTCACCAACAAGTGCTTCAGCCACACCATCAAAGTCACACAAGGAAAAAGCAGGGACTGGAAGAATGAAGAAGCACCTCTGGAAGGGATGCCACCCAGAGGGACCTTAACAGGCTTGAGAGGTGGGCCTGTGCAAATCTCATGAAGTTCAACAACACCAAGGGAAGGGTCTTGTACTTGAATAGGGGCAATCCCCAGCGCGAGTACAGGCTGGGCAGAAAATTGATCAAGAGCAGGTCTGAGAAGGACTTGAGGAGGTTAATGGATGGTAACATCCACTTGAAGCCCAGAAAGCTAATCTTATCTTGTGCTGCATTCCAAGCAGTATCACCAGCAGGGTGAGTATGCTGTTTCTCTGTTCCATTCTGGCGAGACCCCACCTGGAATACTGCATCCAGCTCTGGGCTAATCAACATAAGCAGGGCACAGATCTCCTAGAGTGGGTCCAGAGGAGGACCATGATTATGACCAGAGGATTGGAGCATTTCTCCTATGGAAGCAGGCTGAGAGGGTTATGGTGCTCAGCCTGAAGAAATATCCAGAAAAACCTACAAGATGCCAGCAGAAAATCTGAAGAAGTGCTTTTTACCAGAGCAGGTGGTGACAAGAAACAGGGAAATGGCTTCAGACTGGAAGAGAGTAGGTTTAAGTTAGACATTAGAGAGAGTGATTAGGCAGTGGCACAGGTTGCCCAGAGAAGCTGTGGATGCCCCATCCCTCCAATGGGATGCCAGGGATGGCGCATCAAGGCCAAACTGAGTGGGGCTTTGAGCCATCTGGTCTAGGGGAAGGTTCCCTGCCTTCGGCAGGAGGGTTGGAACTAGATGATCTTTATGATGCCTTCCAATCCAAATCATTCTATGATTTTATGGATCTATGATTCTACTATTGAACACTGACTGCCAAATGAAGAAATTACATTTTGAATTTTTTTCTTTAAATGTAATAAAAGCAGGGAAGACTGCACAGCTGTTTAAAAGTCCTATATGTCTTTCTGTCATATGAAACAGGCACATGAACTGCATGTATCATCTTGGATTTACTATATCTGTACACATTGCCTGCATGCATTGAGTGATCATATTTTTGAGAGGTGTACATACCAAGCATTTGGAAAAATCAGGCATTTGGAACTGGGCAGTATCAAGGCCAGTCGTTGAAGTCCTTTAAGCCTTGACTTCACAATGGAGTTATTAATGTGAGGCAGTGTTCCTTCTTCACAAGTAGCCAAATTAAAAGTGTTCATTCAGATAAAAATTCACAGATGAAGTTATGCACATAGACATATGAAATGTTTTGGTTTGCAAGAGACCTTAAGGATCACCTAGTTCCACTGCCTACCATAAGCAGGGATAAAGTTGATTATTAATATTCTGTTGATGTGAAAGTTGCTGTGATACTGAGGGGCTGATATCAAACATGAGTAATGGAAGCTGGACATGTCATACAGAGCCATCTGCCATCATCTTCTCATACAGAACTTTGAAAGGAAAATGTTTGAAAATGTTTGATAATTGCTTTTATCACAATTGGAATAATAATTTATTCCTATTTTTTTTGGATTATGTTAGTTTGTTAGTTTAGTGCATCTGTTTATTTTAAGTCGCTCTTTCTCTTGGTTAGAGCACCATACATTGCCTTCAATTGCATATTGCAACTGGACTGGTATAAACATAACATATTTAAGCAGTATTAGAAAAAGCATTTCTACTCAATTCCAATCTACTCACTAGAACTTAACACCCTTGATTGCAAGTACTGGTTTTCACTTAATCAATGATACAGGAGTTGTTTGTGGCTTTTCTTTAAAAAAAGAAAAGAAATCAAATTCTAGTGAAAATTTACAGGGCTGCAGAGGCAGAGACTAAATGATATGACTCTGTGTTTTACAGTGATTTTTCAAATCTATGCACAACACTACTACCAATAATTCATATAGGAACTTCAAGAAGGAATTTGTTTATACATTAAAAAACCCCAGTGTGACAGTTGTCTCCTTAAAATTAATAGTTGGGAACAGCAACAATTTTAATTCAAGTTGCCATTTATAGTTGGAAATACACTGCATTTGGAAAGCAATAATTCTATTGTGTGCATTTAATGGGAATAAAATTACTGATGTTGCATCTCTGAAAGTGTTATCCAAAAAGATGGAAATTTTTTCATAAAAATTTTTAACTGCTTGTTTTCTGTAACTATCAAAGAAAAGAGAAAAAAATATAACCAGATATGTTGGTTAAATATAATTTGAAGTGTTGATGGGAAATATAGAAATTCCATGTAGATTTCACTCCAGAATTATAGAAAATAAAAAGTGAAAAAGAGTTTTGGGTTATATTTTCCTTTCCATAAAAGAATGTATATTTTCCTGGGAAAACCTACATCTTCCTCATCATTTTGTGTTCATATTTTTTATATATGCAATGAATTACTCTGCAAAGATGGACTTATGGGGAGGAGCATGCTGAGGTGCAGGATGCTGCTGCATTTTCATGCAAATAGCTGAGGGATCATAGTCACTATATCTCTGCTCCAGTTCCTATTCCGTGCTTCCGTGCTACCCTTCTGTCTTTTTTTTTCCCTAGAGATTGTTTATTCCTAAATTATCACCTACTGCATTTTTGTGCAAAAAGCAGTGAAGCTCTGACTTGAACTGGATAGTTTGATTTCACTGACCAAAGATCACATAGCTGACCAGATTTGCCAATTTTAATTCAGTAACTTAGTGTTTTCTCAATAATAAAGGTTAAAAAAATTATAAAATAATCTCAGATTATTTGTCAATGATTTAATCTAGTAAATTGCAGACAACTGAATATGAGCCATTGATAACAGCGTTATGAAACAAATGGATTGATGTTTTCTACTAGTCAGAGATTATTAATCTTTCTTTATTCAGTTCTCTCTCATTTATGGAGTTAAACCATCAATAGTTTCCACAGTGATAACAATCTTGGAAAGGTGTATGCTCTGATTCTTCACCTAAATCACAGAAAACTGAAATTTGGAAGACTTAGAACAAAAAGTTCAATTTTCTCCCATCCTCTTTGGACAACAATATTTTTGAAAAATAAAACTTAGATGTAATAAAATATCTCAGTTTCAAAAAACAAATAAACAGTTTGTTTTTCTATGCACTAATCAGTTGTACAAAACCACTGTCAATGTTAGTTCTCTGAAAGAGGGAAAAAGGCAGAGGGAGAGAAGAAAAGATAGCCCAGTAAAAACTCAAAACATAGGTTGCCAGTTTTCCAGGACACTGACCTTTCAAGTCCAGGCTACACTCTTTCACCATCCTTTTAGCTTTTAAATCCTCATTCTTTATGATGATAATGAAGAAAGCAGGCAGCAGATGCTTCATCTTAACCATTAAATAGAGGGTAAAGTGTGACTCTGGACAGTCCTCAGAAAATGAAGATTGTGATCAACAGACACTTGGGAGATTAGCTGTGTTCAAAGCACATTGAAAAATATGGAGAAACTCATCAATGTTATATCACATGACTACCCTCCAGGGTAAAAGAAAGAAAGAAGATAAAGTTTATGTTAGTGTAGATACAAATGGACTACTAAATAAATAATTTAATCAGTTCAATACTTCTCTTTTATGTTGTAAAGAACCTCTCCTTTTTTGATGATGCTTGTTTCTTTTTTCTCTCTCTCTCTCTTTTTTTTCTTCCCCCCCCCAAGGAAAAACAAATATCTGAGCTCGCTGAGAAGGTTTGTTTGTTGCCAGCACCTGTTATCTGCAAGCTATGATACAGGCTCTGTGAAGCCAAAGGACATTCAAAGTGGGCAAGCTCTTCAACTCTCATGATAATTAGAAACAAGATAGAGAAGTGCAAAGGGAAAATAGAGAATGGCAGGATATATTCTGAAAGATGAAAGGAACCTGGAAGAGCAGCAGTCTAATTAAACCAGAAGTGGATATCCTACAGCCAGACCACTCTTCTGCAAATGACGCATCGTTAAAAGACATTAAAGCTTCGTTCTTGAAGAAAATTTGTTACTACTAAAATAAGAGGAGAAAAACATGAGAGAGAGATTAAATTGATGTTATAAACTCCAACAGTCTAAGAATAAAGATAAAGGGTTGAAAGAAAAATACCATTTAAATAAGTTCATCCTGGAAGACATCAGAGAAAACAAGACACAGACCATTAAAATAAAAAATAGCCAGTCATAGGAGCTAAAATGTTGATAATAATTTTTCATAATTTTTTATTATCCTATTCATATGATCAAAATATTCTTCATTAACTTGACCAAGGTGTCAGAGCACCCACACTTTATTACTAAATATTACTAAGTATAAACATAGCGATAATTTATGGCAGTGTGGGGGCAAGAGAGATTAATTTTTCAGAAGCAAACATTGAGTTTTGTATTGTAACTTTTAGCTATCCAACACTTGGCCTACAACAGGCCTGCTTTCCAAAGAAGCTAGGAACTTTTTATTCCACTTGAATACTGAAATATTTCCTGTGGCATTTTAAGCCTATAGCATTGCATTCTGGTGAGAAAAAAATACATGTATCCACCAGCAGCAGCCAATTCTTCAGCAGGAGCTTTAAACTATGATTCACATAAACCCATGGAAAGGTCTGAATATGTGATTACTACTATGGCAGAGGGTGTTTGTAGAAAGACCAGACCTAAGCCAGGTTTAGACCTTTCTGGAAGGGCAATATTCTTGCTGTGAGCCAAGTGTCCAGAGAGGTGGACATGAAACAGCTAGTTCAGAAATCCTGTGTAAGATCATGTGTATATAGATAGTCTGTAATCTGAAATAACATTTGTTAGATACTCTGATCACCTACTCCATATTCAGATGTTCTTTACAGGAAACAAAGCCAATAATTCTGTCATATTACAGAATAAAGTGAATAAAAGAAGGGAAGCAGGAACAAGGATGTCATGGATTTATTTACGAAATTTCAATTCCCGGTCAGGGAACCAAGAATGTCATGGTTTGACACCGGCCAAGGGCCAGTGCACCCATGAAAATGTATTTTTCTCAATTTCTGCTGTGAAATAGGACCAAAAAAGGAGCACAATCACCCAAACTTAAAGCATAGAGAAGAAATTTTATTAACTAACACTAAAAAAGGAAAGAAAAAAAAAA
>VXBU01017937.1:136903-153541 GCA_013400315.1 Bombycilla garrulus | reverse complement strand
CATGGGGAGCCGCGTGCAGGCGAGTGACTGACACAGAGCCCGTGTCCCAGCTGGGAGGCTGGAGCTTGGTAGCTTGTTCAGGGCCGAAACACGTAGACTTTCAGGACAAGAAGGACAAAAAAAAAAAACAAAAAAAAAACCAAAAACAACCTAGGTGAAAGAAAGTAGCGGCTTGCACGCAAAGGCCGTTTCGGGAAAAGGACGGGAGACGTGATAAGCAGAGGTTAAAATACATCAAAAGCACATCTCGTGAGTGTACGATAGGGAAAAACAAGGAGTTAATAAACCCTTTCATTACTGTGGTGTAGTGCCGTGTCGGTACCTCTTTCGGAGATGTCTTGAAGCCTGGTTTTGGGAGTGCAATGGACAGGTGTTCGCGGAGCTCTGTGTTAAAGCAGGTGGCTGTAGAGGTCAGAGGTGGCTGCACTGATGTATCTCCATCAAAACCATCTAATGCGGCTACTCTGTGGTGTGGTGAAAGCTTTTCAGGGTGGGTTTGCAGAAATTGAAGCAGAGCATGTACTGGGTTGGAAGGGAACCACAGTAATGATCGCATCCCGCTCCTGCTGTTGCCCGGGCCCATCTCCGGGAGCCGCCCTGTGTGCCTGGGGGAGCTGTGCAAAAACCTCCTCAGCTCTGCCCGATTCATGCTGGTGTTGTCCCACTGCCCTGGGGAGCCTCCTCCAGTGCTCAGCCACCCTTTGGGTGAAGAACTTTTTCCTGATACCCATCCTAAACTAGAGATGCCAAAACACAATAGGAAGTACTAGAAGGAGTTTCAAAAGGCATGTTGTTATCAATATTATGTTTTTCTGGTGCTTGTCAGAGATTGTTTTCAGTCTGTGGCAAACACCAAAAGAGTCTCATAAGGATTTGAGGATTTCTGTAATTCATTACAGTCTGTGTGAATAATCAAGCTGAACCACAAGACTGTGAGCTGTGATTCGCAGGGCATTTGCTTTTCATACATGCTCAAGTGTGTTTTCTGTACGTTGCAAATCCTGACTTTTTGAGTGTTTTCTTTTACTGAAGTTTTCATTTGCTCACTTGGCAGTTGTATTTAGGGGAAGGACTTTGCATTGCTTTTGACACACAACCTGTAGAAGATATTTTTTATGTGAGAATACTTTAGCCATTTATTTTGCTATCTTTTTCAATAGCTGGAGACTATCCACTGATGTAACTTTGATAATGCCTTTAAGTTACCTTTTAGAGTTACTCCAGTTATGTAGGGTTTGTTTGACATTAGCACAATAAATAATGCTTGTGTCCATGTATTTTCAGGATTATATTCCCATCATGCCAAATAATTATTTAGGATTGTGGTACCAGCATCTTAGGGTAATTTGAAATGTCTAGACCTAAGATTTTGATGACATCACATCTGCTTTGGCTGCAAATGTTTTAATCAGGAATTTAAGTAAAGCCTCTTAGATACTGATTCCATATCAAATTCTGTACTAAGTGGAAAGAACATGAAATTTTAACCAAAACATTGTCAGTTGTAAGGTGTTCATTTTAACTAACAATCCTGCTAGCAAATAAATTCATTCTATTGATGTTGCATTGGCAGGTTTTGAAGCTTTTCAAGCTGTTACACAGAACACGGCAAGAAGTTTTTAAAAATGATACCAAGGCCCTTGAAGGTGAGATACTTGTTTTGTGTCGTGTGTGCTTACCTACATTTCATGGAACTTTCTTCTGGACTATAGACGAAAAGAATTCTTAAAATAATCTTTCTTCAACTTACTCCCATAATTTTCAAGTAATCATTGGGAAAGCTTGAATGTCCATATCAGATATAATTTAATTTGAAACAAAAAAATGGTCCTTATATTCAAGCACCCAACACATATTTTGGAAGGGAACCATCTCTTTTTAAAATGTTCCTGATCTTCCTGGGAGATACGTTTATTTTGTTTTTTAACTTCTCTTCAGTCCAGCCAGAGCATGTTTAGCTCTGTGTATGGTTGTTCCTCAGGGCATTAATCCAGCTTTTTTGGTACCCTATGTATGCAATACAGAGTGCTAAATTTGGAATTTAATTTTATTTGCATACCACTCAACTTAAAATATGACATCATGTGAATTACATGGAAATCCTACATTGAAACACTTTGATCAGTGTGCCCCAGGAAGGTAGCATAAAGGGCTTAAGATTCTTAACATTGAGGCAGCAGAAAATTCAAACTACTATTTTTGTTTACTCTTTGCTTTTTGTTTATTTCATTTAGCTGCAAGACAAAAGATAAATGAAGAATTCAGAAATAACCGAGATGAGACATCTGAAGAGAAGATTAATGAGGTATTTTAAGTTTTTTACTTAAAGGATCTCTAAACCACTGTAAACACATTGAGACATCATGAAAGCCAGGTTGGTTTAGAAAGACTTCCACATGGATCTTTGTTTATAAATATATAGATACCTCCAAAGGTATTGATAATGTGTTAGAGAATTTTGTACATACAAAAATACCTAAGTAGAGAGTGTGTTCTGATAGTTCAGTGTGATTATTTTGAAGTTTATAATAAAATTATAGGAGAAAATGTTTAAAGTTGCAATTATCATGTAAATATTTTATGCTCGTAATATCTGTCTGCACTGTTGTCACTTAAATTTACCTTATTGTTGTGTAAGCAAACAGAAACAGAGATTAAACAATCTGCTCAGCTACTGACAGATCACAAACGAGTCAGCGTCTTTGTGGAAGGCAAAAACCAGCAAAATTATTATGATTGATTGTAATATAGTATAGTTGTAGTATATGCTAATTATACCACAGGGATTTTTTTGCTCCTTTCCTCATCATACGTTGAAAGTAGAGTATTCTGTTAACTGACTTACTTAGTAACCTTTGCTCAGTTGTCACCTTGACACTTCTTGTTGACTCATTTTTTCTGAAAGTTACTGTGAACTGAAACAGAACTTCTGTATTTTAGATCATTTCAGTTACTACCATCTGTACAGAGTGAATAACTTAGTCCTTGTCATTCAGCATTTTATCAGATTGTATTTACATTGTCACTGGGCACTGGTTGGAAGAAAATGCCTACATCTGTCCCTTGAAGTGATAAAATATTAACCTTTTTCTCATACCAGCCACTGAAGCATAATTAGTTCTGACCATTTAGTTGGACTTCCTGAATTTCTGTTTGTTATCAGCCTCCTGTAATAATACTCAGTGCTTGTGTTACCACTGTCTAATCAACTAAATCATGTGTTCAGGGTTGCTTTTTTTTAGTAGATGTACAGGAAAGATAGTTGCTGCAATTCTGAAATCTGTATTTGTTTTGTAGGCAATGTACAAAATACACATATGTGACTTTTTAATATGGGTTAGTTGATATTTGATTAACTGTGTCAGTGAAAGAAATCCTAGACTTTCATCCTAGCTACACTCCTAGAACATTACAGTAGCTGTCATATTTATTACATGTAAACACAGACTTGGTTGCAGAGGAACTGAGTCAAGTTTTATACAGGACCTGAGGAAGTCTGGGCACTCACATTAACGTGGTGCTGTTAGTGTTCTGCTTTGGACAGCAACTAAAAAATGGAATATTGACCAGCCAGAATAGAAATTTACAGTGTATTTTATTATGACAACAAGTATTTGTATCTGTATGTACTTGTACATGTCAAGGTTGCAGTGACATGAGGAGATGGAGGTCACTTTCTGCAGTATGAGAATGAGAAATGTGGTAGCTGAATCTAATGCACCACTTCTAGTTCAGATCAGGAGTGCATTTCTGAAGTTACCTTGGTTATTTCCACTTCCTGTGATTTGTCTTGTTTAATGAAGTTTCATAGCAAGTAGCAGAATTCCCTTAAGGTCAGTCTGAAGAGGAAGCTGTGCTTCAGGAGCATGCAGACTATAGATGGGTTTTCAGCAGAGGGAACTGGAGGGTACCTGCTCCAAGCCCTTAAAAGGGAAAAGCATGAGAAATGCAGTGTAGACATCAAGTATTGAGCTTTGCAAAGATCCATTTTAGTTAGTACATGCCAATTCTTAATGTGAGCATGTATCCTGAAATGTCTCACTTGAGCAATTTCATTTATTTCTTAC
This sequence comes from Bombycilla garrulus, assembly GCA_013400315.1. Classification (NCBI taxonomy): domain Eukaryota; kingdom Metazoa; phylum Chordata; class Aves; order Passeriformes; family Bombycillidae; genus Bombycilla; species Bombycilla garrulus. The sequence goes on along the minus strand of VXBU01017937.1, from coordinate 149,474 downwards.
ACAGGTATCATGCAAACAAGTGTTAGACTTCTCGTAATGGCTCAGCAAAGCTAGCAAGGGTGCTTCAGCTTCTCCTCTTAGTGAGAGAAGAAATTCTAGGCCTTTTGCCAAATACTAATACCTTGAGTAGTCTTTGGGTAGTGCCTTGTTTCTGCAGAGTTCTTCTGTGAAACTTCAGTATTTTTAATTCTTGTCATGTTTTGCCCTTATTTTTTACTCCTTATTTCAGGAGCAGTAGTGTTGAAAGAATGATATTGCCCTTTCACTATGGGAAGTCAAATGTTATTGAGGTGTGAGTGGGTGTCTTTGATCATTGGAAACTAGTTAATTGGTTTTGTAGTTGCATTTCACCTTATTCATTTGCAGTTTTAATTGGGTACGTAGATGTATGTCCTGGTGTATGTTACTGAGCCAGTTTCCCTCCTTATGTGCTCCATGTCAAGGTCACTTCCATATCAATCTGTAAGTTATTCCAGGATCCCCAAGGCGAAAGTAATTTATTCGTAGTATATAAGTGACTGAGGAGTACAGCCAAATGACTTTGTTGTTTGAATAGTTGCCTGGTATGGAAAATATCTTCAGAAATAGTCACATATAATTTAAATTACTCTGTTCCTCTCTTTTTATTCCTTTTGCTAGCTTCTGAAAATAGCTTCAGATGTTGAAGTGATTCTCAGAACTTCTGTTATTCAGGCGGTTCACACAGATTCTGACAAAATAGGTAAGCCTGCATGCTAGAAAGATACTTAAATATGTTATCGTTTAATAATATATAATAAATATAATATATATTTAATATATATATTAAATTATATATACTATATATAACTTATTGTAATAAATATAATAAGTTTAAAAATATATAATAAACATAAAATGTGAAAATAAGGAAAGGAATAGTGAGGCAAGTAGCCTGTCTTATTCTCAGCTGAACTTCTTAATGTAAGCCATTAGTTAATGTCACTACCTAGGAAAGGTGGATGTTTCAAAGGTACAAAGTTTCCACAAAAATGTTTTGAAGTATGGAGGCTGGTAGAAAAGAGGCAGTCATTACTTTTAAATGCCCTTAACTGTCTATAACTAATAGGAAGGTCAGCAACTAGATAGCTAGTCAACATACATGTTCAGGCTAGTCAGTGAGCGTGTGTCTAGAGGCAGTAGTCACAGTACCTCTCTGTAAGTGCCTGCTCTACCAAATGGGGAGGAGCTGCCTGAGCAACATTAGCAGCTGCAGTATGTACACTGACCATAGAACAGCTTTTTCTTAGAGCATTGAGTGTTTATTTCCAAAAGTTTTTTCCAGCAATTTCAGTTTCAGGTTATGCTGTGTAACATTTGTTAATCACAGTGATTACCTTGATGCAAAGTCTGTGAAATTCTGAAGTCCTGATTCCCGGTTTAGAAGTTCTTTTATCTGCAGTCAAAACGAGAAGTAGTAGGTAGGTTCAGCATACGACTGTGTGGTGAAAAATACAGGAAATCTTCAGCTGTCTGCATTGTTTCCTTTTACTTCCATTTAGTGTTGTCTGTAAAGTTTTGACAATTTTCAGTTTCAGGTTTGGTAAAACATTTAACTTTAAAACAGCAGTGATGATCAAGGCCAAAGATAAGTCTGGGCCAGTGTCAAGTCTTCCATGGTGATTCCAGGTAGACAACAGTTGAAGAGTAGGAACAAGACAACTGTTCTTTCAGCTGTTCACACCTGGCAGCACTTCTTGAGTCAGGGATGTTTTCTGGTTTAATTATCTTTAATGGGCTTCTCTTCAGTTGCTTCAATTACATTTTCACCAAGCTGTTCCTGAATTTTTAAGTTCTTCATTGCCTCCTTTTTGTTCACTTCCCCTGTGAAGCTGCTCTCAGAAACAGCGTTAATGCCTATGATTATTCTTGCTGTTCACTGCAAGGAGGCATTTATACACACAAGGTGGCACAATAATGTTTTCTCTTTAATTTTCAACTGGATTCCTGCTGATAGTTACTGCTAATTCTAAATTTAGTTTTTGGCTACCAAGCATACGTACAATGTATTTATTTTTTACAAAATCATACAAGACTTCTGTCATTATAAGGCTGTTGTTTTATAAAAGCATTGATGAGGGACTTTCAGGAATCCAAACATGTTATGGTAACCTCTGAAGCACCATTCAGAGAACTCCAGCAGGGACTAATAGACAGAACTTCCCTTGCAAAAGCCGCATGGGTTCATGTTCAAATCCTAAATTCTGCTCCTGTGTGAGTACATGGGGTTGGGGTTAAGACAGCCAGGTTTATCAGCAGCAGAAAGAGAGGAGGGAAAATGTGGGCCTGCAGCTGAATAGGACAGGGACTCAGTAACAAAGGGCACAGAATAGTCAGTTCTGTGACAGTATAGTGGCAACAACTTTCACTAGGTGCTTCCTTTTTCTGTTGGCCTTTAAAATAGGTGTGACAAGATAAATATTACAGATTAGATTCCAAGATCTGGGGGAGAGAGCTACATCAAACACAGTATTCATTTTTGAAACTGCTGAAGTAAGCATAATATGACTCAGGCTTGAAAAAAATGCCGTTCACCCCCCTTCTAAAAGTTACTGCAGAACCTTATAATTTTTTATGGCTTCTTAATAACAAAATTTTCAGTGCTTATGAAAGGAGATGGGCAAACATTGTGACCAGCTGAAAGTAAAATCTAGTATGATTTTGTCTTAGATATCATGATTCTCTTACAGGAAGTTCAGATCCTTATTTTAGTAACCGGATATTTTGTTTGTAAGTGTAAAAACACCTTTAGAATTTGAAGTAGTATTGTCTATTAAGATTATAGTCTTACTGGGGTTTTTTTCTTTCTATTTCAGTACTCATACCCAGGAAAGATCTGCTACAGGACAACACTCCTTACTTAGATAAACCAACAAAAAAGCAAGAATCCTGAGGAAATATTGTTACCAGGAAAAAAGAGACTGAGATTAACTCACTGGTTGTACTGAGTGCTGGAATATCATCATGCACTTGTTCTGTGGGAGACAGTAATTTTTCACAGAACGTAAAAGTACACTGCTGAATTGTTTTACTTCAGCCAGGAATGTTTCTGATTATGACAGCTGTCAGACAGAGATTGTTTTCTAGCAATCTAGAGTTCTTAAAAGCTAAATGGAGTAATGAATACTGATATTTATTTTTAAGTTTATTGTCAATCATAAGCTTCTTTGAAGTAATGAAAAATCATCTTGTGGCATTTAATGTTAAATTTATGCTTTGCACCAAAAGCATGATTTCTGAAGTTGTCATTAATTGAACACTAGTATACTGTGATGCTTGAGAGAGTTCTTGAAGGTTTATCTAAATAAATTGTGTTTTACAGAGTATGTCTAGTGGTTTTCTTCTTCTACACACTCTGGAATGAGCAGGAATGTTAGGGTTTGAGTTCTCATATGACATCACAAGAGAACTAAATCCTAACATAACCTAAGAATGTTGGTTTAGATCATATGGTTTATGAATTTATGGTTTGTGTTTTAACGTGTAATCATTGAGTGGCAGAGGCATTTTTCAAAGAAAAGGGCCTTGCTGTTTCGTTGCAAGTGAACTTGCTTAGAATGAATATATGAAAAGTTTGATTAGTAAGCCCTAATTATTTGCAATTTTTTTTTTTGAGGATAATTCCTTGGTTCTTCTGGAATTCCTCTCAATTATCTGTTCACATCCATTTTACTTGGAAGGAGGTACAACTGCAGTGATATATAGAATCTTTTCTTTGTGAAATTGATAGCAGGCACCACCCTAGGATCTGAGTACCTCACAGGGGTGAGGTAGTCCAATACATCTCACCTCGTAAGTCCCTCTGTATTTTTTTATAGTCTCCAAGATGTCAGAATTGCATATCTGTGTGTGCATATCTGATTCATCTTGACTGGCTTAGTAAACCAGAAAACTAGTGCCTTCATCCAGTCTCTTTTTCTCACAAAACATGTCAGTGTGATAAGTACTTTTTTCATTAAAACTGTTGCGCTGGCTGTGATGGCCAGGGCAGCCCCCAGCAAATGCAGCTGTAAGTAACCCTCTTTGAATTGCACTGATATTCCCTGCACTGTGGCTAAAAGGCAGCAGGCATATGATGGGAGATAGAATGAAATGACTGCAGTTCTTGCCATTTGTATTCTAGTGATCCACTAAGAAACAAGTGTCTCCATCTGTAGGGGATGTCCTGTTCTGGGCCCCTGGTATTGTTTACTTCCCTAAGGACAAGCTGTATTCTTTGTCTGATTTCCATTCCTTCTTCAGTCTGCCTACATTGACTTTTTTTTTCCCATAAGGGGCATAAGCGAGTCATATGCCAGGAAGAGAAAATTCAAGGTAGCGGCAACTGAAGAGAAAGCAGAGCATTGCCTCAGGTGAAATGACTAACTTTTAAGCAGAAGTAGTTAACTAGGGGTCTGGCAAGACTAGGAAATTTTATGATTATTAAGGTGTACATCCCATGGCATGTTGGAACTGGGGAGAACTCACCTCTCATAGCCCCTGTGTTAAGCTGTGGGTGTATCCTTAGAGATTTCAACCTTCAGATTGATTTTATAGAACTGAGGCCTGGTAAGTTTTCACTCTTGCACAACTGATGTAAAATAGCGTTGCCCTTTACCATGCAAAATATGTAGTAAAAGACTTGGGGGATGTCAGTGGTAGATGATGGTCTTCTGTATGCTATTTGAGGAAGCCACAGGTGGAGAAATTTTTTGTGTGACTGTTGCTTTGGTATTGTTCTGCTGTCATGTGTTTCAGGGTTTTATTTTTAGTAAGAATACATTGGTAGAAATACAGTGTGGAAGTGTCAACTTACAGGATCAGATTTGTGATTCAGCGGGCATTTATGTCTTTCATCTCACATATATCTTGAATATTCGTAATAAAAATATAGAATGAGTCACTTGAATAACATACACAACAGGTGAAAATAAACTACGTTATAAAAATAGTTGGTACAGTTTATTGGTCTTCAGAATGATTGCTCTTACGCTTCTGTGCAGTATCTTTATGGTGTGTGCATTAACATTCTGTGTTCCTGCTTTCCTTGTGCATTCCTGGGCAGCAAAGACAAACAAAATTCTGCAGTGTTGAGATGAAGAAAATCAAGATGATACAAAAAAAGTCTATTGACATAAGAGGCTGACAAGCCTATTCCTTGCTCTTATTCAATGTGATCTTAAATAGTAATCCAGGGGGTATCTAGATCAGGGTAAATGGAAATTGAAATATGTTACTAAGCCTAAAAATATCTCAGACTTAGTTGCTGTCTGGGCCCAGTAGATGTTTACTTTTTTCAAATTTAACTTTTCAGTCTTGTAAGACTCTCACAAACCTACTTAATGAGCAGCTGCTTATTAAGGTAATTAAAGGCTTCTTCATGCTAGTTGATCATAGTGGCTATTCCTCTTCCCCTTATTTCATGCTTACCTGTTGGTTTGCTTTCTGGAACCAAGCCATCACCCCAGTTTCCCTTTCCCTTTTTAATTTCACTCTGCATATGAATCTCTTCTTGATATTGCTGGGTTTGCGCTCATATCTGTATTATTTTCTAATTAATATAAATAATAATAAATAAAAATAAACTATTGTTGCAATATCTCTTTGCAAACTTTGAAGTCTTAGCTGAAACTTTTCAAGTCATTATAGGGGTTTTCATTTAATGGCTTGGGAGGGAAAAAGGGTGAGTGTTTACAACAGAAACTGTAGTTGAATAGGCTCACAATAACACAATTCAATCACATTAAAGGTTTTTAGGTTTACTGGAACAGCAGAATTTTGAAAGCACAAATTCATTTGCCTTTCCTTCTAGAATATACGTCGTTAATCATAAAATATATGCCTAAAGGTAATAGTTCCTTAAACTGTAGTTTAGTCATGTCTGTATCAAAAAAAAAAAAGCCCATAGAGATCTTCTGCAGGCAGGCAGGAGGTGCTCTTGGAAAAGCCTCGGTGCTTGTTCGGATCAGCTGCCACAGCCAAGAGGTCAGTGTGGTATGGTCAGCACACACTGCTGTGTGGGGGAGTGTGCATGGCCTCTACAGAAACACCAGCAGTACTGCTGAGCAGTTTTACAGGTGAGCTTCTGGACTGCTAAAGGGAGTCACATGTGTACAGTTTGGCAGAACAGATGTCACCTCAGTGATTCCATGTAGCAAAATTCTAAGCACTTCAGCTTTTGGCATCATCTGCCAGAGATGCCGCTGTTAGAGCCTTCCGCCTTGGTATTCTCTTTCATGAAGTGTTGACTTCGTATATGCTGTAGCTTCATGGAGAGCATTAAGTACACACAAAGAGTTTTTACAACTTAAATACCAAGCTTCAGTCTTGTGCTAACCACCTTTCCCTCTCCTTTATTTATCAGTTTCAAAATAAAATGTTTCTTCTGTTGTTTTTTTCTGCAAGATCAGGATAGGGATCAAACATGGCACTAGTATGTTTTCTATAGCCTGATGTTCATAAAACACAGGTGATAGATTTAGTCTATGAATTGATTTTGTTTGTATGGGTAGGATTTGTGTTGAACTCTTAATGGTTTCAGATGAAACAAAGTGATGTTCTAAATTAGTAGGGGAAAATGTGTCCCCTTCTGTTTTCCCCGTGCACTTTGGTGAAGGAAGCATTTAGTTGCCAATTTTACAGGGAGTGCTTTTAGACCACAAAGTGATTTTACAAAGACTTGGTCTGGAAGTAGTATTAAAAGTTTAATATGGAAAGGTGGCTTGTACCTTCCCTGAGGACTTGATTTTCTCAGTTTTTCTGGTAACATGAGATCAGCAAACCTGTGGCAACTTCAGTGGCATAAGCATTTAGTCTTTTTCTTAGAGGTCTTGCCAGCTGAAGGAGCTGAAGTAGTCTGAGTGCTGCATAAAATTATCAGCCCTGTTTGTGTCACGCTGGACTTGTAAATACAGCTTTGAGTACTGGAAGTTCTTTAAACTTCCTTTAGAAAAGGAAAAGAAATATTGACAATTGAAAACTAAAAATAAGGGCTGACCAGCTTACAGGAAGAGCTGAGACCTAATACTTCCTGGCTTAAGATAACTCTTTCCAAACTATTTGCAAAATTCAGTCCTTAAGTCTGAAGTTTGGTAGGCTGTCAAATCTTTGATCTTTAGTTTTATGGGAAAATAATTTCTTAAATAAAAGCATAAATAGGAACATGAATTAAGTTTGGTATTTGGTATTGAGGACATTGAGGTGCTGGAGCTTGTCCAGTGCAGGGCAACAAGGCTCATGAAGGTCTAGAAAACCTGTTGCTGGGGTAGCTGGGTTTCTTTAGTCACGAGAAGAGGTGGCTCAGGGGAGACCTCATTGCTCTCTCCAATTCCCTGAAAGGAGGCTGTAGTGAGGTGAGAGTCAGTCTCTTCTACTGTGTCTGCAGTGAGAGGATCAGAGGAAATTGCCTTCAGCTGAGACAGGAGAATCAGATTAGATATTAGAAAATTTTTTTTCACTGTTAGGGCATGTCAGGCATTGGAATAGGTTGTCCTGGGAGGTGGTGGAGTCACTGTGATTAATCATGAAGGTGATAAAGAGGCATCTGGATTTGGTGCTGGATGATGTGGGTTAGTAGTTTAGGGCTTACAGTGGTATTGCCGGGTTGATGGTTGGACTTGGCAATCTTAGAGGTATCTTCCAACCTTAATGATTCTATGATTTTACAGTTATAAAGTTTTGGTATTTTGATAGTCTAAATCCAGTCACCTTTGAGGGTAAAGAATATGTAGCTTCTTTGAGGGTAAATCAGTGGCATAGATATCCAAATACCTAATTCTGTTGAAAGACTTCACTAGTGAAGCTTGTATGCCGTGGCTTTTTTTCCTGCTAGCAAGAATAAGTCTGTGGTGAGGCAAAAAGAGGAAGGTCATGTCTTTATACTTTTAAAAATAGCAATAAATTTAAATAATTTGCTCTTTTAAAAACAAATATTTCCATTTAGTTAGAGCTTCATTAGTCTGGTTTGCCTCAAGATGGAGGAGTAAAAGCACCTACTTTTCAAATTATGCTTTCGTTTTTCTTGCGGTACATCCTTCAGGTTTTCATCTCATCTACACAAAAGGCTGTGGCTTGAATCCAGGATTAGTCAGGATTAAATAAACAGCTGGTGAAACAATGGCCTCTTGAACCTGGGGGAGAGGATGGTATGCGTTTTGTTAGGCCATAAAAGTGGGAAGAGTTCTGCTTTTACACCAGCTGCTGTAGCAGTGCAGCCCTGTTCTTTGAGGTCAGTAGCTCTGACTCAGCCACCCTGGAACAACCTTTCCAGCTGAAAGATACCTCCGTAACTGAGCGTGGGAATTCTGTCACTCTGATCACTGTGCACCACAACTGTGGCAGGCAAAACAAGCAGGCAGTGACCTGTGCAATACTGTACACTTTTCCCTGTCAGTTTGTAAAGGAAAAAACTGAGAAGGTCAGTGTAATGCTTCCTTACTGTTCCAAGTGTGCATTTATTAAATGGTCTGTTGCTGTCCACCTGTTCATGAGCCAGCACTGATATTACTGCGTGGATCTTTTATCCATTCATTTGTGCATTTTGCCCTTGGGAAGGCCACTGTCCTTTGCTTCAGGTTTTCTTCTGATGCTTAGAGATAGAGTCTGAAGTCAGTTTCTTGGAGGGTTTTTGGACACTCTGCACAGACTACCCCTGGAAAAAAAGTGCTTTTTCACAGAGAGCTGTGTCTATCCAGGTCATAAGGGGAAGAGCGTGGCTTTCAGGCTGTAATGCTCTTGGATAATATTTCAAAGGTTACATAAGATATATATAGTAACCTTTATAGCAGTTTGCCTTGTTATTCTGTAACATTACACTATATCAGCGGAAGAGCTTGCCTATGTAGTGCTGAGAAGGGACTAAGAAGGAATTCTTACCTAGCTGAAAATAGCCCCTGAAGGAATTTCCCTTTAACATGAAGAATATGCCAGATTTTTAACTTTTTTTTTGTCACTGTTGTTTAATTATGCATGTGGTTTCCTCATTAATTTTCCTCCAAACATGCTTTGTGGAAATACAAACAGACAAGTTGTCTCACTGGACACTGCAGTATTGTCCAACAGCAGCTGAGGTAAGTCTGGCTTCTGTCAAACTAATAAGTGAAATCCAAAATAAATGAGCATAGGAATGAGAACAAGAGTGTTAAAATGCATAGAAGGAAGAGTAAATGGAATCAAGGAATATTAAGGACTAATTCTGCGTGAGTGAAACAAAAATTTCCAAGTACTAAACTGGTTCTTTAAACAATTTTTCTCTATAGATAAATGTCATATTTTCATTGTTTAATTATAGTCTGCAGTGCAGCCTGGAGGTGAAAAGAAGGCTGATTATGTTTGGAGTAAAGAGAAACAGAGAACTGAATATGGAAATAGTAAAGGCAAAGAGTATATTAATTTGTGTTTGGTCTGGCTTCATTGCAGTCATAATTAGAACTGCAGCATGTTCAGAAAGTAATTTATTTGGGCTGAAGGGTTTAGGGACCTGTTTTGCAGACATTTTTCTGCTGTTGTTTCTGCCTGTTTCTTCCTTATTTCTGGTGCTTCCAGTGGGACTTACATAAACAATTACTCAGTGCAATGATTTGCGGAGATTTCTGCCTGTATATTTTATTCCTTATGCAGAATGAAGGAAGAAAATTTCCCCTAGAAGAGGACTATAAACCTCTTATATGTTATAATGAGGAAGATCATATAAAAACTTTACCCATAATATTTTCTGATAATACTGTAAATGTGCACACATTAAGTAGGAAGCTCTCAGCTTCTCAAATTTCATCAAAATACAGAATTAAATCATTACAAGCTTGTTAGCTAATGAGAAAATGAAACATGTCAATTTATGTCAGACTAACAGTACAAACGAATGAAAAAAAAAGAAAACGAGGACTCTAGAAATTGTGAGGTTCCTTTTGCAACACCTTTAATGTGTGTTCAGAGAAGAAACCATGTAGAAGGGCCTCAGGTGGGCAGGAAGAACTGTGGCAGGTGTGATTCTCAGTACTGTATGAAAGGCAAAGTTGGGGGAATTTGTGACTCTAGTGACGGAACACTTGACACATAGTTGTAAAGGATGCATTACCTGCCTTTGTCAGATGGGAAACGTTATGATGCACCAGCTACATCAAATGATGAATCACATCTTAAAGCATGCTGTTTGATGTACTTCCCATTGCCCTAAGAGAGATTTGTTTGAAATTCTGTTTTAAGATGCATGTTGTGATTTCTTTCACTATTTTCTAAACCACATTTCAATGAGTATTTGAAACTACAAACACTTAAAATACAGAAGAGGCCTGCAAATGTTGGCACTTTTTTTTTCTCAATTTCAGGGTGAACACCTCAAATATGCAGGAGAAAAGCAGTGCAAGAAAAGTCCCCAAAACCTAGGAAAAGAGTAAATAACACTGTGTCTGTGGTCAAGAGATCCATTAAAACTTGCTGCAGATTTCACGATTTTGTTCTTCTACAATTCTATTCATTTAAAACTCACTTTTCTAATAGTAATTCATCAAATATACAGTAATTCAAACCACAAAAGGCGAGTCAGATGGTCTCAGAGATTTCACCCAAGTGCTATTTCCTCTACTCCACGTCAAAGAAACAAAATATTTAGGGAAAGACAAAATTTTAAAGAAACAAAAAAGCAAAACAAAAACAAACAAACGAACAAAATGCAATAGCATTTGAACTGGATGGCTTTGGACCAGATGTAATATCTGGAATAAATTTGAAATAAAATCCCATTGAATCCTATTATTCTGAAAAATACCCGATCTTTTTTGAAGTAAGGGGACTCTGCAAATTTTAGCAGCATGGAAAAAAACCCTAAGATTTTTTGTGTTTATTTTTATTTATGTATTTCTGGTTTATTTAGAGGAATGTTTAATATGTGGAAATTGCTAAGGGCTGCTAAATAGAGGTGCAAAAGCTACCTTAAAATCTATTGAACAGGTAAAGAAATAATGTTTAGTATTCATTCCAACCTGAATTTAGGAATAAACTAAGATAAACTGAACAGTTTAAATAAATCTCCAAGGCGGTATCCATATACGTAAGGAAATGAAAAAGAATGAGCTGTAGTGGTGGCTGATGTAAAATAGCACACTTGTGTGATATGATTACTCTGCAAATGTATGCCCTCAGAAGGTGAGGTAAGGCTGGGACAATATAACAGCTATACCCAGGGCTAAGAGGAAAATACAACAAAATATCAAGAAAAGCATGAAGTGCAGTTGTTGCTGACGTCAATTAGACTGTGATCAGTGACTTCTTATAGTGAAGTATTGTCTCCTGTAAAGCAGACACCCTTTTTGTTAGGATGCTTTAACGCCCACAGTATCAGAGCATGTTCAATAAAAAACATTAGAATGAGTAGGGGTGAGGATTCAGCTGGAGGCTCGGCAAATAATGTGTTATACTAGCTTTATTATGTATTTGTTAAAGTAATTTAGAAGCAATGTGCTCAAGCACACTGAAGGCAGCAGAAGCTGAAAGGGAAGGAGGTTCCTTCATCTCCACCATTGCTTACAAGAAAATGAGGAGACAATGAGAGAAATAGAACAAAAAAGATGTGATACACTTGGTAGGAGTATACCTATACCCCTCTGTAGTTCATGATCTCTACAGTAAGAAATGTTCCTGCCAAGTGATGCAAGATGAAAATCCAGTGAGATGCTGGTCTTCTTTTTTTGTCTTAATAGTTTTTGTACGAGCACTGCACTTTGGACCTTTACCTGTGTGTGGTGAGTTGGCACTGGTTAGATGCCAGGTACCCACCAAAGCTGCTCTATCCATCCCATCCTCAGCTAGTGAGGGGAGAGACAATATAACAAAAGGCTCGTAGGATAAGGACAGGAGGGATACTTACCTGTTACCATCATGGGTAAAACAGGATCCATGTGCAGAAGGTAGTTGAATTTATTAAAAATAATATAAAATTAAGATAAAGAGAAAATAAAACCACATCTTAAAATACCTTCCCCCCACCCTTCCTTTCCTTCCAGACTTGTTTCTTGGNGGTACCCACCAAAGCTGCTCTATCCATCCCATCCTCAGCTAGTGAGGGGAGAGACAATATAACAAAAGGCTCGTAGGATAAGGACAGGAGGGATACTTACCTGTTACCATCATGGGTAAAACAGGATCCATGTGCAGAAGGTAGTTGAATTTATTAAAAATAATATAAAATTAAGATAAAGAGAAAATAAAACCACATCTTAAAATACCTTCCCCCCACCCTTCCTTTCCTTCCAGACTTGTTTCTTGGTTTTCTCTGCCTCTTCCCCCTGGTGCAGACAGGTAGAGAATGAGTTCTGTTGTGTGGAGTCCCTCCCATGGGAGGCAGTCCTCCACAAATTTCTCCAATAGGAATTCTTCTCACAGACTTCACAAATTGCTCCCATGTGAATCCCTTCCACACCGTACCATCCTTAAGGAGCAGGCTGCTCTTTAGTGGGTCTCCCGTGGGCTCCCAAATCAGGCCAGGAAAACCTGCTCCAGCCTGGGCTCCTCTCTCCACAGGTCCTGCCAAGAGCCTGCTCCAGCACAGGTTTCCCACTGGGTCACAGTCTCCTTCGGG
>VXBU01017937.1:113155-135430 GCA_013400315.1 Bombycilla garrulus | reverse complement strand
TCCTTAAGGAGCAGGCTGCTCTTTAGTGGGTCTCCCGTGGGCTCACAAATCAGGCCAGGAAAACCTGCTCCAGCCTGGGCTCCTCTCTCCACAGGTCCTGCCAAGAGCCTGCTCCAGCACAGGTTTCCCACTGGGTCACAGTCTCCTTCGGGCACATTCTCCTTCTCCAGAGTGGGGTCCTCCATGGGCTGCAGGTGGATCTCTGCTCTAGTGTGGAACCACACGGGCTGCAGGGACACAGCTGCTTCACCATGCTCTGCACCCCATACTGCAGGGAAATGTCTGCTCTGGCGCCTCCTGCCCCTCCTTCTCACTGACCTGGGTGTCTGTGGGGCTGCTCTGTCATGTGTACTCACTGCTCTGTTCTCTGGCTGTGATTGCTGCTGCACAGGCTTTTTCTCCCTTCATAAGTACATTAGTCCAGAGGCACCACCACCGTTGCTGATGGGTCTCACCTCAGCCACTGGCGGGACCATCTTGGAGCCAGCTGGCATTGAATCTTCTTTTCACAGAAGCCCCCCGGCCACCAAGACCTTGCCATGCTAAACCAATGCCAGCACCACACTCTTTATGAGCTCCATGCAGAGCCAGTTTCACAGATGTTGTAAAGTTACTGGCTGTTAATACTGTATTAGCATGGGCCATTTAATCCTCACCCAGCAGGTGGATTCTGAGTGTACTACTCCTGAAATGGTAATGGCTAAAAATTATTTCCAGGGACTTTCCTGGTATTTCCATGAAGTTAAACATGAGAAAACTCAATCCCATATGAATCAGTGGGATTCCACTGTTCCCACTCCACATTTCAGGTTCATTCAAAAGTTGTTCAGGAATGTGAGAGGGTTTCTTGTAAGTACGAAGTTTTAGTTCTGCTTACATATGTAATGTTGGCCCACAGCAAACTCCATCTTGAGTACAATTGTCAGAATGGACTTAGACTATGTACAGAAAAGAGTCTTTTTCTCCTGTCTTTTCTGTGTGTTGGCCACTATCTGTCTCATCTTTCTTCCATCAAGAGTTCTATAATTTTCTTGCTGACAACCAAAATTCGCCTTTTTTTTTTCAATATGTAGGGAACAATGCTAACCATGTGCCAAATATCACAGATGATTCCTTTTGAGTGGTTGATGGTTTCTGCTACCCCTGATGAATTACGAGAAGAGTTAACAGCAGCCCACTCCATGCCAGACAGCTGTAAATGCAACATGTAAATCACTGTGGATATCCTGAGTCCATTAAAACCAGAAAGGCTGGTGCTTCTTGTTGCCTTATCTTTGCTCATCAATCTCACAACAAGGAAGAAGAAAGGTGCTGTATGGGAATATAATTTTAAAGCCTCTGGTTGTGTGGCCCTCACCCACACCATTATTGCCACAGCAGTGGAAGAGGGCTTTCAATAAGGAGTGTCTTACTTCTTTAAAGCATGACTTCATATTAAAATTCCAACTGTGGAGTAGAATTTGAACTGGACAGCACTCGAACAAGTATATGCTTCCGCTTATATAAACAGCCTAATTAAATCCACTTTAAATTCAAGCTTAAAAACTTGGCAGCATGCTTTATAAGGACAGTTTGCCAAGGAAATAAGGAACTTGGGACTAAATTCTTTCTGTTTTATGTACAGGAGCAATATCATTGAATTCACCTTCTTGCATAAAGCAAGCAGAATTTGGCATAATCTTCAAAGCATGCCAAGCTCTTGTGTGCACTGAATGCCTTTGGGTATGCAATAGCCTAAAAGCAATACAGAAATCAATTGAAAGAATGCATAACTACTCATTTTATTTCTGGAGCTGTTTTAAATTTTACTCTGTAAAATATATATATAGATCTTCAACACAGTGATTGATTTACTTTGAAAGAAAGTAGCTCTGTGCTTCATGTCTTGCATGTTTTATCTCTACTGATAAAATGGCCACTATCTAAGAAGTATATCTAGTACAGTTAAATATATACATATGTGTGTGTAATGTATCAGTCCAAAAAGACAGTCATAGAACCAACTGCAGAGAGCACCAACAAAGCCTTTTTTTAGACCTTCTAACCTGTACTTGCACATGCTATTTTGGTATGGAGAAACAAAGTTGTCCAAGAAACTGTACAAAACTTCACACTACAGAATGCTTGCACAGCTGTGCAGCTGTGGACATGCTGCTTCAAAGCCAAGTTAGACACTATGTCAAGTGTTCTAACCCCCCTCATTTGTTACGCTCATCTTTATGCCTTCACATATGGCATATTAACGCTTTAACAGATATCATCTGACTTAAAGGGAAGTTTGAACAATGTGTTTGATTTTATGAACCATACATTTGACACAATAAAGTATTCTAGTTTTCTGCCCATCTGTGTACCTGAACACCCTTAGATAACCTTAGATGGACACAAACACATCAAACACAAACACTAACACATAGTTGTTTTATGGCTTTCATCTGTGCTCTTGACTCCTTTATTATGTGTAATAATGTGCCCTTGCAGAAAAGACAGGAAAGCTAGAGGTGTGAATGGAGAATTGATCCTTGGCATCCTAGGTAAAAGCCTGATTCCATGAGAAGTGCCTTCTCAGAGCTCCAAATGGCAGACAGTATTCTGGCCTATTTCCAGCTGATCCTAAGGAGCCCAATGAATGAAACCAGGTGAGGCACAGTTGAGGCAGTCCCCGGGGCACTGCTCAGGGAAGT
Source organism: Bombycilla garrulus (assembly GCA_013400315.1). Lineage (NCBI taxonomy): Eukaryota > Metazoa > Chordata > Aves > Passeriformes > Bombycillidae > Bombycilla > Bombycilla garrulus. The sequence goes on along the minus strand of VXBU01017937.1, from coordinate 132,746 downwards.
GCATGGCATGGGAGCAGGGAGCGGTAGTTGTACCCACACTCAGCCCACAGCTGCTGTTACTGGCACTTGGGAGTGGGACTTGTGCAGGACTTGCAAGTGCTGCACTTTTCTGGGTCCTAACCTCCTCGCACAATCATTCCCAGATTTTCAATATCCCAAACAGTGCTGCTGCCATGATAACCTCTCCCATAATATAACGGGCAGGACTGCATCCTTCCAGCATCATCTAGCACCTTGGTCAGGAGCTGGCCCTAGCTCTGTTGACAGGAGTGATTAGCAGTGACCAGCCTCAGGGTCATGGGCCATTCCTGGTGTCTGAGCATGAGCAGAGGGAGGCGGTCCTGGGGAAGGCATGAGGGGTGATTGGTGTTTTGTGGGAGTTGTTCATTGCCCCAACATGAAGAGCTGGGTAGGACAGCATTGCAGAGGATTTCTGGAAATATCATAATGCTCCTCAATGGCTGCCTCCAGAGCCCTGAAAATCCACAGAGGTTTTTTAGTTCCCTTTAGTAACATAAAAGCTTCCTGCCTGGAATTTCTTTATCAGTTAAGCTAGTTGAGTGCAGCAACCAGAGGAAGAGCTATGAAAAGCTATTTATATTGACCACAGAAACTCTTCCCTTTGGCTAAAGTTTTTCCTCTTTTAACCAAAGAATTTTATGTGGTCCAACAGCCAGAGGGCCTACAGAGTCCTCTCTCATTGAACAATCTGTCAGCAGCAGGTACTGCCTGTAGCTGGATGTTTGCAAGCCACAATCAGTTCAGGAAGCCCAGATTATCCCTGTTATTTCATTAGGTGTAGACATGTACTGGTTTTAGGTTGAAAACACTTTATAACTATGCATATTACAGTTGCATTTTGATACCAGTATAGAGGCTGAGGACTAGTTGCAGTTCTATAATACTGAAAATCTCTTCAGAACTCTAGGATAGAAACTATTTTGCTTACGGAGGGCAAAAAAAAATATCTGTGACTTTTGCTTTTAGTGGTCCTGATTCTCCTGCAGGAAAGAAGAGGGGAGAGCAGTACTCTAGTGGCAACTTAGATATCTGTAGCCAGGGGAGGAATACTCCTTATACTATCATCCCTTCCTAGAAAACTGTTTGCAAGACAAAGAACGGCCAATTTTTTGCATCTGTTTTGGGTTTATTTTTTTTTTAGTAGATGACTCTCAATGGACAACATTAAGGCAAATGAGTTGCTGCTNCTCCTCTCCTCTCCTCTTTCTCTTCTCTTTCTCTTCTCTTTCTCTTCTCTTTCTTCCCAGATTTTTGTGCTGACTGCAAACTGTCCAAGAGTTGACTGTGTGACATTTGAATGTCAATACCAGTAAATAGAACTAAAGACAGTGTGTGTCTGTAAGTCCTTATACATGTCACAGTTGCAGAACTGGTTAGATTGGGTACTTCAAAGGAGAATTTTCTATCCAATTCTCAGTTTGGTAAGCCAGATGTTGAGGGTAGACCTATAGTTATTAAATGAACAAAGAAAGTAACAAAAACTCTGAATAAGATCTCATAAGTTATAGTCTGTTGAATTTCATTACTTGGTGATGTTTGACTGCTTCTTTGTAGTCTCCAAAAAGATTATATTTTTGTTCAGGCCAAACTTTGCAGAGCTAAAGGCTTCTCTACAAATTAACAACAATTACAATGATTTGTAATTTTAAATAGTAGTAAGAGCAAATGCCAGGAGAACAAGGCCTTAAAACACAAAGAGATTATAAATCAGTTTAAAAAAAATGGAGCTGGGCACCACAAAAACTTGACCTTTCTACCCAGCTGAATGCCACAAAGTTTTATTTTAGAACATATATGTGTACTCCCTGAACAGAGCTGAAATAGAGTTATGAAATAGAAACAAAAACTTAAGAGAGAAAGCATCGTCAGCCAGTCAGGGAGGGGATCGTCCTGCTCTGCTCTGCACTGGCGTGGCTTCACTTTGAACATTGTGTGCAGTTTTGGTCAAGAAAATATAAGAGCTTTTAGAGAGTGTCCCAAGGAAGACCATAAGGTGCTGAAGGGCCTGAAGGAGAAGCTGTATGAGGAGCAGCTGAGATCACTTGGTCTTTTCCGCCTGGAGGAGACTGAGGGGAACCTCATTGCAGTTACAACTTCCTTGTGAGAGGAAGAGGAGGGGCAGACACTGATCTCCTCTCTCTGGCACCCAGTAACAGGACCTGAAGGAATGGCCTAAGTCATGTCAGGGGAGGTTTATGTTGGATATTAGCAAAAGGTTCTTCCTTTGGAGGGTGATGGGGCACTGGAACAGGCTCCCCAGGGAAGAGGTCACAGCACCAAGCCTTACAGAGATCAAGAAACATTTGAATAATGTTCTTGGGCACATTTTTGGTGATTTTTGGGAATGTCTTGTGCCAGACAAGCAGTTGGACATAATGATCCTTGTGGATCCATTCCAACTCCACATTTTCTGTGCTTCTTGTGATCCTGTGAGTTTCTTGAAGAAAAGAACCCAGAGATGGCCAGAAAGAGTCTGAGGGCACCTCCAGAGAGAGAAAACCATGATGTGAGGGTGATCAGAACAGCAGCCTTGAGCTAAAGGTAATGACAAGGCCAGGTTTATAGACAAGTTGAACAGTTCTAAGATCTGTTTCATAGATTAAATGATAGTGGGGAGCCAAAGAGAAGGAAGTTTTAGTAATCATTGTAGTAGGTTGTGGTAATCCATACTAACACATGGGTTACCAGATCAGCAGAAAGAGAGCAGGTCGAAATCTTTTGCAGAAAAAATATTTTGTATTGTTATTTCTTCATATTGTGATCATAATCTTTAGGATAAAATCTCCCTGACCTAGCTAGGGTAGAAATACTGCACTGGTTGTGGCATAGGACTATTTTGAATAGAAAACAGGAAATTAAGCTCTGATTGAGATCTGTTTCTTATCACTCCTGTCCTACTTTGAAGTTCTTATGTCCCAAGTATTTTCCCTGCAAGCGCAATATTGTTTTTATAGTAATAACTCTCCTCCCTTCCTCCCTTCATGAAATTAGCTGTTGAATCCTTTACTTACATATACTGTCTGAAGAAAACATCTGGAGCTAAGGCAGGAGTGAGGCATCCATGTCAAGCTCTGGAGTGTCCATCTGTGTGGCAACATAAAGGCACCAGGGAGTGTAATGAAACCTGCCCACACTGCCTGGTCCAAAGTGAAGAAGAGGTCAAATGCCACTGAGCTCCAGATGTCTGGCTGAGCAAGCGGATGAAAGCTGGCTGTGTATCTACAGTGCACTAATGGCCCATGCATTAAAGGCAGCTGAGGGAAAAAAAATAGATGTTGTCAGCAGAAAGGACTAGAGCAGGTTATCATTCCCAAAGGCAGAGAAAGCTAGCCAGAGAGCCACAGTTGGGTTGTGCTGTCTGCATTACTCCACAGTTGCTTTTCAGAGTGACTGTGTCTCTTTTGTCATCTGCATTTAGCTGCAGGGACAGGACCACTACAAAATTCAGCAGTGTTGGCTATGTGTTTGCATCCACAGCACAGAAGCAGCAGGGTGATGAGTGTGCACCACAGTGCCTGTGCAGAATAACCAGAGATTGTTCTGGCTTTCACCCAAATACCCTGTACGATGTCAGGGCACACGGGTGGGATGGGGTGAGAAATAGTCCAGGGAAAAGTGATTTTGAGTGATCAGCATCTATGCACATAATCACAACAAAGAGGACACTTCTTAAATTGGAACACAATATGCAACATGGATAGCCAAAGGAGCAGAATAGCACCACCTTGCAGCTGGCCACTAGCAGATCCATTAAAGGGGGCTAGGAAAAAGAGAAAGGCTGTAGTGGCATTGCAGATTTTCCTTAGGGAGAAATGTCTCCTCCATATTAATGGAATCAAGATCTTGGTCCTCCAGGGCACAGGAATGAGGGTATCTGTTTAAAAGCACTCTTTTTCATTATGCACTCCAGGACCTGCTTATGCACCTGGGTGGCCTTCTTTGCACAGCTTTGTGAAGACGTGTCAGCAGAGGCAGTTCTCATTTCTCATCTTTAAATTAATTTGCCCCCAAAGAGGAAGCTGCATGAAATAACAAGGGAAAGTTTCTCCAGTTTAGTAAGATGAAAACATCTGTCTTCACCTCTTTAACCTGGTTTTCCATGATGTGTCAGCAGACCTAAAACCTATAAAGGCCTGGAGGAAAGGCAAAGGTCTGAGACTTTGGGTAGTGTTGTGAAGGTCAAGTTCTTTTTTTCACACTGTGTGTCTGAGATGGATGTAACAATACTGTTGGGGGAAAATGGTCCTGCTCATAGGGGTCATGTTTGTTATTTTAGTCTACTCCTTGAACAAATAACTGTACCTTGTCTTACTCATCTTGTAGTGCCCAGTTTTAGAACCCTCCTCCCTTATATGAGGAGACTGATACCTATGCATGTGATTTGCATGTTTGTGTACACACTCACAGACATACACATGAGAAGTCTTCATAGCTCTATTGTCATCTTGTCATAGGTCAGGCTTGATAAGGTTGAAAGGTTACTTTCTACTGGTTTTTGAAGTGAAACAGTAGTACTTTTTAGGGCTTTGTATCTGGAACAGCAAAGCTGGGATCTGAAGAACACATCTGCAGGGACTGATACTGCTCCACAGCAGGAATTTTTGTTAAAAAAATCACTCCTTAAAGTCAATCCCAGGAGATAATGGTGCAATGCTACAATTCTCTGATGAATTACATATGGCATCACTGTGCTACAAAGCATTTTACGTGGTATGTATTTTCTGTGCAATAATTATCTGTCAGACATGCACTATTCAACTATCCAACTATAAAGTTGGGGAGAATTTGTTGGTGCCTACAATAAGATAGGAAAGATTACAGAAAATTGCTGGAAGTTTATAAATCACTGTAATAATTGTTGTGTGTGCTTGTGTTTGAGGATATACACTCCTACAACATAAAGAAAAAGCACAGCCTGATTGCCCTTAGCTTGTCCTCGGAGAAGGTCTGAAAAGTATGATTGTGCAGTTAACAAAATGCCCAGATTATGATTCATGATCTTGTATGCTTGCATGTTTATATATATAGGTAATGCTTGAATGTCTTGAGGCATCAGGTGAGACTTTTATCATGAGGCTGTAACACCGGGTAGCTGCCCTTGCCAGTGCTGAGCTCAGCTCAAGGTCTGAACTGTGTGGGTTTCCTGCTCCACAGCACAAACTAGACATTGCCTAAGTGTAAGGCTAGTGCTCTTGCAGGGGCACAAGGACAGACCCAAACACTTCCTGCTGCAACATGCAGATTTCTCATGTAACCGTAATGGTTGTGTTTGAAGTCAGCTTAACCACATGCTGACACCGGCACTGGCTGACACTGTGTTTGACAAAATTACACTTCAATACCCATAATGCTAAAGTTACACAAGGAAACACTGAAGGCATAAAACCAGCTGGTTTCTGGTGATGCAAAATGTGTCCAAGACACTTTCTTAGCATACCATTGTTGGGTAAAGCTTCTCCATGATGGAATTGGCATTGAAAAAGGGGATTGTGCCCTGCTTTCAGGAACACGTTCTCTTTCTTATCAAAATTTGAAATGATTTGGCAAGTGAGAGAATCTTGTGGATCTGGTAGAAAACTGTGCCTTCAAGAAAGAAATATTGGCCTTCAGTAAGATCAGAGAATTGATGTCTCATGCCTGAGGGACCCCTACAAACGTGCAAACACGGCAATCTTGAGCAGCTGGATAGCAGAGGAGAAGCAGAATTCCTTCTTTTAACAGCAACAAGGCCTAAGATTAGCTCAGGGTGACACTGAAGTCACACCCTCACTCAGGATCAATTCAGTGCTGCCCCTGACTCTCAGAGGAAAATGAAGCACCTGGAAAAAACAGCTACTTGTCTGTTTCATAAGGAATGTCTTTTTTGGTTTGAAAAAATCTTAAAGAAGCCACAGACAATTTAAGCCTCTGCATTTCCTAGGTGAATTGGATGTGACTGTCATTAATTGAATGTTTTTTGGTTTGGGGTTTTTTTTTTGGTTATAGCTGGGGACATTTTCAGGCTGGCTTCAAGTCCTCTAAGGTACACTTTATGAGATTTTTCACTAAACTGGTACTGCTGCATGCTCATTATTGAAGGAAAACAAAGGAGGGAAAGTAAATGAACATTAGATCTAGGCTCTCCCAGCAGCTGTCACAGCTCACACTCCCATTTAAAATTATCTGAGTATATATTTTTGTGGAGCTGATGGTTTGCTTTATGACCTGTTTGGTCCCAGAGAGTTATGGATATCTAGCACATAAAATTTCTTCATTTACCTTGTGGTTAACAAGCATTGAACAAAAATAACTTTGCCTTGGTAACAATATGAACCAGATTCTCTTTCTTCACTGTAGACAAGCTTGTTAAAAACATTAAGTTTTCTATTATTAGCACTTTCTTGGTCCCTAAAACACCTCGGGAAAGGAAGGATTTAATGGCTTTCTAAAAGCCGTACTCAGAACAGTTGTCAGAAGTAAACTGATTAATAATCAATGTTGCAAGGAAGGCATGCTTGAGGCAAAGGAACTATGTGGGCAGAGGAGCAAAACAAGCCCATTAAAGGAAATAAGAACTTCTTCCATATATAAAAGTTGCTAGTAATAAACATACCAATAATATGAAATTTAGACCGCTTATACAAATGAAATTTATTACTCGGATGACCGATACATTATTCTTTTTTCCTTCTTATTCTCCTCCCTTCCATATTATATGGTACCCAAACAAGACCTAGATCACGTGATGAAGACACTCCAGCTATTGCCACTTGTGAAAAAACTAGAGGCGTCTAGAAAGAAGGACAAAGCTCTTCTGAATCTTGTATCCCTTATGTTCTTGATGTATAATTTGGTGGTGGAATGGAGTTTGTGTCCTTGGCTTTCTCCTTACTGCTTGAGATAAACTATATGCTAAGAAGTGGGGCTCATAAAGGCCACCATTAGTAAGTTCTCAGCCCTGAATTACCTAAGGAGAAGTCAGGTGCCAAGGTTAGGCTGTTCCTTTCAGCTAGCTGAGTTTCTGTCTTTTACTGGACCTCCAAGGAGCTATCTACCTCTCCTGACTCTTTTCCATAAAACAGCCCTCATGTAAACAATCTTTCTTTTAGTCTAAAAAATTGGTGAACTTCAGATGTATCCTTTATTCAACCAGCTGTTACCCCCTAATGTTGCAACACAGCAGTATAATACCACTCATAATAGCTGAAACTAATCCCTAGTGTCAGAAAGACTGGCAGTGTTTTAGCAGAAGGGAACTGTACCATCAGTTAAATGGCTCTTGGGAAAGGAGGAAGGGAAGGGAAGGGAAGGGGAAGGGAAGGGAAGGGAAGGGAAGGGAAGGGAAGGGAAGGGAAGGGAAGGGAATTCAGGAGAACAGGGGAGATTGGCAGAGTGACAAGCACCTCTTCTCAGGATCATTTTCCACTTTTCTCAAATGCTTCATATGTTTCTCAGCTTCAGAAGATCTTCAAACTGAGAGTTAAATGGTATAAATACCAAAAATTATGTTCATTTTCAAGATGCACCATATAAAAATTAATAGATACAAACCCTCAGGAAAAATTAAATTGCTTATATTTTTACTTAGGGGTTTCAAAACCATTCTCTGACAGGTCAGTATAGGACATCCACTAACAAATTTACCTGTAAAATAACCTCCAGACACACAAACCTAGGAGGTAAATTCTGCAATAAAATTACTGTAGGCCTCCACTATAGTGTCAGCCTGTGAAGTCGTCATGGTCAGCCAGCTGCACAAGACCCCAGCTCAGACCCCATCCCTCATACTGTGCCGAGTCCATCAAGGCCTGGACAGTAACACCTGGCTCTTGAGAGACATTCTGTACTCATAAGTTGCATGAATACCTTCATAGTAAAATATAACTGGTGAGCCTGGACAGTATTGCCATTCTCCTTTGACAGGTGGAGTAACAGATGTGGAGAGATTAAGTGGTTTATTGAAGGTCTCAGATAAACTTGGTGGCAGACCTGAGAGTATTGCAAGAAGACTAATTCTCATGACCTTGATTTAAGTGACACTCTTTGGAAAGCATCTCATTATTCACACCTGCTGTTTTGTATAAAGGAGATACTTAATTACAGGAATGGAGAACTACAAGAAATGGTAAATTATGAAAACAACACTAAAATCATTAATAAAACAGAGGAGGACATTTAGTACTGAGAGACTGCTATGTTGAGTAAACTGGGAGCATGAACACTACTAGTTCTGACTTCTGCAAACAGAATTTGTTAAATTAAATACTGGCACAAGTGATCTTTTGCTGCATTTCCAGATATGGGCTTAGTTTCCCCATGGCTGTCCTCCATGTATTCATGTTTTAAATGATATAAACTATGACTTCCTGAAAATAAAAATAGCCTTGTTAAACTTAGACTTTTAATAAAGTATGTCAGATTACATGAGCTAGGAAAAGTATTTCTTTGCATAATAAAAGCTTCTGGCTAGTAACAAGACATTTTAAGACTTAAAACATTTGCAACATCCTGAGCCTTCTTTTATGTTCCCCAGTTCAACTCCAAATGGAGTGAATGCTCCACAACTAATTTTCCCCTCATACTGAAGTTTAAAACAATAATAAACCCCAGAACTCTTACTCTGAATTGTTCTATCAGACAGAGAAGTGAAACAACATAGAGCAGTATCAGCATTTTGTATTTTCTTCTCCATGCACCACAGGACATCAATCTGCATTCAAATTTGTGAACAGTCTTACTGAAGGCAATTTAAGTATTCCCATAGTAGGGGATAAAGAAGAAAAATATGCCTTTTTAGCTTGTGAGGCAGATTGCCATTCTAGAGTTATCCACAGGCAATCTGTTAAGCAAAATTGAAGCTTCTGGAGGTGGACTACCAGGTCATGTAGACAGCATTTAACTGCTGGGCTACCAGCACTCCCTTCAGAACAGGCACGTGGTGAGTGCAAGCAGCACAAAGCTAGAGCACAGTCACAGGCAGTGTCAGACACGAGTGGCTTAGCACTTTCAGGCTTGTTAAGTGAATGAGACAACTTGTCTGTATGAAGTTTGATGTGGATGTGTGAAGGGCCAAGGCCTTAGCAAGGTATTAGAGTTATTGCAATTGTATTTTTCAGGGAAAAACTAAAAGAGAAAGCTAAATCCTACAAGTATCTTCTGAGACCTAAAAATAAGCAATGTACTCTACCATCTTTCTGAGGTTTTTTGCAGGCCTGAATCAGAAAGGATTGCTTGCACTGCATTTTGTCTGTTCACCACAATATGTGTTTCAAGCAAGTTAGGGAACTTGGGTTTTGTTCTTTTTCTCTGGTTAACAGATACAGGGACCCTTTTACACCAAAGAATGGATGTTCATTCAGTCTAACCCAGTCAAATTCACAAGCCAATGAGATCATTCCCTTGCTGAAGAGGATGCTGAGGAAAGGGCCCCTCTTCCAGGGGTACTTTCATTCTTCCCTGCCAGTTGCTCTCTTTCTTTCATTTCTGTATTGCTGCAAGAATTTTATAACTGTCAGCAATTGCAAACCCACTTTGCCAAAGACAGCAGAGTGAAGTGACAGCTGGGGAAGATGTGTAGGAGAAGCAGCAGTTAAGAACACAGCTTTCTGTAGCATCCTGCTGCCAGCCTAAGAAGACATTACAAAGCTATTCACAACATTTTCAGCAGTAGTTATTTTATCTGGGATAATAGAAGCACAAAATGAGAAAAAGTCAGCCTACAGAATTAGCAGTCTTCCAGCATTGGCATATTGTGACTATATAAAGACAGCAATCACTAAAGTTTTTGTCTCCAGATAGCAGCATTGGCAATGACTCAAAAATACAATATGAATTGCAGCAGAACCACTGATACAAAAGAGAATAAACAAGAACAATGGGGATGTTTTTAATCAACCACTTTCTCTGTTACAGACAGTTTTAAAAGGTTTTTTTTTTTACAATTATTTTGTATTTACACACTGCTATTTGCAAATGTGCTCTTGCTGGTACATACCACTGACTCAGTTTGAAAGGCATTGCTCTATTTTTTTATATCCTCACAGGAGTTGTTGAAGCCTCATGGAAATGGTTGTTTCTCTCTGTCAACCATGCATGCATGCACGTGGATTTGATCTAAATATTTATTAATTCTCTGCAGAGAATGTAAATACAACAATCAAACAGTCCTTGTATGGTCAGGGTCTGACCATGAAGTCTAACATTTCTGAGCAACATTGAAGTGAAATGTTCTATGCATAGCTGTTCAATTTACATCTTTAATTGCACATCAGTGAATTCAGGTGGCCTAAGTCAGTTTTTAGGATGCTCTACTATATTTTGAGATCTCTGTGTCATAATAGGTTTATCTGAAACTTAAACAAGTATATATAAAAGAAGTTTTCTTTTTTTTATTGACAAATGAGGATCCAGCACTAGTTGTCTTTGTCAAACATTTTCTGAAACAGAGTCTGTCCTGTTCCTGAGTTATAAATTTGCATGTTTGATGCAGAGATTGTTTTGGGAAGGGAGGGAGGAATTTTATAGTTTCAAGAGGAGGGTTTGGAGTTGTATGTGTGTGTGTATACATTTGTATTCTTTTTAAGTCTCATTTGAGATAAGTGGGAGTAGGAAATTCATAAATGAAGACCAGAGCATATTTAGTTATTCTGTTCTTGCACCTGATTGTCCAGGCATAATAAATGAAATACAATCCCATGTCTCTAATTTGATACTTTAAAAGTCTCCCACTCTCTTTTTGCTCAAGGTAGACAATTATTCCACCAATAAAGTTCCTCTAAAACTACCAAAGCTTAGCCCAGTTCCCACAGAAGTAAATGGGAATTGTCAAATTGATTTCACTGGGAATAGAAATAGGCCTTTAGGATATATCCTTCCATTACCATTAATTTCCTTTTATTTCGTCACATTATGTCATCATAAGTATATCTGCATTCTTGAGGAAGTGGCATGGGAGATAAAGAATTTAATTTCCCAGAAAAGCTCACAACTGGAATGAACTGAGGGAAAAAACTTGGAGGAGCCCTCCAAATCAGTCTGTAACACAAATTAGTTAGCACACTATTTTTGCTTAAACACCCATTAACATATGTCTAGGTATTTGCCCCTGCAAATATCTTATAAAGTGTCTTGCAATACCAATCTGGAAACTTTTGTTAGAGGGTAGAAAATTTTTTTTGTCAAAAAATTCCAACCTTTTCTGAGTAGTGTGAATCTGCTGGTGTAACATTACACTGAAAGCTCTGGCAACTATGTGGAACAGGTTTGAGCAGCACTGGTTGCCAGCAACATGTCTTTGCTGTTGTTCCCACTTGTTTTCCACATTACTGAAGTTGTTCTAGAACTGGCAGCATTCAGGTTAAAAAATATATTTAAACAAAAGCTTAGTGCCTGAGAGGATTTAAACAGTTTTTAAACATGATCCCACTTTGCATGGGTAAATTGGGCTACTTTCCAGCAAGATTGTGGTTTTAACAGAGATGTGGCTATCAGCACTTGAAGTGCCAAGGGGACAGGGCCTCAAAATTGAACTAGAATGTATAACCAGATGCTGATAAAACTGTGAACACTGTGAACACACAACTCCCTCTTCTACCCAATAAAGCACAGCTTGTGTGATGCCCTTTGATGTTTTGAATTCCTTGCTCCTGGACAGGAAAAAGCATTGTGTTAACAATGAGGATGTCACAGCTGGTTCTGGTTTTGTCCCACAGGTAGTCTGCCATACCCTTGGTTAAGTGGTAGTTAACTTGTTTTCAAGTGTGTATTTGGACCAGCAGAGCTAGAGATACAGAAACCAAAAGGGAAGGAATCACATGGCAGATACAAAGCACTAGAGTACACACTGACTTTCCAAAATTACGCATCCTTATATACTCCAGGACACAGTCCTGTTTAGATATCATTGCCATGTACAACTCAGCTGTGGGCTGTTTGAGGAAAAGACCTTTTACAGTTTCAGTCAGGTATTCAAAACAGAAATCCTTGGAATTTTTCCTAAATATGTAAAGGAGTGGTGTATTTTATATAATTGTTTCCTGCTGCTGTCCTCCACATTTTCATTATAACTTCTTATTTAACTTTATTTTTGTTTGGTTTTGGTTTCTTATGAGCACTGTAATAAGTATCTTTGTCAGAGATTTTTAAACTGGAACACAGCTCATCAAGAATTTGCTTGGACTGTGTTTGGGAGGTTGAAAAAGTATCATTGTACTATTTAGTAAAGGGTAGCCTGTCAAGCTACTGAACCTCGTCCTGTAGAATACCTGACTGGTATTCATACACTAGTGTGCTTTGTTTATAGAAGGAAATGTACTGGATTGAATAGCTGAAATCTACTCAGACACAATGAAAATTCTATTGCTTTTTAGTAAGGGATATTCCTGAAGTTGCCATACATTTCAATGGGAGTTCAATATCTGGAGCACTACCCAGATCTAATTTGAAATCTGAATTACATTTACTATCCATTTAAAGCAGAGATTGTTTCTAAGATTTTTCACGCCGTTGTATCATGCAGTGCCTGCTTTTCCTTTGCATTTACTCAGAGTCCACTAAGCTCTACTCAAATTGCTAATTAGCAGGAACTGAATGCTTCTATTTAAAGGGGAAAATCAGGTGTGCATTCCTTCACTTTTTTTTTTTCCTCACAGAAACTTAATTGTATGAGTTAGTGTGGTTGTTTCATTACTTTCACCTCAAATACTTTCTTTAAACAGTTCCAGAACAAGATGGAGCTAAGACTTCTGTGAGACAAGTTTTGAAGTCTGAATGCTGCGAGATTTCTCTGGGTGAATTCAAGGGAAGATGTTTCTCAGCACTGCAATCATCTCCTGCTGTGCAACTGTTGATGTTCCAGGAATATTTGTTATACAACAGAGAGCAATAAACATCAGCTAAAACAACTTTTGTGCCATTTAAAGTGTTTGTTATCATAATAAAACATATTTAAGGTCTTGTCTCATTGCATGAACACCTGATACAAATACCATTGCAGCAGAAAGTAAGCTTTGGTCCTCTCACTCTCATTACACCAGGACCAATCTACTGCACTGCACCTGCTGTTGGCTGCAGATAGAATCCTGAAGCAGCAAACTGCTTCCACTGAGAGCTCATACTTCTGAAACTCACTCCTTTTGACACTTCTAAGGAAGGCATAATTGATTATCTTTTAGTTTGCAACATACCAATTAATTCCAACAGCTGAATTTTTTTTTCCAGCACAATTTCCAAGGCATTAAATTCCCTTAGTTCTTTGTATTTTCCTGTATTTTTCAAAATAGTAAGATTGTACTTAATTCAGGTTAAATATCATGATGTTCTGATTTGTTAGACAGAAATGTGGCTACTGAGAGCTCAGCAGTTACATCTGAGGAAAGTTTCCTATGTTTTGCATGATTTCCTGACAAAAGGAAATAAATTAAGAATAACTATGTAGTAAAGGAAAATAAAACCATTGATTAAATGATGCCTTCTCAACTTTATGCCATAGGGGATTAAAGGCAGTCACTCAACACACAGAGAAAATAGAGTTTAACAAAATATTTGGATTACACTGTGATTAAATGGCAGGTTTTATTGCCACTATATATTGCTAAAGGCATAAATCTGGAAAAAAAAATATATTCTGGCTGCCTATGGCAAGTGTGATTTTCATCATGTCAGTTGGGTAATTGGGAAGACCCATTTTCTAGGCCAATTCTCCGAAATGCATAATTGTGAAAGTAAGAGATTTCTCTACCGCTACTTTCCTCTTATTCTATTTGCTCTCTTTCTCACTNAATAAAGTCCCAGATTTGTGGACTCCACATGTTTGAGAAAAAGAGGTAGCCGAAAAGATAAGAGAAATACTGTCCAGCAGACAGAAACCGACAGAATCTTGTTTCCCTTTATTAGACTGTGGAGAAATTACACAGTAGGGACTTCCTGAATATCTCCTCTGAAAGAAATATTTTTAGTCATTTGACTTTTTACCACACACCAGGGAATCAATTGCAGGATAGAAAGTCTAAGAAACTATAATATATGGGTTACAGAATTCATGGAACTTCACAGCTTCACAATATTCTCTCATTGATAGTCCATTTAGGTTGTATTTCAATTTATATGCATACTTTCGTCTTCTTTTGTAGTTTTGGCACAACTGAGGTATCTCTTCCCTTTGCAAATCTGAGACTAGCATTCAGAATGGATACTAACATCCATTTCAGCTTCAGGAAAACATTCTCCTACACCATTGTCAATGTTATTTGCTATCAGTGGGCTTGCTTGGTTCAGGAATGAACAGGCAGGTGTTTGGGTGCAGGCTTGTGCAGACACCCATGCCCTGTTCTGGCAAATTCTGTTTGTCTGATCGTCCAGCTGGACGTGCAGAACTGCACCTTCCCCTCAAATGAATCAGTGAGGCTGATGGCAAGAGGATAAAAAAACCTTTGTAACCTCACACACACATTTTCTGGGGCATGAATAACAGATGAATTTAATTTTTGAGGTGACTTCTTATATAATCTGTCTTGGCCTGAGAGCTTTCTGAAAGACTCTCAACTTTGCTAGCAATGGGATTCTTGTTATAGGAAAAACTCAGTATGGTTTTTCAAGCACATCAACCAGTTCTGTTGTGAGCCCCACCTCTTTTGACCAGTGCTGTGGACATGAAATAAACATGGCACTCATGACTGTATTCATCACTGTCTGACATTCCAGTTGCAAGTTCAAAGCATATGCTTCAGGTTTACAGTCACTGTTCAGATGCTGAGGGTAGTTCTTTTCTTCTCATGAACATGAATATCCTGTTCAAAATAAATGTTGGCAATCTCTATTGGCCTAGGACTGAAAACAATTCCAAATTTATCTAGCGGGTTGTCAAGAGATCAAAAATATCAATAGTGTATGAATTGTATGAGCTGATGCAACTTACTGACAGTTACATAAACCAGGAAGGCATCTTAATGGAGTGATTGATGGCACAATAAACACTACTGCAAGAGGCTTTTAAAGAGTTAATCCATTGTTTTAGGCTACCTTTCCATTAGCTGAGTAAGATTCTATTTACTTGCTTAACATTAAATAATTAAATTTAACTAGCTACAATAAACAGTGTAGGAAAGAAAACCAAAATCAAAGGAGAAGATAAAGTGTGTTTTATACGGTGGAACTGAACGTGAAAGTCCGTGGTAAAAAGAGAATGTACTCAAACATACACAACTCTCTGTTGACACCTGAATTTTTTTACAAGGTGAAAAAAAGTGGTCTCACAAAGATAGTGGTATATCTTCCACTAAAACATTAAAGTTTTAAGACTGAGGTACTTCCCTGTGTTTAAGAACCAGGGAACATTTAATGGATATGACAGAATTCACCTCACAAGCACACTGGATACACCATCCTATCCCATTTTTTAGAAGCCAGAAATAGAATTATTCTGAATGTATAGGGAATGTTGGCTTTCTTTTGATGTTCCTTTTGTTTTAGTTGTGAGGCAGAATGGGTTTAAACAGCTTGAGGTAAGGCAAACAGCAACAGACGTTTATATTGTTATTAGATGAAGGCTTGCCAACTTGTCATTAATCCTCAGTTACACTGAGTTGGTTTATTTCAGGGACAGTTAGCTTAATAGTGGTAAGAATGTGAGTACACCTTATTTGCAGATCAGAACAGGGTTGATGCAGTTGCACAGGAAAAAAAAAACCAACCAAATGAGTATAAAAGTTTAGTGGAAATTGCAACCAAAAAAAGAAAAAAATGTAGCAGGAAAATTAACTCATAGAACTATACCCATGTCAGCTTTCAAAAAGTGCTGGCAGGGTGCTAAAAAGTCAGAGGACTTTTCCCCAGACAAATAAAAGTTTCCTTGGAAAATACTTGAACTTAGCTAGCAGCACTAATGAGATAAAGTCTGTAAAATTCTCTGTGCCATTAGCAAGGCACTAGGAATACTAAGAGCAACAAGATGTCACAAAGGATTCCAAAGCGTTCCAGCCATTCCCAGACCATCCTACCTGTTTTCATAGTAGCATGTGGCAAAGCCTGTTTTTTACTGTGCCTAATGGAATGTCCCCAGTCTCTGGTTAACCCAGCAAAACAGTATTTTCATAAACAGAAGACCAAAGTTAATCCCTAGAGCTTCAGAAATAATAATGATTTTTTTAAAGTGTGGAATTATTTATAATTCGTATCACAATTGCAAGTAGAGAAGCCAGACAAATTGCGAGTTGCTTAATACTGGGCAATGTGCAAACATAGCACAAACATCACAGAAATATGCAACCTAAACAGACCAGACAGCCAGAGGGTAAGAAAGGAAACAAAGATGCATGCTAAATAATTACAAAATTTCAAAGCCAGAATGAAAACCAAAGGAAGTTACAGAAGATACATTATAAATCTAATTACTATCAGGGTTCTCACAAGTGCAAAAAATGCTATGCTATGGTTCATGGAGTTTCATTTCTGTCAGAAAAAAATGGACAATGAACGAAGGTATGCAGACACTTCATTGCAGGCTCACAATAAAGCAGCTAGACCACTTCAGTTACTTAGCTAAGTTCCTTTCTCATAGAAACAGTACTATTATCTGAGAAAATCCCTCTGGATTTCCATTTGGTGAGTTTCTTTTGTTTAAGGACCTTCATTTTATTATGCAGCAAAGCTCTAAACCTTGCCAAGTTCAGGTCTTTACATGTTGAGTGAGAAGTTACTGAGTCAAGAGGACACACACTCTTTTCCATTCTCCCCACAATTTTTTGGTGAGTGGTAAATCTGCCTCACACTACTTGGTGAAAGAGCACCTCAGCTTGTGTTTCAGGTCTCTGGATCTAATTCAGAAAAAGGCACATACTAACCATAAAGTCGTAAGGGTGCATCAGCTTCCACATGGGTCATTATCAAGCCACATACAGGGACTTGGATGCAGAACATATACAGATTAAGGGAGTTTGTTGTGACTTCCCGAATAAACTTCTGCCTCTTCTGGTAAAAAAAAAAAAAGCACAAGTTTTTCCTTACCCTGGCTTGTTCACAGAGAACAACCAATTAAAGGAAACAGTGGGAAGTGAATATCCTCAGCAGCTTCCCCTTTTACCCTAAAAGAAGACATGCAAGGAATTAGCCTTTCTGCTCCACTCCCGCCACCCCCAATCACTGGGCTGAGCTCCTCTTAAAACTGGCAGCTGTGACTGGAGTCTTCCTCTGCGTTGGCCACAAACAGACCTTGCAACCAACTGAGCAATCAGAGCATAACACATTGCCTCTTGTTAGCTGAGCCACATTAACAGATCATCTTTCTGGTTCCTTGCCTTTGGCAGCAACAAGAAGACAACTGAAGTTTGCCTAGGCTGCCGTAGTGAATCACAGAATCACCAATCATTTTGTTTGGAAAAGGCCTCCAGCATTATGGAATCCAACCTTTGACTGATCCCCACCTTGCCAAGTAGACCATGGCACTGAGTGCCACTGTCAGTGGTTTTCTGAACATCTCCAGGGATGGTGACTCTACTACCTCCCTGAGCAGTACATTCCAATGCTTAACAACCCTTTCCACAAAAAAATTCCTCATGAAGGCGTGAGGGTAGGCAGTTGCCACAGGTCACAAATGCAGGTATGGTCACCTAATGCAACTCAGTGACTAGCTGTCTTGACCACTTTTAATTGCTGGTACATACCTTCACTGACATGTATATGACTACACCAGAAATGGAGGAATCCTGTTGTGTTCATGAGTGTTATACCCACACACTACTATTTAGTCACAATCAGCATGTGCATTTTATTCTTCATTTGAAAAAGCAGACAACATATTTTTAAATTTGGAATTATAAGCTAATTTTTCCCATTTAAAGTCAATCTTCTCTTTTTTCACAGACACCATCAACCCCAGTAATGATAGATTTTTCTATCTGTTTTGTTTGATATGTTAACTAGCGAACATTCTGGACCACACAGTAGGAAGAATGTCATTTACTGTGAAAGATTAATATAAATGCTGAGTTATCTCTGCCTGACCATTTCTTTCAGGCTTTGGCATGAGGCCCTGAGGACAACAGGAGAGGAAGAGGTTTCTGAAAGATAAAGTTCTTGCTTATCTTTGGATATGGGAGAAGTAATTAGTAAAAGTAGTTAGTAATATGGGCAAGACTGTCACTGAAGAAAGAAATCCAGAGAATTGTCAGTATTTAGTCAGAAGGACACAAGAGAGATGGAAAGTGGTAAAGGCAACAAGATTGCACTTTTGAGGAACTAACCATAATAAAGCAGAATAAAAACTGTTGGTCACAGCACATTTGTTCAACACTCTTCAAAGTTCTGAAGGCTTGAGTTGACTTGCAAGCAGGCTCCATACACAGTTTGTTCTCACACACAACAGGATTAGTACTTTGTTAGTAACGATGGCAGCTCAATACGTACCATACGTACCACTGCTGCCAGAAGAAGCCTGGCACATAACTGTCCTCTGACAAACATCTGGCATATACTTTCACAATGCAGATGAGTCCTCTGACTCTGCTGCTAGACCTGGCTTGAAGGGGTTGGCTTCTTACAGGTTGATGCTGCTGGCTACACAATGCCACTTGGGGCACACCAGCGTCTGTAGGACACATGACAGGAGAGAGTTCAGACTTCAGCCTGAAATTCTGGAGTGGTACCAGAAGCATCTAACACCGACGACACCAAGTGCAAGTGGATGCACTTGACATATCTTTGTTCCTTGAGAGGAACTGCTGTGGGGAACAGTTGAAACTGTGTTATCGCAGTGCCTGATGAAAATGTCAGAACTCTTTAGAATATAATGGTACTACTAATGTGGGCAGTCCTTCAGGATATCTCAACTGCACTAGCAGTTTTGGCCAAAGACTTTTATGAAGTTTCTGTAATTCACCTGCTCCTGCATGAAATGTAATCAACAAAACTGGAAGGTCTTACATCACATATCTTAAATGTACAATATTGAAACAACACATTGCATGGTGTTCCCCTTATTGGTTCATGTGCTTATGAAACAAGATATTTCTGCTGATGTTTTATGCGTAAATATGCTTGCTCTCAACATTCCCATGTAAGTACACATTCTTTTCTGTGCAAATTCAACAAAATTTCTTTTGGCACGTCTCTTTCATCATGGCTTTGCTCTTTCTCACAATATCTTCTCAGAGTGTTTTATGAGTGGAGTCCTGAGAAAAAGAGCTTGAGAAAGAAAACGAACTTGTGGTTTTAAACTAACTGGATCTGCACCAAAATTCTGGATTAAGTTTCTGGTTTTACCACATAACATATATATATATATATATATATATATATACGACCTGAGGCAAGGTATACTGTCTCTTTATGCTTCAATTTCTCATCTTTAAAGCAGGGATAATAATAGTTTTTCTACGTAACAGGATTCTTGTGAAGTAAAATCCATGAACAGTAAGGATAATCTTCAGTAGAATGGAAAAGAACAATTGCAGCTGTTCTTAGCAGATATAAAATAAGGCCAAGTGCCATGTCCTGCAGTTGGGTCCCAGCAAACCCATGCTGGGGGAGAGAGCTGCTTGGCAAAAAGGGGGTGCACTTGGGGGTGCTCATTGAGAGCCAGCTCAGTGTGAGCCACTGT
>VXBU01017937.1:97111-109186 GCA_013400315.1 Bombycilla garrulus | reverse complement strand
TCGGGAGCGGGCAGTGCCGCGGGCGCAGCGGGTGATGCTCAGCCGTAATCCCGCTTGATTCTCGGACAAAGAGGAGCGAGCAACAAATTTTGTGGTGGGCGATTAAAAAAAAAAAGAAGGTTTTGTGTTTCCTGGGTTTCGGGGTTTTTGGGTTTTTCTGGTTTGTTGTGAGGCTTTTGGGAGGTGGGTTGGGGGCTTTTTTTGGTTCCTTTTCTTAATGCTGTCTGTCCCTCCCCGTCGCCCGAGCGTGGGACGGGAGGGCAGGTGCCGCGGCGGCAGCGGGGCCTGGGGTCGGGCTGTGCCCGGCGCAGGGCGTGGTGCCGCGGCGGTGATGCCGCGACGCCTCTGGCCCTCCTAGCCGGGTCCCCGAGCACCGTGCGGAGTCCCTCGGGCCGCGGCAGGGGTGTGAGGCACTCCCGGCAAGGGAAGGAGGGCGCTGGGGTGCAACAGCAGTGACTTTCGTGCGCATCTACGGAGGTAAATTAGCGTTTGACAGCGGTTGTTTGAAACGCGGCGCTTGCTTGCCGAGGCGAGCGTGTGGTTTTCAGGCAGTTGCTCCGTGCGTGTGACCCGGTGCGCTTACCAGTATTGTAACTCTTCCGTAGGAGAACGTTCCAGGAGAACGTGAGGCCCTGTGACATTTAATTCTGAAGCTGGATATGCATTAAACTGTAAGTTTTCCAGTTTTGTCCCTGAACTTGGATTGTTGAATGGAGTGATTATTTCATGTCTGCGAGATAAAAACTTGAGAAGTAATTAAAGTGAGACCTTAGGCAGACTTTTCCCTTGCCTGTTGCATATATATGTCTCACCTAGACTGCAATAGGTGGTTAAAAAACAGAAAAGTAAAGAAAATGTGTGAGAAAGTAATGCCTTAAGCGCTTGCTTTAGGTCATGGTTATGTTAATAGGTCTTAATCCTCCAGGGCTGACAGTCACTTTTAGACTTCAAGTGTATAGGAAATACCTGTAAGTGTAATACTAGTGTGTTTCCCTATATTTGACTGAAGCAACTGAGATTAGATGCTGCTTTTTCCTCACTCATAAGGCATATTTAGTCAAGTATTTTACTTAGATGATCTGATTAATAGCAGTTCGTTGAAGGTATAGATATATTTCTGAAATGTTTTTACAGTGTTAAAATATAGCTGCATTTTTGAAAGATGTAATTAAATATTAAATTTCTACTGCAATAATGGGGTATTTTAAAGGGTGAAAGAGACTGTTGTAAATTAAATTGCAGGAAATTATCAAGCAAGCGACTACAACCACTAATGAAATAAGTAACATATCAAATAAGCAATGAGATAATTCACTGTACAAAATTAGTATGTACATAAACTTCATTGTATGTCAATAGCTACATCACTGCTCTTTTAAATTTAGGTTCTCTGATTAGTTTGAGTGAGAAGCTGTAACTTGGGTATAGTTGTTTGGGCACCTAAAATGATTTAGCTAAAAAGTGTGAGTTGTTTAGTGTTCAAGACACTTCCTGGTGAAGTTTCTCTATATCTAGGCCAGAGCTGTGTAGCTTACAAATTGCATCACACAGTCCATATAATGTTACATGGCATTTATGCACCAGAGGAACGAGGTACTCTGAAACTGTTGTTATATGTAGCTTGTCCAGAAATACTTCCGTTTATCTTTTATTCAAAGGCTTTTTGCCAAAAATTAATTATCAATTTACATGTGCTGTCATATAACCTAAAAAAATAACTTATTTTGAAGCCTGCTAGTTATTTTGATGCTATGAGTGTTTTGAAAGTTCTGTGGTGGCTTGGTGTGCAATGTGGTGGTCTGTGGGAAGTCTTGAGGACATGCTGGCTGATCGCAAAAGGGAAAAGGCAGTTAGAAATGTTTCAAATATCCCATCATATATATAAAAAAAAAAAGTTGATTTAGAAACAGGAAAAGGAGATGAGAAATTGAGTGTGTGTTCTGACTTTCTTTCTGTGCATTTTACTGCGTCTTTTTAAGCCTCTATATCAGAGCTTTCATTGCCGTGATGAAATATTAACCCTAAAATGATTTCAGAAAATCCTTCTCATTTCATCTCTTTACCATACAAGAAGTTGCTTTTCTAGGAGTAATGGTTGTTAGTGGTGAAATAGGGCTAATCAGCAGTTGTTGCTGTAATTGATTGTCCACCTCAGAGGAGTCTATGTAACATCCACTAACTATGAGCAAACCCTTAAGATACTTGTGCCACNAGAAAAATACTTTTTCCTTTACACCACTGACAAGGAGAACATATTTCATTCTGTGATATATCATTGAAGTTTCTTGAAGTTCAGGATTTTTTTTTTTCAAACTCTTAGGAATAGCACTGAGATACTTGCTTTGCTTAATGTGATTTATAGACCTACCTTTTAGGCATGAAGTGTAATGTGAAATTAAATGACTCAGTAATGGAAGAAAAGAACCCTGATGTTGAAGTACTCTCAGGAGATACTGCTTCTGTTGAATTATTTTTGTTGTTGTTACTTTCATTTTCAGTGAACTTAGCTTGACAAATTAAATGTACACTTAGCATGCCATACTGCTAAGGAAAATCTTGTGCCAGCCTTTTTTGCATACTCTATCATGTTTCATTTTAGCTCTGGGCAGAAACCCACTGGGTTCTGGTCAGTGTCAGTGAATGCTTGGATAGAATTCAAATGTGACTAATTTTCGCTTTTGAGTGATGTACTTTGCCTATTCAAATTAGTTTTCAGCAACAAGAGCTGCAGCTGTTGATTACACTTGACAGCCTGAGTCCAGGTAGTGAATAGCAGTTTATCGTATAATTCATTAGTGTTTTTCCTAGGTATGATTCTAGCCAGCATTACAGACTGTTGCCCTACGTAAACATATGTAAATACTTATCTTTGGTCACCGCCTTAC
The DNA here is from genome assembly GCA_013400315.1 of Bombycilla garrulus. Lineage (NCBI taxonomy): Eukaryota > Metazoa > Chordata > Aves > Passeriformes > Bombycillidae > Bombycilla > Bombycilla garrulus. Next base: position 106,301 of record VXBU01017937.1, on the reverse strand, counting down.
CCCTGGCTGTGCGTGTAGATAGAGAAAGTGGATGAGGGCTAGTCTGACCCTTGTTCCTCGTGCCATGTTCATTAAAATATGTTTGTAACTACCATATCTGTTTAATATTAGCCATCCTGTATCTCCTAGTTTTAATATTGGCCTTGTATTGTATAAAGAATAAAAGAGTTTTAGAGGAACTTGGGGTGTTGTGAAAGTGTTAGTCACTGTTTTCATACTTTGAAAGTGAGAGAATTGCTTTCTTATCTGCTCTGAAGGACTGTAGACAATCTACTGCTGAAACATGAATGCCTGTTTCCCAATCCAATTTTACCAATGCTCAGAGTATACTTAGCAGGGTTAACATGAATGAGTTATTTTAATATTATAGCTGCTGTATTACTTTTGCGTTAAAAAGTACTAAAGCTCAACTTATATGATGACTGCACAAATAAATTATTTTATTTTTTTTAACTGACTAGATGTAGATGTGCTAGAAAGGCAGACACATGGTGTTCCTCTCTGTAACCAAACCTGGGAGGAAAATAAAGGAGAGAGGGGGAGCAGGAATGCTACTCTTGAGATGGCTGAATCGGATTAATTTTTTCTTTAAAGAGGATCAGTTTATCTGAAGAGAGGTTTTTGAATATTTACAGTCACTTAAAGGTTTCATGTTATTTTGATGAAGCAAGTCTGCCTTGCATGATGAGTGTCTCATTTTATTGTATGACTAGCAATGATAAGAAATGATGACGAATTCAAGGAAGAAGCAAGAAGCAACCTGAAGCAATTGAATGTGGGTAAGAGAGCAACCAAACAGCTACACTGAACATATTTAAGTGGGGGCTTCATGTAAACAGATTGAAGAGGAAGTTTAGCAGCAAGAAGGCTGCCTATTAGTAGTAAAGTGAATGTAGGAGAATTAGGCTGGTGAGTGTCCTTCAAGAGGGTCTTGGCTCAATGCCCTTGGATGGATAACTCTGCCTGAGGACTCCTTTGGTCTTTGTCAAATTGCATGATTTGTGTGAGATGAAACTGCTAGACCAAGGGTAGTAGTAAGAGGAACAGTAGTTTCTGTTGGCTGCTTAACCTCAACTCCAAGGGGAAGAGGACCTCTCTCATCCATGTTGGAAGGCAAAACTAAGGGAGTGCAAACCTGCTTCAAAGCAGTCTTACATATTCTTTGTCAGTGTCACGTTAACAGAACAGCTTCTGAAGGAGGTGTAAGGAGGAAGATGTAAGGTGTCAATGCAATTGTCAGCAGGTTTTGCAGGCCTCTTCCTGGAAACATAACTGAACTGTATTAACTTCCTCTTCTAATTTATCTAGTTTTTGTCCAGTCAGATTTGCAATATTTGTTGGGAGATGTCAGAGGGAGAGCTGCTGGTGTGACTCTTGGGGATGTCCTGTGCAGGGCTAGGAGTTGGACTTAATGATCTTTGGGAGTCCTTTCCAACTCAACATACTTTGTGATTCTGTGGTACCTTCTGTCTGTGTGTGCAGTAGTGCATGAGCCATGCAAGCTGCTGATAATTGCACTGTCTGAAGAGCTAGGAACTGCTATACAGCTTGCTTCTGTCTTATGGCTAAACTATATGCAACAATAGATTTGTCAGTGCCTCGGTGTTGGGGAAGAGGTGCTGGAGGAAAAATTGCAGTTCATCTTCATAGAAAAGGAGAAACTTTGTTATAAACAGTAAGGGTCTTGTAGTGCTGGGAGAGCATTGCACATGGAGATGACCTCTCTGATCTAATAATTTTTCACAGCTAAACAGTGCTTTGAGTTGTGCTTTAGGCAAGCAGGGCTAAAATATTGTAAGTATCTCTAGCCATTTAAGCTAAGAGAGAGAGCTGTTTGTTTTATCAATATATAAACAGTACAAGGGCAAAACTGTGAATGAACCAAGTAGCTGATTACAGACCGGATCATGGTTCGCTGGGTATTTTGGTATCTTATATTTTTTTACAAATCACTGCACAACTCAACCTGTTTTTTTCTGACTGTACGTGCCTTGAACTTTGTCAGTTATTACAGAGTTCAAAAATGTTTCCTTAGGAAAACTTTCTGTTCACAGAATAGAAAGTGTATTGTCACCAAAGCTTCCCCAGTTAAAATCCCAGTTGTCCTCACAGAAAAAACAAATGTGTGCTTTTAGACTGAGGTTTCTGTCTTAAATTTAGTGCCTTTTCTGTCTTAAAGGTCTGGCTTATGTTTGTATGGACTTGATATACTTTTCCCATGCTTCATTTTTGGAATGGAGCCTTTAATCATCTTTTTTATACTCACTGGCTGAATTTGGAGACCAACTGTTTCAATCTCATGCAAAAATAGGACTTTTCTATTTTGCAGCTGGCTTCCTTATCAAAACAGTCATACTGCTTAGTACTGAAATATTATATGCAGAAAGTGTCTTGTTACATTTATTGGTTGCTTTTATTTTACAGCTCATATTCTGTAAATCTTGTGCTGTCTGATAACATCTCTTTTAATTGGACCCATGTGATGTAGCTATTAGCATCAAATCCAGTTGCTAGAGGAATTCCACCTACTCTTTTAAAGCTTCCTGAGAAAAATTTTTCATTTGAGCGCAGCTACCTATTTCTTCTCTTAACCCTTCAAGTGAATTGTATCTCATCCTGGTCTATTTGCACTGAAGGTCTTCTCTAGTAAGATGAGTTTTATAAGGTTTGTTCTGTTTTGGTATAGATAAAAAAGCCTAAAATTGATGTAAGAATATAGTTTCGAGTTAAGTAGTCCTGTTCACTAGAACGGTATAAACAGATTTTGAGATACAGTCAAAGCCAGCCAAAATTGTGTGCAAGTATTTAAAAAATATGAGTTTTCCCATTTTATTTGGTGTAGACATATTCAAAAAGTCAGTGTACAGTGGACTGGAAGAAAGGCTTAAAATGCGTATTTTAAGTCGCATCTAATTTTTGAGGGGAGGAAGAAGGGAGCAAGGAGTAGTCTTCACCAATTGTGTTATTTTTGGTATTTCATGCACTCTTTGCTTATCTGATTTTTTGGTTTTGTCCTCAAGCATATGCAAGGAATAGCTTGCAGAGGTAATAATAGAGAACTAAGCTTTGATGCACTCCATTATTTTACTTCTTTTTGATTGCTTGCTTTTTTCCTATAAAAAAATTCGTCTTGCACAAATGTTCAGGTGATGTTCAGCATGTCACTGGTACAGCCAGGGTTTGCTATGTAATCAAGTCTTTATTTTGGTGCTGAAATAAGGACTTCTGAAGGATACATCTAGGTTTGTTTAGTTCTGTTATATGTTATAATTGTACCTTGTTTTCTTCTAAGCAGTCTTGTAAATAGCAAAGCCTTGTGATGCTCTTCAAAATTCTCAGGTCAACTTGAGACTGCATTGAGATGAATTTGAAGGGGCAGTATGTTAGTACAAACAGTTTCACTCTGGTGTGAAACATGTGGACCATCCTCTAGATTCTACTGTATCCAAGCTTCCCATAAGCTTTTTCTGCAGAATACCCTCTAAATCCCTGCACTGGTGCTCTTCCTTTCTGTGAATGATTGTTAAGTGATGCTTTCACTTAGCATAGGCCTTTCCTGAGAAGTCAGCAGCAATGGTGACTCCTTTCAGCTCTGAGCATTGCAGGTCAAACCCTGGCTATGATTTAATTAGTGGTGAAGCTTTCATGGAGATCCTAAATTCAATACAGTTTAAAGTCTGCAAAGCAAGTTAGCTGCATCTCTGCAAGAACTCATTTGTGAGGATGATATTGGCCATCAACCAGAGTTAGCAGTTATGGTGGAGTCCTGTTCCATGTATTTCTTCAGTAGAATTGCAGATAGTTGTATCCAGCTACAAACAACTCCAGCTTAAAAACCAAAGTGTGAGCATTGTCAGTTCATATACAGGAAAATACAGATCTTGGAGGTTGTGGTGGATTTGTTTTTTAACATACTTATTATTTGGTTGGGGCACAATTGTCACCTTTGCTCCCAGTCCTTTCCTCTGTGTTGTGAGGATATATATGTATTCACAGTAAGATGATCCGTATTTCTTAAGATTATTTTATTATTATTTAGTTCAGTTGAAAAATTTAATAGATAGAAGGAAAGTGCATCAAGAGTGGTTCCACTTAGGAGAAACTCACAGCAGGTGCAGACCTATCATAGTCCAAGTGTGCTTTTTAGTGAAATAGTATATAAATTCAGAATTCTGTTAAAGAAAATATGTTGTTCTGAAAGTGACATTTCCACAGATCAGTACCTACTCAAATATTGACAGAGGTAGTGGGTGATTCAAGATTATGCTTTTTATACTGTATATATGCTGCCTCCTTTTTCAAATTCTTAAATTCCTTGTTCTTTTTTCTTTCAAGGACAGAAAGTGTGATACAAAAGCTTTGTTGCTTTGTTTCTACTGATTGAGATAATATTCAGATATTTTTGTCAGTGTTCTTCTGTACAGACAATTTAATCTAACTATTTGTGACTTACTGTCTTTCAAAATGTAACTTTGTGTTTGCATCTATTCAAAGATGCTGAGGGCACTTCAAATGCTGTACTGTTCTGAAGTCCCAGGCAGCAAATTTTGCAAATCACCATGGTAATGTGCGTGTGTGCATGTAGGAGGAAGGCTAAAGTTGGAATTTGTATTAACAGAATCTGTTTATATTACATATGCTCAGTGGCACTAGGACTGCTTGTTCTTTGACATGCATGTTCTTTGACTGCATGTCCTTTTCTTAACTAAAAACAAAGTAATATGATGGAATTAAAAGCCCCATTGTCTGTTTTTTAATCTTTTTTTACATTTTATTTTTGGTGTGTGTGTTTCTGAAACAAATCTATTGAAATAATTAGATATTTGTGGAATCTTCTCTCTCTTCAGAAAACGGCAATCTTGTAAACTAGCAAAGAAGCTCCACAATTTCTTTCGTCCTTCTCTGAGAACTTATGGATAGACTTAAAAGTCAGTGTGTTACAGCTGGAGATACCTACCAAGAACGCTTATTACTGACAGTGCATGTCTTGGTGATTTCTGCCAAAACACTGTGAATGTAAGGTGCCTGATTTTGGATAAGAACCTACATATTTGGATTCTTTTGTACTTGCAGTTGTTTTCTGAGATACAGAATTAGTTCTGAAGTATCATCAATGCTAGTTTAGGGGTTTTTTTAAATAAAGAAAAACTGTGTTCTCTTCTGAAACTGGTTCTTAATTGCCCTCAGTCAGTGCTGATGACAGATAAACTTAAAATGCCTGTGAATTTGTAGGGAAAGTGGACAAGCTAGAACTGACTTTTCTTGTCTCTATTACTATAGTCTAAATAAATTTGGAAAAATTGGAGACTTGGATGAAGAATATTTTCCCCATTACTATTCTGTCTCAAATCTCAACATAGAAGGACATTGAAAAATGTGAAGGATGTGAAGCCATACAAGGAGTTGCTGAGGTCATTCAGTTTGCTGAACCTGGAGGAGACTAAGGAGAGACAGAGACCTCAATGCAGTCTACAACTTCCTTGTAAGGGGAAGAGGAGCAGCAGGTATTGACTCTGTGATGACCAGTGACAGGAGTGGAGGGAATGGTATGAAGCTGCTGTGCTAGGAGAGGTTTGAGTTGGATATTAAGAAAAGGTTTTTTTACCCAAAGTGCGGTTGGTTTGTGGAAAAGGCTTGCTTAGGAAGGGGTCACAGCACCAAGCCTGACAGCATCCAGAAGTGTTTGGACAATGCTCTTAGGCGCATGATGTGACTCTTGAGGCTGTCCTGTGCAGGACCAGGAGCGTGATGATGATCCTTGTGGTTCCCTTTCAGATCAGCATATTTTATGATTCTATGAAATTTTAATTACTTGCAGTAACTAGTTTAAAAGTACTCTTGAGAATTATAGGCATTGATATGGGCTCAAAATGCAGACCAAGTCATTATTACTTTTGTTACATGGCCTGAGAGAGTGAACTTACTAACTCTTTCATTGCTTATATAAAGCTTATAGCAAAACAACCATTAAGGATGGTGAGCTGAGATGCTCTTGCTGTGTCAGAGTTCAGACAAGTCAGGAGGTTCACCAGAGCTGCCTTTGCCACCAGCAGAGCAGAGCTTTAGCCTGCTGTGTGACATGAACATTCAGACTGTCCTTAACTTGGGAGGTCATCTGAACATCTGAGCCATCTGTGTGTGCATTTGTGCTGCTTGGTGCATTTTGTTTTTGCAGTGGTATTCACTAGTTGTACGCAATCTGTCACAGAAATAACGCTTATTATGGTGATACTTTTCCTTCAAAATGCCAGGCCTCCTTTTGAGAGTGAAAGTGTGGGAAGTGATGACTTTGACAGCCTCTGCCTTAGGAAAACAAGTTGATTTGCGAGGGCTGAACATCAGCGTGTATGCAGTGTAGTCATTTGTATATCCAGTGACTTGCTAGGTCCTTTTTTGCTTTTTGCGAGGAAACCAACCACAAGACTGTCTCTCCTCCTAGTTCTTTAAAAGACAAAACTTGAGGGTCAGTAGGACTTCAGACAGTGAACTGTTGTAATTTTGGGTGGGATTTTTTCATTCCATCATTCCCTTATTATGTACAGGATCTGTAGTGGCACACAGGTTGATTGTCACCTGGGTGATTTAAAGCAGACAGCTAAGGGATTTTTCGAAGAAAAAATTCAAGTAAACTACGTCCTTTGTCTGATGAATCGCTTAAGTTACTCATGTCAGGTTTTCAAAGTCTGTATTGGCAGGTGTGAAAACAGAGTACCTGCTCTGAAGAGCATACTACTAAATGCACCTTCTTTCCACTCCTTAGAAAAAGAAAAGCCTTTATGGTAGTAAAATAATCTGAGAAAGAAATATTGGTACACAGATAGTTTTTCTTTCATTTTAGAAAGGTTTAGCCTCTCAAACTTTGTAATATGTACTGAGTTTCTCCATACTCGAAATTCAGTGCATTTAATTAAAGTGAAATACAAGGTTTCACCTTCTATGTAGCTGAATTTCTGCATTTCTGCTTCTGATCCCAGGGTGCCTTTCAGTCTTCTCCCTAGTGTGTTCATACATGTTCATCTTCTGGAGCAGACATGTATCTCTGATGAGCCAAGGAATTTAATTAGAAAGAGAAGAAATAGAAAAGCATGTTGCCAATACAGATAAACATGACCTGGACGCCAGTCTTCTGGGTGTCTGACTCCTACTAGTTTCTGGGAGAATTATTTGCCTTTTTTTATGACTTGGGGAGATTTCTGGAGGCCAACCAAGGTAAGTGCAAATGTTATAAACTATTGAAATATCTTGGTGTTGCTATCTTCTAAGGATCTCTTGAGAGCAATGTTTTAGGTGAGAAAAGGCATTCAGAGTTAAGTTTAAGTAGGCTACTGTCCCTAATCCTCTTGTAGGCTAAGTTGGTGAATAGAAGTATCTTTCTCCTGAAGAAACAGAGTGTCTTTCTCCTAAAGACATATCTTAAGTGTAAACTCCCTCTCTGGTTTGTCCTCTAAGGAACTCTAATTTTGAGATTTATATCCCTCTGATAAAAATGGGAAGAACTAAAATGAACCTTCACAAATTTTTTTCAACCTATATTAATATTGTATACCTTCTGTCTCTTTTGGTGCCAAGTAGGCACAGCTCTAAGCTCACTGATATTTCACTGACTATTCATTATGGTTCTGTGTAATTAATTGCTGTACCAGCTACAAGCTTCAGAGTGAAATAATAAAATATGCTCTATGGGCTGTCTGTAATTTCCTGTGTGTATGTGACTTTGCCTTTGATTAGAACAGGAAGGGGATTGTAAGTCTGTTTGTATATATGGTATATGTCTGCGGAGATAAAAATTACTTAGGTGCAAGATTAATCATTGGTATGTTTTCCATTTTTGTTTTTAAAAACTTTCAAAATGATGGAAAGGCTCTAATGAAGATAGTGAAACCTAATGCAAACATTAGATTTTGATTTTTCTAATGGATAAAACAGTGAAACTGATGAAGTTTGCAGGTTTTTTTCTTCCAACTGACAGGACTGAATGTTTGTAGGCTATTTAACTAATTACGTATTGTAAATTCATGGGATCTTTAGCTTAGAAAACGTTCTTCTTTATAGTGCAGATACATTTTTAAAGTTACACTATACATGTGTAGAGCTTTCAAGTTCTGTATCAAATTCAACCTGTTTTGTGTAATTAGAAAACAACTTAAAAATGTTACGGAGCTACGCTAATGATTTTACTCTCTGAATTTGATACTTAAGAATAGCAGTATTAATTTTCTCATTTCAGTTAATACTTACAATGTTTTTATAGCTGTTCCACTAAAATATACTTCTTTAGCATTGAGGTTCTCTAAAATAATACGTCTCTCTTCAGTAAAAGCACTGTACTTGATACATAGATAAGTTTCACTTTTCTAAGGGAACCCATATCTCATTTACACTATTGATTTGGTTTTTGTCGTCTTTGTGTTCATATGCAGGTTTTATAGTGAACTTCTCATAAAAGGTTAATGAAATGTGCAAGCTGGGATGGACTAAGTAAAATAAGGACTCTACCTGAGCAGATAATATTGGGATGACAGTGAAATCACCTTTTAATGTGGCAATGTTAGGGATTCCTTGTAACTGGTTAAATCAGTAATGTAATTATTATTTAGAAATTCAGGCTTGAAAACAAGGCTTCAGACAGGCATACAGCTTTAAATTCTCACACAAATGATATCACTTAGACAAATGCTTGTTATAACGGGCTTTTTTAATGAATGTGATATGAGCAAGTCTGCAGTAAGCTGTCCAGAGTTAATAGAAAATTGGCACAGCTTGATTAGTAGTGTGCCTTGGCAGTACCTGCAAACAGCTACTTTTTCCACTCTGCTGTCATTTAATAGCCTTTCAAGCCAAAAGNCTACCATTTATAGAAATTACTTTGTTAATTAAATTGTCCGTTGAGATGCAGGTTTAGTCTACAGGCTTCATACATCTGAGATCCTAAATAGCTGTGACATGATAACTTTCAACCACTGCTCCACATCGTCTCATTTGTGATTGACTTTTTAAGATGTTATTGTATAAGGATAGCTTTTGTTCTGTCCTGCTGCTCTTACAGCATGGCCCTAGGTTTCTAATACTGAAGTTTAGGAATGTCCAGAAGTCTATTTTTCTTTAAGGAGAGGGGTGGAGGAAGACAATTGGCTTAGAGATTGTAAATACAGATATTCTTTTATCTACTGTTACCTCATTTGTATAAATG
>VXBU01017937.1:62411-80200 GCA_013400315.1 Bombycilla garrulus | reverse complement strand
AAGGACTCCATAGCAAGAACCTACTTCTCTTTCAATGGCAGTTTTGTTACCATCAGTGCATAAAGAGGTGAACACAGCATCAAAGGGCCTCTTCACTTGTTCTTTCTATTTTGTTTTCCAACTTTTGGCTTCTACTGTCCCCAGGATTTAACATGCTTGCTTCACAGAGCAGAACAGAAAGAGCAGAGACAGCACAAAAGGAAAAGCACTAGAGACCTGTGTAGCTTGACACACCTTGAGAGTGATTGTTTTGTTTATTTGAAATACCAGCAGAAAGATAAAACTTGCACACAGTTCTAACATCAGTTTCAGCCTTAACAGCAATGTACTAGTGCAAGTATCTAGAGGAATATGCCTAGTAGTTTGGAGGTCACTTTTCCCAAGTTCTGCATCCTCTGTCACTCTAGTATTTTATTTCTTTGAGATTTCAGCTGAACCGGTTTGATCACCCTTCAGACGCTAGATACATAGACAGGAACAACAAAATATTTATTAATTTCTTAAAAACCCAAAACAAGTGGAATGCATCCATGGCAAAAATGTCAAGTTAAATTGTGAAATAGGGAAAATTTCTACAAAGGCTTGGTTAATTATTTGAAAAGAAAACAGTGTGCTTTATGTCTTTACTTGGATGCACTAGTTCCGCAACAAGCACACTTTCCAGATGCTTATTTGTACTTCTTCCTGTATCTTGCCTTTTTAAAAGTGAGGAGGTAGAGAAAATGTTATTTGAGAAAGAGGGGTGAAAAGTTAAGGGTAGGGAGCAGGATGAGAAAGTGCTTGTGAAATGTAAGGAAATGGAGAGGCATAATTTTCAGACTTAGATGGCTTAATCATCAGAATAGCTTTCTAAGGGCACTAATGGATACTGCATCATTTGTTTCCTCCAAATGGCATTTGAATGCCTATTTAAAAAAAAAATTATACTAATGGATTGGAGGTTCAAGTTCTTCAGTTATTACTTTAATATTTCTTTGTGTAGAATATTGCGTAATGGTGTTTTGGAATTCTTTTCAGATGGGAAGCCCACCTGTCCATTTACCACTCTTTCTGTTTGTAACTAGAAATTACAAAGGAGGCTACCTTAATTAATCTGGTTTTTATCTACACAATGAAGTTTCAAACTTCAGGGAGGTTTTCTCTGCATCTCTGTTTACAAAACAAAACAAAATCCCCAAACAAACAAAAGACCTTCTATGTTTGATAAATAAGCTAGATAACTTGATCTCATGTTTATCCTTTATATTTTAACTTTGATTTTTTTATTTATTGGTGAAAACACTCTACTGATCTCTTAATTGTTCACAGTGATTAAAAATAGTCCACTAACAGAGGACTTTCTAGCTCATATCAACTAAGTGAGAAATCCACATCTATGCTCAGCTTAGACAACTCTGTTTCCCTTCAGAGCAAGAGTGTCTTTCTGTGAAATTGACAGACAGGTGTCATACAAAGGGGTCTGAATTGGCAACGGTGGTCTGAGCTTGTTTGTGCTATGTAGTAGCTATTGAAAAGTAACTCGATGTTTTACAATAGAAGCCATTTATGAGCACAGTGCTCTTGTAAAGCATTTACTTAGACCAAACACAAAATCTAAGTCCCTCTTTTTTTGTTGTTATTGTTTAAGTTACATGGAAATAGTTATTTTAGTTTTGACATGATGCAGCTCTGACTTCTTTGTGCTGGTTAGCAATACACTGCATTTTCCAGGAGGAAAACACTTGTGCAACTAACTTTTAGCTAGGTCTTATGGCATAACTCAGCTTTGCAATTACTATATCTAAAAACAAAGTGAGATTTCTCTCTGGATACCCAACTGTCAACCCTACAGAGATGGCCACTAAGGGGTTGAGGTACAAGAATGTGTGAAGGGCAGGGAGGCATTTTGGGAGGGGCCATGCTCTGAGGCTTGGCCAGTCTGGGTCACGTCTGTCTGTGGAAGTTGCAGCAGCTGGTCCAGACTCATTTTCTGCAGTCTGATCCAGTATTGTGTCTGGTGTAGCTAACACAGCTTTGTGCAAATCAGCTCCCTCACATAAAGCCACACAAGGCATCTCCAGAGGTGCCATCATGGGATGTGGATGAGGTGTAGCACAATGCTTATGCCTGAAAGCATGTCTCAGACAACTCAACACCTAACTCTTCTGTAGTCATAGTGTATGTAACCTCAGGCAGATCTAGTCTCATATTCATTGCCTCCTTCTTTCTCCCCTTTCCAGAATATGTTTTCTGATTTCTTAGTGAATAAATTGGTTTCTAATCTATCTGTGAATTATTTTAAGAACAGATATTCAAATGCAGAAGTTGTTGTGTAGGAACATGACTAACTGAAAGCTAAAAGGAATTAAGCAGCAGAGACTCTCTGGCCTTGAGCTAAACAATTAAATATCCTTATTTGGGGGCAGGGAGGATTGTGATGTGGTCCTTTGTGGGCTTTTTTGTGTGCTTAAGATTTTTTGGGAGGATCTTATGTTGTTGTGAGAGCTACTTACTAATTCCGAATAGGACTCTGATCAGTCCAAGAAAATGAACTAGATAAGAAGACCTGGGCACCTTGTTAATTTTTGCTTAATGAAATTGGGGTCTAATTAAGACTCCAGATAGCACAAGCACTGTTTGACTCTGTATTCACAACATCTGTTTCTGAACAGGTAGCAGCATGTAGAATTTTTCTAAATGCACTTAATTGTTTTTTTATGAGTTAAGCTTTAGCATACAGAAAACGTCTTCTACCAGCGATAAGGTTAACAGTTTGCCTTCACAGTTCCTTGATTAATTGATTAAAAAAATTTTCATGTTATTTAAATCCTCTTTAAAAGAGGTTGTATTTAGTAGCTGGCATGACTCATCTTTGCAAATTTCAGGTTCTGCCTCAAGTGAATGTAATTCGTTGTGTGACGTGAGCTTAATCTGGAATGTATTGGGGAAGAAAATAGAAAGGGTGTTTCGGGTGCAAAATATGCTTAAGAGGAAGCAAAAATCATTTTTAAGAAAGAGAACTAACAGCAGATACATGAATGCATAAAAGCCAGCTGGCTGAAGTACTTGTGCAGTCAGAATGAATGAGTAAATGTAATTCAGGTGAATAAGATTTTGTTTGTGGGGAGAGGAATAAAACCTTAGTAATCTACATATCCATCTGTTTTACCCTTCAGCTTTTAAAAATGTCAGGTACCTGCACTGAGGGTGCTTGCAGAGGTGCATAACATCCTCAAGGCTGTACATGGGGGTTGGAAGGCTGTGTGAGGTCCCTGATCCAGGGCTTGCCTCCTGGGGTGAAGTCTGAAGCCAGTTGGATGCCCAGTGGCTGCACCCTTGGCTAAGAACCTGATCCAGATCTTGCCAGTGTACCTGTTGATCTGGTTATTGTCCCCTGCTTTCACATGGTCCAGATCTTAAGCAAATGCTTCTGTTTCACAGAAAACCTTCAAGCTAATAATGAAATAGACACAACCAAGAAAGTTGTTATCTTGAGTGTAGGCAAGAGGCCACATGCTGAATCCAGGTGTATCCTGGAAAGTTTCTCTGGTTGTGTTCTGAGGAACAAAACAGGAAGTGTCCAAGTATAATGTCTCAGTCCTCCCATGCTTATTAATGTAACTTACAGAAAATACTTTGCATCACAGAGAACAGAGGACTCTTCAGCTGATAAATTATATTTTTCACAATTTATTTCATAGGAATGTAATTTTGACATTTTAAGAAATTGATGTTTTTAATTTTTTGGTTTTGCGAAAAAAAACCCCAAAACTCAGAAAGTGAAAGAGCAGGGGTTTTGATGCTGTGAGGCATGTTTTAAGCATGTTTAAACACATTTGGTTAGTAGGATCTTGGATAAGATAGGACAGTTTGTGACATGGGATAATCTGTAATTTATTAGTGTACTGAATTTACATCTATCAAATTATATCCTATCTGTGAGCATGCCTGTTTTTTAAGAGGATGTTGCTTGTATTTTCTGTCTGCTGTATGACAGTACAATTTTGAAGTTGTTATTATAGCTAGGAGTTCACTGCAGAGTTCAAATAGTATCATCCTGTGGTTATTTGGTGTTAAGAGTATGCTTTTTCACATTACCTACTTACTTCCTTATAGTGAGAAGCTAAGAATTGAGATAACGTAAGATTTCTTCCATATTTAGTGAACAAGTACTGCAAGCTGTTTATGGCTTTGTTAGCAGCTTTCACTTCCGGGACCTGAAATGAATCTGTTTAGATTTGCTGGCATGAACAAGCTAATTTAAAGCTCGTAGGAAAAATTACTTGTAACATTGACATGTTTGTTCTAGGTTGTCCTTTTCCTGGATACCTGTCAGTGTAGGTAGGCCTTACACCACTGTATATGTGGGTGTTTCCTGTGAAAGTCAAACCGTTTGAGGTTTGCAGCAGTTTTACACTGGCTGTAGAACTCCAAGTGAGTTTATCTCTGTCCCTGAGATAGTACCCACAGGATGTTTCCCAAATTGACATTTTTAACAGTAATGGCCTTCTTGTGGGTACACAGGGAACACAAGTCAGTGTTCCTTGGCAAGATAGGCAGCTCATTTCTGAGGAGACCATCTCGTTTCCTTTGGGTTCAGATTGCAGAACAGTAGTAACTGTTCTGCTGAGAAAATGTACTTTGTTAAAATGTTTCTAGAACATTTTGAGACTCCTTTTTTTTTGTATAGAACTTTGTTTCTTAACTAGGTCAATAATTCTGGTATCTTCAGTGAAATTGCATTGAAGTGTTGAAAATTTGTGCACCGTTTTTATTTTAAGCTGACTATATGTACTTAGTTATCTTTCTGCATATGTAGGAAGGATGGCATAGTGTCTTTTGGGCTTAAAACTGGACATCTCTATCTGATTTCCTATTTTATTTTTCTAAATTTTAATAACTTATAATTGAACTTAGTTTGGTAAAGTTGTTCATAATGTCTGGTGTATAGAATGCCATGTGGTAGGTGAACTAAAGGAAGTCATGGTTGTAATGTTAACTAAAAGGCTTCTATTAGTGATTGCATGGCGATCAAATTACTATTAATTAGTGATTGAATGGAAATGAAATAGTAATCAATTAAGCAGTAATTGAATGCTAACTAAGCAGTGATTTAATCCAATTTCCAAGAAAGGTGAGAAGGACTGGTAGCTACAGGTGTGTCAGTCTCACTTCAGTGCTTGGTATGGGAGCTAGTGAAAAACATCTTAAGGACAACACAGTCATTGGTCACAACCAGCATGAGTACAGGAGGGGAAAGATCTGTTTGCCAAACTTAATTTTCTTTTACAAGGTAACCTACACAGTTGACCAAGAAAAGCTAGTTGATGTTATCTTTTAGGATTTCTGTAAAGCTTTTGATAAGCTGTCTCACAGTATCCTTCTGGGGAAAACGTCCAGCCCACAGCTGGGTGATGGGTGAGCAGCTGCCTCACAGGTCAGGCACAAAGGGCTGCAGTGAATGGGGTGACATCAGACTGGTGATCTGTCACTGGAGGGGTTCCACAGGGCTCTGTCCTTAGGAACACTGTTCTTTAATGTTTTAAAAAAATGGTCTGAATGCAGGTATTGAGGAAGTTGTGTTACATGAGGTACCTTTACCAATTATAATAAACTAAGAGAAGCTGTGGACTCCCTTGGCGGTGGAGAGGCCCTGCAGACAGATCGGGATAGACTAGACAGCTGGCCAATCACCAGCCATATGAAATGTAAAATGAACAAATGCCAGAATCTGCATCTGCTCGAGGTAGTGCTGCTTGAATATACAAATTGGGGAGCAAGAATCTAAAAAGCAGCCTTCTAGAAAGAGAGTTGGAAGGAGATCTGGGGCATTGTTTTATGGTAAGTTGAACATGAACATGAGTCAGCAGTGCCCTAGCAGCCAGGAGGTCCAGCTGTATCCTGGGGTGCACAGCATCACCAGCCAGGCGAGGGAGAGGATTGTCCTGCTCTGCTCTGCACTGGACAGTCTTACCTCGAGTGCTGGGGGCAGCTTTGGATTACACAATTTAAGGACATAAAGCTATTAGACAGGGAAGGGTGACCAAGATGGTGGCAGCTCTCAAGGGCAAGACTTCTGAAGAATGGTTAAGGTCACTTGGTTTGTTCAGCTTGGAGAAGATAAGGCTGAGGGAGCAGCTCCACCACAGTCAGATCAGGCTTGTTTTGTTAGCTCGTGGTAAGTCATGGCCTAGATTCCTTAGTTCCTATGAAGATACGGCCTAGCAGAATTCTGCTCAGCAGGACTGACTTCAGTCAGACCTTCTTGTTGATGATGTCTGAATGAAAGCACTCTTCAGTCAGAAGGGGTTCATCCATCACAGACTTGCTGAACAACAGACTTGATCTCCAACCAAAAAATTAGTAAGCATCTATCTATCAAAAAATAGTGATAGTCAATGAGGACTTTCAAGATTTTGTTTGTAGTTGCATTTTTTTCATACTCTGTGGAGGTAAACATTTTTATCAGTGTAAGCGGCAAGAGCTCTCTGTGGTCAAGTACTTATCTTAAAGAGTAAAGTAAACACTCAAATTCAAGTCAATATTAAGGATCATTTGCAGTGAATTTCAGTTGGGGAAAGGGAGAATCAAAGAGCAATAATTCTTTTTAATTAATGTACAATATTAATGTGCGTTATCTGAATCTAGCTGAAATTTGAAGATAGTCACTAAAGGTATTTTGGGAATTCCAGTATTTCTTCTATGATGAACTGTGCTGTATAGGTGTTATTGCTAGTAATGAGGTATAACTCTGTGCATGTGTAATGTCTTAGTGTGAGCAATGGTGCACATAAAAAAATCTCAAGAGTTTCTGATTTTTCTAAATTTCTCTCTTGAAAAATGAGTGGTCCTTCCAGCAAAACAACAAAATGTGCTGTTGACCTGAAAAATAATCTTTCATACTGACTGCAACTCTAACACATGATTTTTAATTTATTTTTTTTTTTATTACCAGGTGTCCATAGAAGCTTTTTTCAGTTTGTAGTTGTTCTCCTTAGTACAGAGTGGCTGGCTGAAGTTTGTAGAGGTAAAAGTTTTTAGCCTTCTGGTTGGTGGTTTTCATACTTGCTGGATATAGCATGAGAGCCTTAGCCGTAGGAATTAAATACTTTGATTGCTGCAGTTACTAATTGTAGGTTTTGTGTGTGGCTTTGTATAGACATTTGCATGCACATGCAGTTATAGTATTTAGGGGGTTTCTTGTGTGTAGAAGTGACTGAAAGGGGCTGAAAGGGGTTTTCTGTGCTGTGTAAGTGTAGAAGCTCTCTGTGTGTGTGCTTCTCAAGAGCTGTATTTTAGTTCATAATTTTCTTTGCAGTTGTTTTAAGTGTTACAGAATTAGGACACTCCTAGATGCGTTCTGGCATAGTTAAATTATGGTACTTGGACCAGGTTTCTTTGTTGCTGTAGGTATGGCTGGATTTTCCTTTCCCATAAGTGACTTAAGAAATGTCTGGAGGCAGAAGAAAAAAATCATTTACTACTGTACACTGCTAGAAAGATGAAACCTGACCTTCCTGTCTAGGCATCACTTTGGGTTGTGTGTTACACATTAATGTGCTAGCTAATCTCTGGCTATTGATAGAGAATAAGGAAAAGCCAACTAATTTTCTTCTTCTCCACATGGTCTGATCTGAAACCAAACATAATACTATGGTAAAGATTTTTACATAAATACATGTTTCTGACTAGAGTATTCTTTATGAGACTTGCTTTGTGAATCTACTGGCGCTGCTTCCCCTGGTTATCTTTAGATCAAAATCTAAATAGGCTCAGTTAGCACTTGCCACCTCTCACAATTTCTAACATTTCTTCATTTTCTGGCTCTGCCATATGCCCCAGTTACATCCCGCTTTTTCTGCTGAACTTGGGTGGCATTTCTACACCATTTTCTGTCTGAAGATGGACTGCATGTAAAATAAATCAAGTGTTTAATATGCTGTTCTCAAGTGTCTTGTCAGGAAAAACTGAAACCCCTTCAGACCAGTCAAAGCCTAATTTAGACTTTTGTATGTGTGGTTCTTGTGTGAGTGTTCTTCAAAAGAGCAGACAGTAACGGTGGTAAAAGTTGAAGCCAAGAGATGTCACCTGTGTTAAGCTGCAGAGTGGCCATTCAAGTGCCTTCTCAAAGTACACTGGGCAGTAACAAGAGGCTGTACTGCTTCTTGGGAGTTCGTACACTTGAAAAAATAGACTGCATGAATTGACAGGCCTCTGCCTACAACTTCTTTGAGTACCTACTCCAGAAGTCCTAAATTGTACTTCTACTCTAGAGTGACCCAAAAATGCCATTTGTCTTAACTTGTAAGTTTCTTTAAGCCATCTCCCATGTGCTTACATGTGGATGCATACACATAGTTCAAGTCATCTAAATGAGCTAATAATAGGGAAATTATAAAAGGGCTAGAGAAAAAAATATTAATAATTGCTTTGTACTTGAGTGGGAGATGAAGAAGTGATGTCCAGGTATTAGATAAATTACTTATAAGTAGAATTGCCTTGTTAAGATTTAGGCTTTGACATTCCTCTGTGATCTCAGATGCAGGGGGAGGTTGACAAACCTTGGGGAGAAGGATGTACTGCTGATAGTGGACGAAAACAAAGCAGAATGTGCCACAAGGACTTTTGGCACAACTGCTACGATAAGGAAGAAACTAGTAAAGCAAACAACAACTCAACAACTGTGCTGAGACCAGCTCCAACTGGGTAAAAAGTAATGCTGGCAGAGGGAGACAGGAACCAGCAACTCACAGCCCTCCAATTAAAGAAACCTACTGACTCAGGAGAAAGTCTGAGCGCTACTAAGCATGAGAATCATTTAACCAGTGGAAGGTGCAATAGCAATTGAAGAGAACTGTGTAATTTGTAGCTAATGAACTGTAATTTCTTCATTTGCTGGAATTTATAAGTGGTGTAAAGTTTGGATGACTGGGGAGCTAGTCTTTTGTGAGTTGCCACCTAGCACATACTTTGCACAAACTAAAATAAAATATTAGCTATCCTTTGTGTCAGTGTGTAAATTGGCACTCTGCACCAGGCATCTGGGATAACAGAAGTGGCAGCAATAATTTACTGAAGTGCATTAAAAAGTCTTCAGGTGCAAGTCAGACCTGTGTTGCAGTGCTGTTTTACAATGGCTGGTTAAAATCTGCAATAGTGGTGTGCTATAGTGGTATATTTTTTGACTTGAAACACTTACTGTACTGTTAAGACTTTGCCTCTCTGAACTCCTGCACTTTTAATGACCCTTTTCTTCTCTTGTTCAAACTAAACTCCTTTCCTCTGTCCCAAAGTTTTCCTTGGAAATTGCTTTGATGTGTTAGTTTCCTGTGGAAAAAAGAACAGAATAAATGCTGTGAGTAATGCTTTTCATCTATTGTCATACTAAAAACAGGTGAGGGTCCCTTCAGTATCCTGTATAGTCTGCCATGTAATATGTCATGACCGTAGACTGTTCCATTCTCTCCAATGCTGCACTGTTTTTAAAATTATGGTCTCCCTGGATGACAATATTGAAGATTCCCCATCATTACTGTAGAAGTAATAACTGGGCATTCTTCAGGAAGGTAAATTTGTTTGGGGGTTTCTTTCGTTCTCTACAGAAATAATTGTTGACAGTTTGCTGTGAACCATTACTTTGCCCTGTTTTTTTCCTCCCTGACTGGTATTGCCTGTTAGAAGTAACAAGGAGACCAGCTGGGGAAAGCATTGTTGTTCCTTCTATAGGACTTGCCACTTAAGAAGAAAATGTTATTGACCAATTAAAACTTGGTCTAACAGCTTTTTTTAAATGCAAATAGGAAGTCAGTATCAAATCAGATTTTCTAAACCATAGGAGTGAATTCTCAAGGGCTTCTCACTTGTTCTATCTGACTGTTTTTGGAGGTAGGGCAAAATAGGCCTAGACTGTGTCTTAGTCAGGACAGAACATATTTATTCTTTGGTTTGCCTTCCTGTTATTTAGTAAAAAATTTTGGATGATTAGTCTTAGTTCTATTAGTCTTTCTGTGTTTTCATAGTGCAAAATTATTAGATCTTCAGTGCTGTGGTTTCAAGAGAAGGAGGTTGCCATGGACATCTAAGTGTGGAGAGTAGTATGAGCTACGGATTGGCTGTTTCAGAAGGATGCAATAAACCTGTATATATTAAAAGTAGTTATTAATTAAAGACAAGAGGAAGCCTTGAAATGGAGCTGGACATGACGAATTTTAATGTGACCAGGTGGTACTGCTTCATTTGTGGGTTCTGTGCACAAAACAGTAAGGATCTTTCAAGGGCTGGATCCTTCAGGTGAAATAAATAAATGTAACTGAAGGGCTACAGAGTAAACCTCAGGCGGCTGCAGATGGGAGTGTAAAAAAAATTAAGTAAAAATGTTTAAAGGCTTTCTGCTTTAAGGTTGTGGGAATCCTGGACACAGGAAATGTTTCTCTGCCTGTCCTGAGGGGTCCTGATCCCCAGGAAAACACTGCTTTTAACCTCTGTCCATGGAGAAAGCTTCCAAAGCTTTGTGATGAGCTTGAATCAACAAGTGTGTAAAATAGGTAGTAATATAGGTGTAGTTTGTCACAAGGTGAAAAATTTAGATTTTGGGTTTGATTTAGTATGGATATAGGTGAGAGACCAAGATGGAGGATTTTGGATGTTGTCCCTTCCTCATTCTTCCTTCTTCTACCTACTTCATTTTCTGCTGTGTGGGGAGCACAATTTTATTGGACAAAAGTGTCTGCAATGCAGATACTACGTGAATAGATAGAACGTTAGGAATAGGTGGAAAAAGAATAATAAAGTACGTGTTAGGTACGTTGTTGTAGTTAATTGGATAGCATATCTTGTATATAAGGCCTTGGAACGGACATTTTGAGGTCTTGCTGCCACATGGCCTCGAGGTGCTGAGAGCCTGTTGTCATCCAGAGCTCTGAACTGATAAAGGTAATAGAAGAAGAAAGCATGAGCAAGTCCCATCTGTTTCATTTCTGAGCGTGGCACAACACCCTGACGCCTTCCCAGGTGATCCCCTGGTCAGGGGACCCTGTGTCGGGGACTCTAAGAAAGGTCACAGCTGGCACTTGCAAATGTGTTTACTGTCACACTTGGTGAGCTATTCTTTCCTTTACAGAATTGTGTGCTTTCCTGCTGTCCTCTTCTCTCTGTCCTCTTCTCTCATGCAATCAGCAACCTGATAAGAAAAACCTAGTATTTCTCCTTAGAAACTTGCTGTGGTTTCCTTCCTCTATCTTTTGCAGCCCTCCCACGTATTATTCCAGATGGGTAAATTTATTATGGGGGAGCTTGTGAAAGCATCCTACAAACTGAAAACACAAAAACTGGAGATGTTTGAGTGAAAGATGTGGTTGTTCCTGAAGCTAGACTCTGTACTATTAGCAATGACAATTTAAAAAATCACCCCATCTGTCTCCTTTAAGTAAGCTGTAAATAGTACCTTCATCCTATTTTCTCCTTTTTCATCAGTTTTCAATCCTTTAACTCAGAAGCAGATTGCTCTTTCAATAGTAATTATTTATCACTGTTAGTTTGTGTTTAGCTTGATTTGAAGTAAAACTTATTCTAAATTGCTTAAGGAAATTTGCTAATGAAAAATGTTTCAGTATTATTAGGGGTAAAAAATAAGAACTGCCTCCAAATGACCATTAATCCCAAATTAAAGCCCTATACTCTTACTGTTTTAGTAATAATGTCCAAAACTGTGTCACAAAGACATGAATAAAATAATATTTTTACTCAGTTAGGACTTGTGCATTCAGGGTTTAAAAATGTACAAGAAAGTCTTTGAAGACTTTGAAGAAAATTGTTGAATGTCTTGAAACTAAACCCTAAGGCCCTTGGGAGGCACTAATGCACTGAGGCAGAATCAATATGAGAAGATTGAGGAAATGAAAAAAGGATTTCAGCCTTATTCAGGCTATGTTGATGGTGAATGTTGTCTTCTGTGTGGCAGGAATTATTTGCAGTTCAAGCTTCTCAGGATTTGAAAGTGCAAAACATAATTGCTACATTAAAATGAGTGTCAAGGTGCCCAGAAGTGTCTGTTCTTATAGTGGAGAATGGAGGAAGAGTGCTTGTGTAAGTTCAGTGCCCTGATGAGATAAAGTTTTTGATACAAAATTCATTTATCAAGGCAACTTTCTCTGTGGGTTGTCTTTGTTTAAAGCCTCTTGCTTCTTGTAGATTGTTTTATTTTAAAAAATGAGGCTGGCAAATGAATAAACACTTTTCACTTCCTTTGAGAGCTGGAGTGTCCTCCAGTTGCTACAGCTGTAAGTGTATGTAAGATTGCACAAGCCCAATCTCTCTCTTGGTTTGGACACACCTTAGTCCTCTCCTCCCCTCATTGCTGGTTGCCACGTGACTTTATTTAGTCATCATCAAGAGGAAATAGAGTGGCTACAATAGAAATTTAAAGTGCAAAACATGAAAGAAGTCTTAAAAATACACTCAGAAATGATACTTTTCTGCTTAAAGCTTGCAGGACTGAAAGAAATGATGGCTTTTCAAAGCCTTTAAGGCAAAAAAAACCCCAAAACCAAATCAAAATACCCATGTATTTCATGGGATGAATCTCCTATAGTAAGAATGACTGAAGTTTTTTTCTCATTAAGTACTTGAGACTAAAATACTAGTAGCTGGCTTGGTCGTGACTTTGTGGCTATATGTGCTTATTATGGTACATGGTGTTGTTGTGACATACCATGTGGCATGATTTTTGTTCATTTGCCTCTTTTTTTTTTTTACCCCTTTACCCCATTTTCCTTAAGTAGTAGTCTGAGCTTTGAAGCAAACCTAATTAAATTCAGATGCTAACACCTGTAATTTTTTTCTTCTCTTCCTGTGGTTTTATTTGCTTCAAGTGATTGTCAAAGAGTGCTGTTACCACATCTCCTGTTTAAAGCCACAGTGAATGGTATACAGTCAAAGGATATAGAAAGTTCACCCTCAAAAGCAGCTAAAAAGATGCCTTTTTAAAAAGAGCAGGCTGTTCTCAGGCTGCATGATTAATAGGTAGTTTTATTCTAACTGACTCTCCACAACATAGTGCATATTCCTTTTTGGATCAGTTAAAGGTAAATGCTGTCTGACCTGCTCTATATCAGTAACTGTGAAGAGCTCAGAGGGAGAATTGATGTCTTAGTTTACCTTTCCTGCTCTGCATATTTCTCACAGAAAAGCAAATACTGCTTTAGTAAGAAAAATGGCTGATACTGTAACAAAATGTGCTTTGCCCACTATTCATTAATGTAGTGCTTGCACTTTACTGCCTTTGTGAGTGGTATTTTACAATAAGCAGTAGCTTTGGTTTTTGCATTAGATCACCCACTGTGGAATAAACCTTAGATTATCAAAAATTCCCTTATTGGTATTTCACTTTAAATTTTTAACAATGTCTTATTTTTAAAATCTTGATTTCTTCATACTTAGAATTTCTATTAATGTTATGAAGTTGATATCATAACTAAGGTATGAAAGACTTTATTAAAATGCAACAAAGTTGTACAGCATGATAATCCTGTTGTATTTTTGTAATGTGAATTATCCACTCTAAAATAAGTTTCAGTATTTCACAATTCATCATTCTGATAAATTTCTGGTTGAGACAGAGTAATTGTCTTGTCTTTTCAATGTGAGCTCTACGGTGTTCTGCCACTCTGAGCACCATAAACTGGGCAAAAAGCAAAATCAAAGGCAGAGCTGTTACCATGAAGTGTGTTCTTCAGCCTCTGTTGTGCTCTTCGTCTGGAAAGTCAGCACAGACAAATGCAGCAACGCTTCAAACGGTGCCCTGTGGGGGTGGTGAGACACTGGCCCAGGGTGCCTGGAGAAGTTGTAAATGCCCCATCACTGACAGTATTCAAGGCCAGGTTGGATGTGACCCTGAGAAACCTGGGCTGGTGGAAGGTGTTCCCGTGGGAGAGAGGCTGGAGCAAGATGATCACTAAAGTCCATTTCAACCCAGACCACTCTATTGTTCTGTCATTCATATCTTAATCCTATGAAAAAGCACAAAACTAGATGTGAAATACTGCATATATTTTGAGACCTCATTAATTGCAGCTAGACTTGGGGTGCAGTTCAAGCTTTGCAGGAACAGTTTCCCATGAGATTGGTAGCATTGATGATATTATGTAATTACCTGACTAGAAGCTGTAGGCCACTATGATCTTCCTTGCTTTCTTGCTTGCTTCCTTTCTTCCTTCCTTGCTTCCTTTCTTTTGGAAAAGAACAGCAGAATTTTCAACTTGTTGGTGAAACAAGTAACTGGCAGTGTAAGAGAAGTTCTAGTTGTTGTCATTAACAACACAGCACCAATACACCTTTTGCTTTTAACTTAATTGATTTTTCTTTGCATGTTGGTGCAACAGATTTATACCTGATACTTATATTAACTTGATTCCTGTAAAAATCATTTGTTTAGCAGACTGGGAAGGCATATAAAATTCCAGAGCTCTAACAAATACTGCTAAGCATTTGCTTGCCTTCTAAGAAGTGCAGTTAATGTCAGTTTTCTCCAGACAGGCCGATATCTCAACTGTGTGTTTTAATTAAAAGTCAACAGATTGAAAAAGTGTTAGTGTTTGCAGAACTACCAAACAAAAGGCAAATGTAGCACTTTACAGGCTATGGAGCTAAAAATGTCTTTTTAAGCATAAACATGTAATCAGAGATTATTATTTACAATCTTTAACTTAGCTTTGTCATACAAAAGCTTTAGATCTAAGACAGGGAGTCAGTTTTGTCTGTCCTGGAGGTCACAAGTCCTGCATGCAGATAGTGGCTGTGCTGAGCAAGAGTTCTGCAGCCTTGAGTATTCTGTAAGCAGGAAGAATTTTCCAGGCTCACAGGTGCCCACACAAGCCCTCCAGGTTTGTTCCCAAGGCTGCAGCACAGCACGTGAGGCTGCAGTGAGCTGGAGCAGTGTGCCAGCTATCAGTGAAACAAACACAAAGATCAACAAAAGGATTCCTGACCTTCAGTGTGTGTTTTCTGTAAGTGGGTGTAACAGGCAGATCAAAGTTAGCCCTCTGTGAGAACAGGAATTTGATATGTCAGTTCTGGACATTGTCTAAAAGAGATTGTAAGGAAGCAGCAAGTATCATAATTTTAGGAGTCACAAATCAGAATATTGGGGCACAGAGCAAGAAAGGCCCACTGTACGATACCCATTTCTTGTTCTAGCAGCTTACAATATATCAATAATATTCAAAATGCTAGCTTTGAGTATTTGATTTCTCAGTTTCTCATAATCTGAGCAGCTAGTATTGGGAATGCATTGCTATGTTTCAGAACAACTTGCCTGTCATAGAAGTAAATCAACCAAGTCTTAAGGAGACATAAGCTGTACAGACACTGGACTAGAATTGTCAAATGTTACATGCTTAACAAGAGTTAACCGTGTTTTACTTCTGATTTTATAACATACTGAATCAAATTTAGAAAATAATTGTGTAGCATGCAAATTCTGAGCCTGCAGAGAACAGCAGAGTATTTTTCTGTCAAGGTTTTCTTTGTTACTTTGCTATGTAAAGTTAATGAAATTTTCAGTCACCAGAATAATTGAAAAAATGCGTGTGAAGCCACCTAATTACTGAGTGAGAACTTCCTTAGAGACTTCTATTTTTATTCTTGTATTTCACTCTACTGGTTGTTGAATCCAGAGTTTTATTGCAGCTTCTTGATTCATTCATGGGATTTGGATGATCTTAAAAGCAGGAAAAACATCTTTTAAGTGGTGAGAATATGTCATGTTAGCATTTTCTAAGACCCTTTCTTTAAGTGCCTGACAATCAAAAGGTTGTACAGAAGTATTTCTGTCAGAATGGGGATTGTTTTTTTTGTTTGGGTCTCTTTCTTGCCCCCAAAAAATCCTGTTTAATAAAATTTCTTTGTTTTATATCATGTTAACAATAGGATAACCTAGCAAAGCATATCCTCCCCTCTTTCTATTCTGATCTTTAGGCAAGGAATGCCAGAAACAGGCAGATGAACCTAATTTTGGCACTATCGGTTGATCATTCAAAGCTAGGAGGCACGAGTACTTTGGCTTTACTACAGCCTGCATTTATTTCTCAAAGAGCTTCAGTTTGTTTCTTAAAAATCTAAGAAATGTGAGAGCTGCTCAAGGCTTTGGATGTAGTATGGGAAAGGTTCTGCTGTATTCTTCTCATGTGTGTTGTAGATAGTAGTCCTGGAAAGCACCTGAGTAGTCATGGCCACACAGTGCAGTGACTTGGCACTTATGTAGTAAATGAGGGACATCTTAACTCATGTGCTTGGCGCATAGAGAACTGATGAAGGCGTTAGCAAGATGGAGCTGCTTTGCCACAGATTGTGTGTACATGTATATATGTGTAGTTTCATGCATTGCATGGAGCCTCCAAACCACTTAATACTGTGAGGAACTGCATAGAAATAATAGTCATACAAACATCTATGTGAATGAAGATGCAGTTTAAAGAATTATTAAGGAGTATGCTTGTTAAAACTTCTGAATACTTATTATCTCACTTTCTCTGCAAGTAAAGTTTATGATATGTGGCAAGATAAGTGAAGTCTCACAGGAATTTTTATTGCACTCCTACTGAGAGAAACCAGAATGGAGGTTTACCAACAAACATTGTTTGAGCAAAGGAATGGTTGGAATCTGGGGCCTCATTTGTTCCACCTGGGGAGATTTAGAGGTTCAAGGAAACAATTTCAAGGTCTATAGCTAATACCCTGTTTTGATGTCAGCTGTAAATGAAGCGTAGGGTAGAAGAGGGTGGAAGGAAAATGCATTGTGTTGAGCAGGTCTAGAGATTCTGCAAATTTTCCATATACAGAAATGTATTAGTTTCCTCAGCATTTCGGAGAGCTACCTTTGAGTGACAGTTGTGTAACAGGGTTGAGGTTGAATACCATCTAAATCTGTGAATGGACTTGGGTAGCTTTTCCATCAAGAAATATGATGTGCTAACAGGCATGATTCCCTAAGAAGCATAAAGGGGTGTATGGGCAGCTGTCACTTTCTGAAAGGATGTTTGAAAGTTAGAAACAAACTGAGATGGCTGCCAAAGGATTGGACGCCAGTTCTTGATATTACTTCATCTATCCAAAGTGGCAATGTAAGTCTCATATGGATTTATGTTGTATGCCATTTTTGGTAGTTGCTGTAGAAAAAAGCACGTGACTTATTTGCTGATGTCTCTTCAATCTGTGATTCAGACTGAATACCAAGAAATAAGTGGTGTGGGTGGCTGGCTTGGAGCTTGAGATTCTTTATATTGTCTCTTTTTGATTAATTTACTTCTGTTTTCAGGTTCACGTAACGCTAGGGACCAAAGAAGCATACATAATATTTCTCTGGTGCTGGAAGAAGACTCTAAAATAACTTTTTGCCTTCAAGTTCTTTGTCCTGGACTGACTTGTCTTTGGAGAAGAGCTCAACAGAAAAGGAAATTATCACTTTGGAGCCATTAAAAATAACCTGTTGAAAGAACTTACTACCTGCAAACGGACTTAAAAAAAAAAATTGAGTCCTGCTTTTTGTCCGTGTTCCCACTTCAGACTGTAAACAATGAGTGAGTTTTGGTTGTGTTTCAACTGCTGTATTGCAGAACAGCCTCAGCCTGTAAGTATGAATATTGTCACTGCTTTGTTTTTATNAATTAGGGCTGTTTGGCCAAGCTTGGTGGGAATTAAGCAATTAACTGATATCCTGCCTGGATGGGGATCAAAAAAAGTCTGTTCTAAACTGCAGTCACTTTCCTGTCCTTGAGATCAAATCTATTCAAAGTCTTTACAAAGAGCCTATATTT
>VXBU01017937.1:43505-58653 GCA_013400315.1 Bombycilla garrulus | reverse complement strand
CATTCCCTAGTTAATTTGTCGATGTTTTGTTACTTGTCTCTTGTTTAGATGATTTCCATTTTATGTTTTGTCAAAGGGCTATTAGAGTTTCATTGCATGCTATGCCTTAGATGTTTAAAGTGGTTTGGAAAGTGACGTTTGTTTAGTGTCTCTTTTGATGTATGAAAGAGAATTGACAGGCAGGTATTTAGAGTGGGAGACCAGTCTTAAAAGAGAGGCAGGAAAAACCCTGCACATACTTCTGTGTAACTGAATGCTGGGTGCTTCAGAAGACATGAATGATCTTAACTCTGGTTACTTAAGGAAATTATCCATAGATGGGTATTGCCAGCTGTAGTTTCCTTTCTGGAAAAGGAGTCACAGATACACCTATGGATGTATCTGACACTGCAATTTCTGCAGCTCCTAAAAAGGAGAATTAAACATTCATTGTGCCTTAAAACTGCAGAATAGATCACCCCCCCAGCAGGCACACACACCACCTTGCTGCTTGAAGAGGTACTGATTCAGGCTCCATGTTAAGTACAACAGTTCTGTGCAAATGCAGCTTCTGGCTTAAAAATATATAAAATTCAGGCGCTCTTTTTCATTAAATTTAATCAGTCTACTGCATTCAGTAAGCCTATGAAAGATTCATGTAAAAGATGACAACCTTAGAGAGCCCTCAGATTTCACAGTTACCCTACTGACTTATGTTTTGAGCTGCCAGTTAAATGCTTGAAATTCTTTCTTTCTCCTTTTCAGTGCTGTTGTTAGAAATAGCTTGAGGGAGCACCTTATCAAAAGGGGCAGAATCAAATAAGCAGCAAAATACTTGGCTTTTATTTATAAAACCTGATCTTCTTGTATGGCTTTCAGCCTGATAGAGCTGTTCTAGGTTTTTCTTTTACCTTTAAATTAGCTGCCACATATCTTAAAATATTTTTTTGTGATATTCTAGTATTAAAGTGTTTACAAAGAACACTTACAAATGAAGCATTTTGTGTTTGTGTATGAATACCTGAATGAAAATTAACTGTATATTTTATGTTCTTTTATTATGACTGAAATTTTTAGCCCTTCATTAGCTGCATTGATGCTATTTATTTAATATAATACTAGTTGATGACATGGAAAATAGCTCTTTGGAAGAGGCTGGAAACAAGAATTATGCCAGCTTTCTGTTGATGAGAATGTGTCTTGCCATTATCAACATTCTTGAAGAAGGATGTAATATGCTTTTAATATCTCCAGGCTCACAGAGCTCAGGCATTCCACTTAAACATGGGCGGGAAGTAGATTGTGCTATTTGTTGATCTGGACATGGAGCCCTTGAATTTCTTGTTTCTTGTTTCTATTAAATCTCCAAATTTTTCAGTGGGAAGAGATTTTAAAGAGCAAAACCCTGATATAAGTCACTGACAAAAGGAGCTTCCACAGGAACTAGGTGATGCTCCCTAGCAAAAGTTGATAGTTTGCAAACACCCTTGGAGACTGTGCTGAAACATTTCCAATGCAATTTTTTGTAATTTTTCTGTATTTTTTGCTATTGGAACTTGAAGCTATAAAGCCCTAGTATTTTTGGTGTGCCTTAGTTCTAATGTTTGTCAGTTCAGCTGTTTTATCCCATTCTGCTTCTCATGTCAGAGCAGGGGAGATGGAGAAGCACGAAGATTTAGGGGCATTTCTACTTGCCAGCAGCTAGAGGCAGGGGTAATCTGGACATAGCCTGAGAGATGTGCACTTTCACTGACATTATTTGGAAGTATGCTTTGTGTTAGTGAATAATGAAGCCAGTCGTTGCCCTGAAGCTAAGTGTTCAGCCTTTTGGCTTTAACTGCTTTTTGAGATGAAAGGGAGTATTGAGACTAGAAGCTTCCTCTGCTGCTATCTTACTGTGTTTTTATTATAACTTTTCTGGAACAGATCTCAGATATTCAGTTGGTGATAATTCTTAAGACCAATATGCGACTCAAAAAATGTGTATTTTTAAATTGCCATTTTAAAAACCTTTGCTTGTGCTTATATTTTCAATTCCCAACATTAGTATTTCACAATGCTGGAAGTTTTCCTTTTTCAGACTGTTCCTCAAACCTGTGGTTCAGCAGTTCCTGTCATGACACTTAGTTATGCACCAAAGTTCCCATTTACCTGCAATAACACTATTCACTGTTCTCAAAGATCGATGAATTTATAAGGTATCCGTTAAGCCACAGACTTTAATAGGTAATCACTTACAATTATTCTCTTGCCTTTGTCTTCCAAGTGGCTTATCTGATCACTCTAAAATGATGACTTCTGTAATTCTGGGTTAATATCCTGCCACAGGAGGATATTCTCCAGAGTGAGGAGAATAGAAGAGTGGAGGCAGGGCAGAAAAACTGAAGCTGTCAGCTGCACTCGGATGCAGATTCGGGGAAGTGATGACTCTCTGAACCCATTGGCTATTTTTTTTTGTCAAATAATTTTAGAGAGTTTTTTGGTTACTTTGATGTATCCTCAAGAGAGCTGTAGTTAACTGTAACCAAGGAAAGATACCATCTCTCTTTGTGTTTACTGTCTCAAATAATTGTGTAACACTGAATGTTTTACTAATATGTCATGCTCTGAAAATGACTTGACATCAAGAGGGATGAGACCAATATGGAATTTTTTTAAAATAGTTTAAATGACATTATTTCTCTTATTGCAATTGTAAATTCAGCTTGTTCAGGTTTAAAAATTAGTCTGGGTTTATAATATGTTGTCTTTAGCATGGATAGGGTCTTAATAATTGCTTTTCTCTGGCTTGTGGTATAACTTTTTCAGGATGAACATAACCACCCTTGGTGTTCTGCTCGATAGTGTATGGTAAAGGACTAAAAACCTACCTTATACTTCATAAGTTTTGGTACTGGAATGCTCTCAAATAAAACTGTTTTAATTTTGCCTTATCTTTGGCAGGATTACATTTCGATTTATGTGTTTCTAATCTGCACAAGATGGTTTCAAATTGGTATGTGGCTGCCTTATCTCCAGAGATTGAGAAATTAATTAAGACCAAATTTTGATTGTCTTTTTAAGTTTGCCCAGACCTTCCTTTCTTTGTGAATATAGGGTGGCATTTCATGCTCTACTGTTCCGCCAGCTGGAGTTTTCCATCTCTGGACCAGACGTACAGAGCTCATCTCATCATGGTGCATAGGAGGAAACAGTTGTTACTTGCTACTTATCAGTGTCTGCATTCCCTCTGGTTTACTTCCACCTCTCTGAGCAGGATGTGGTGTAACACAGAGCTTTGTACTTCAAGTTCGCTGAAAGAAATTGTGACCTTTGAATGCATTGTACTCACTAAAAAAGTAAGAACATTTCCCATGGGCAGTGTGTCATGACTGCTGAGCGTAAGTAAATGCTCTGATAATTTACCATTCTTTCAGTCTGGTCTCAGACAACTCCAAATAGGTTCAAGTCTTGCCTTCACTGAAGCCCTCCAGTTCTGTCACTGATGCTGAGTTCTGTTTTCTTACAGTTCAGGCTTGACTCATTTGAAGGTTCGACATTTCAATTCTTGTCTTACAGACGGAAGATGTCAGGCAGGTTATTTGGAGAGCTCCATGGTGGTCCATCAGTGGCTTCAGAACTTGAAGCTGCTTAAGTGACCTTAAATTAGGAAAGAACAGAAAAATTGGAACATGCAAGATGACATAGTGAAAAATGAACCTAATTTGAATAAAATGGAGGAAAATACTTCTAACAGGATTTATGATTAGATGTTAATTGGAGATTATGCCAGAATGATAGAATTTTAAGGGTGATGCCACAATCAGTTTTAAGAAAGACAGTTTCATAAAATGTAGTTATTAATCTTCACCTCATTATGTATATTTGCATAAAAATTGTCTTTTGGGGTGCTTTTTTAATTTTGCAAACTGAAAAGCTAATGGTTTTGGGGATTCAATTGCCTAAAGAAAGCACATATTCCTAAGCTCAACTGGGAATTGGAGCTCTGTATCAACGGAGTATACTAATGGAAGAAAATTACTCTTATGTTGTATACTCTAAATGTAGATGGCTTACAAGCTAAAATCCACTTCAAGTAGATTTCTTGAAAGACTGGAGTAAAATTTATATAGGATATGTCTTATTTAACTCTGTTTGGAACAAATCTTACTTTAAATACAGCATGTAGTACTGCAGTTGCTAAAACCCGATTTAATTCCTAGGCCCTCGGATGCTGGTCAAATGATGGATTAGTGTTAAAATGGGAGAATAAATCCTGCTAGGCACAATTCCAGAGAAATCTGCCAGGATATGTAAACACACACGCACATACGTGCACATATGCAGACGTAGTGGATTGCTTGCATTTGTGGTAGCAGCTTGGCATTGCTGAACATGTGAAGAGTGGAAAAAATGCCAACACAAGAACAGGCATGCTGATCCACAGAGTAGCAGGCAAAAGAGCTAACAGGCCTTTTACTCTCCATAGAGGACTGTCAAATGCGTGTTGTCTCTTTTTAGCATCAGAACTAAGCTTTGAAAATGAAATTACTTTTGGGTTCATAATGCAAAGAAAGGAAAATTTGGGGGAGGAAGGAAGAAAGCTGCAGTGTGTGTACTTCAGGGAATAAAAAACAAGATTTGTGTGTGAGCTACTTAATTATTGCTTTAAAAAACTATTTAAAAGCCTTTAAAAAATGTGGTTGCGATGAAAGTATGGATTAAATTGACTGCTGGAAAACTAGAAACAGTGCATTTAAAGCCTCTTTGCATGGTCCTACCCCTGAAGAAACAAAACATGTGCCATGCATCTCACTTCACTGAGATTCAGCTTCTCTTTTAAATTCAGGAATAAAATGCCAACATTTCCATTATTAAGGGAGATTAATGTTCCTACACAGAGAAACAATGAAGAGGAAGTTTACGTCTTTTCCTACATATACACCTAGATTAAAACCTGACAAAAAACTGATTGAGGCATGAAGATAAGCGTGCGTTAGCTTATTTGGTGGTTAAAGAGCAAAATGCTGTGGGGATTTCTGTAGGCTGTAAACTTCAGGTTCTTCTACATAGCAAAGACCTTTTTTCTCATTTGTGGAAATATTCGTTGCATGAAGGGTTGGATTTTGGTGTTTAGTTGATTTTTTTGGGGGGGGGTCTGTTTTGGTTAGTTGGAGGTTTTTGTTATTTTTTTGAGGGGTGTTTGGCTGGTGTTTTCTGTTGGTGGTGGTGGGGGTTTTTTGTTTTTTCTGTTGTTAGGTTTTCCTGCTGCTAGTTGGTGGCTTTTTTTGTTTGCTTTTGGTTCTTTTTTTGTGTTTTGGGATAATCTGTTGAATTACAGCAAGGCCCAACTGCCGGAGCATTTTCCTTGGTGCTTCCCTGGTATCCTGCTGACTGCCAAGACACTCTTGGATGTTTATTGTAGTTTCTATAGGGCATGTGTATAAGCATCATGATTTTCTTTGACGGCAGCTCATCTTGGTTGTTAAGGCAAAAATTTATTCTGGCTAGATTTTAAAATGGCTGATGCTAATCCTGGATTACATATTTTTGGTGTTTTTTTTACTTACTAGGTGTTCATTGTAAACAGCTTTTTTATATCTAATGGGATTATAAAACAAGAAGGATTCCTGAAGGAACCAACATTCATGTGACATAAGTGCTGCAAAGTTTATGCTGTAACACCTTACAAATGTGATCAACCTCTGAGACAGTAAAATTATTCTCCTTGTATACTAGTAGCATCTTTCATATCACCAAAATCATGTTTTGCAATCTTTGTCTGTTTCTCAGTGCCTCTAAACTAGATATCAGTGTAAATAATGTTCACTCTGTTTAGTCAGAGAAAACAGAAGAGCTTACACCAATCTGATCTATCTTTATATGTTAGGAAAAGTGACCAGGTACCTTACAATATCTTACATTACATAACAATTTATGTGATTTAGTGTTACAGAATTAGTCAGCTCACATTATTCCCCAGTGAAAAAGAAAGAAAAACTATAAAGGGAGTGAGATTTTAATTGTTATTGGTATGTTTGTATCTTTGTCTAAAAAGACCAGCAGAGCTTTCCCTTTGAAAGATGTTCTGAGCTCAAAAACCTGTTTTGTCCTAGAGTTGTTTGTTAATCACTAAAATGTACATCAAGTGCTTGACTCTTACAAGGAGTCACTTTCGAACTTCCAGTTGGCAGCTCTACAGGCTCCCTCTGTTCAGAGGGTCAAGCTGAATCTTTTTCCCACACTGGTACAGTAAGCTTTCCATGAACAATCTGTCTGCTTCAGCTCACTGGAATTTAGTAAATAATTTGGTCATGCCCAAGAAGGAATAGAATTCAGCTTAGGTTCTTAGCAATGTTGGCTCTGCAGGCATTGAAGGGGTCAGTATTACTGACAAATTATTTTTTATGGCCAAACATAGCAGGCACTTATTTTTATAATGCCTGAGACAAGAAATGCAGTAGGATGCACTGACTGTGTGGTATGGTTTGTGCTTTTACTATTATCCCAGATCAACAGGCACATCTAAGTTTCGTGTTGTGATTTTATGCAAGTTTATGTGGTTTAGTTTCTTAAAAAGAAAATAAACTGTAGCTATACAATTTCTGAACACAAAAGAGTGGTCTGAAAGTAATCCTTGCTGGGAAACAATTGGGAATGGCAGAAAGGTTTTAATTTCTCAATATTTTTTATGTAGTAATCACTAACAGGGAATGTTGTGCATCAGGATAATGCTGAATCCTGATTTTTTTTTTTCTTTTTGCTTTGCAGCTGGAAATTAAACACCTTTGTGGTGTTCTTAGTAGAAAATGTTTTCCCTTGAGTTTGACAAATATGGGATTCATAAATTGTACTCAAAATATATTTACATTTCCAGTATGCGTTAAAATTAAATTCAAAGCTAAAGAAATTATATTTAAAATTGTCTGCAATGATGTTATAGAGAAAAACAAAGTCACTTCTTGTCCTAAATTTTTTTGATGTAGTATACATCTCTCCATAGTCTAAAGATTTTACCACAATTGAGAAGCACATGTCAATGTCTGTACACGACAGCAGTCGTGCTCTCATGCCTCTGTTCAAAGATACTGACAGACCTTCAGGGAAATCTGGTGAGCTCGTGAAGCAAGGTTAAGGCGTAGAAACAATGCAGGAAATCTGGGAAGAAAATGAAGTTCTTGCAAATTCTGTGCCTTGATCATGGAAGTGTGTTTCTGGGTGGTGTAGCCTTGATACAGTGGCATAGGGAACTCTTAAATAATTGAAAATTATCGTGATTTGGCAGTTGTCATGCTGCCAAGGCAGTGGCTCAAAGCTTTTTTTTTTTAATTGGCACAGATGCCATACTCCACTGAAAACCTGTGTGCTAGTAAAGGGTACCTGACCTGTTTCAGGTTATGAAACACAGAGTGGTGGTGGTAATCTTTTATCTCAGTTGTTGGTTTTTTTCTTTATTTTAGGAACAATATCGGTCTTCCTACCGAAAATTGCTATTCAATTCTGTATTCATAGTTCTAGGTGTTAGGAAGATGGAGTTCTGTCCTGTTTCCTTAGATATCACATACTTCCATTTGCTGAAGAGTAAAATGAAAAATATTTACTATAAATAATCTACAGTTATTATTATGCAGCCAGTTTAAAAATTCCCAGCCTACAGGTCTTCAGAAAACCTGATTTTGCTATGTATGTTTATTGTTCTTTCTACTCTTCATTCTGACTTTAACTGCCAGTCACTGCAGATCTGTAGTCAAAAGCTGATATTGGGTGTATCTTGGTTTTGGTAGAAGCTGACTACACTTGCAGAAATGGGAAGCAGTTGCCCTGAAGTTGCCAATAATACATTAACCTGGAGTAATTTTAAATATCTCCATGGTGCTTAGTGTCGCAATGCCAAAGCTTCCTGTTCTTCTGTCAAAGAACTGTGATTTCCTATTCTTCTTAAGAAGCTCCAATATTTGTTTTTATTCTGGTAAAATCACTAGATTTGACACACTGAGAAAACCACACTGTATGTTTCTTGGATTTCTACAATGAATCCAGCTTCAGAATTGCTAGTATTAGGCTGAAGGATTGTATGTAATGGTATCAAAAATTATGCAAGTAGGAGATATAGACAATAATAGAAAATCTGCTTTTGCAGGAATAAATTTATAATGCATAACTTGGTGCAGAAAACTTGCAAGATAAGGAAGGATAGGCTTGCCACCGAAACGGATTAGTACATAGGATGGTTCTCCTGAATAGTGTGAACAGCCAGTACTACCTCTAGAAATGATGACGTGATGTTGTTGATATTACTTGTGAGTCTAGCAGTAAATTATGACTGGTGAATGTGCCTGAGTTTACAAAATTTCTGTACTGCAGCTAGTGGAACAGTAACAAGCTATTTATGCTGCTGCTCCTGAATACATCTTTTCAATAACTCTGAATTTAAAGGCGTAAAATGGGACAAATAAGTTAGGAATATGAGGTACTTCCATACTTTATGAACTTGAAATAGTAATGATTGTTTACACTCAAGACCTTTGGAATTGTGACATGCCTCAGCAAGACTACACCAAAGGGTCTGTGCATGTTTGGAACTGGTGTTTTTCTTTTGATGGGACACTGGACAAGGCAGTAGAGATTATTTTGTTTTTCCAAGGAAAGGAGGACGTTTCTTGAAAGGGCTTCCTTTTCATGTTCCTTCTTGTAATAAAATATGTAGGCTTACAGTGCTTGACTAATTTTCCTGCACAAAGGCCTTTTGTGTTTATTGTCTGTCTTTTGAACCTACAGATTTTCAATGGCACACCGTGTTGCTCCTCCTTTGATGCCATGTTTCTGTTGGAACTTGTTAATTAGTTCCTGAACAACTTCCCTTCTGTCATTTGGGGATATTTGCCACACGTCAGGCATAGGCTTTTGTGTTGCTGCTCTGTGTTAGTCACTATTCTGAATATGTCAGAAAGCTAATTTAAGTCTAAGCACAGCTGCTGATTTGAACATTCCTTGAGACTTATTGGTAGACTGCTCTTCCAGAGATGCTTTTAGCTGTGCTGTGTGTGGGCTTGATGTGTAAGCATCTCTAAAATACCTACTGGATCATCCCTTGCTAAATGGTCTTGGCTGCTTGTCTTTTTATAATTTTGTGTATAGTGTCACCATTTCTGTGTCCACTAGTGAGATCACCTTTCAAATGTGTGACTGTTTTTCATATTATGCGAAGAACATGGGGGACTGGTCCTGCTTCCCTTGTGTAGGTTCTAACTCCTTTTTGCTTTGATGCCTCAAGCGCAAGCAAAGACAGACTGTCACATTATAATGTATTTTAGGATGCATTTTTTACAAAATTATTTGCCTAAAATGAACTGGATGAACAAGACTGACAGTCAAATTTGGGACCTTTCCAGAAGTCTTCACAGCAGCAAGAAATGGTATGGCCACAGACAGAAATCTGTGATTCCATGCTTAAGAATTCTTCTCCCCTGCTGTCAATCAGGGTATCCAAGGCAAGTGACAGCACTTATGCTGAGGATGTGACTGTTCAGTATGCCTTTGGAGCAGCAGGGACAACCCGAGACAATGCTGAGGTCACTCAGGTAACAAATAACTTAGCAAGAAAATGCCAATGGGAACATCTCCAGAAAGGTCAGCCATCAGGTGTTGTCTCATAGACTGAGACACACAAAGCCGTAATGGGATTACTTCCCTTAAAAAAAAAAAAAAAAGATAAAGTATCTACATTTAGAGCAAGTTCATTTTGATATAACTTCACTGAGAAGTAAGTAGTACAGTACATCATTAGAGAACCAGGGAAATACTTATATATTTCATTGCATATATATACCAACAAGAAGCTGCTGCTATCGGGGCAAATTAAGGCCAAGTTTCTAAGAGGTGTTTATATTAATGTATTCACTAGGTGTGTGTTTGTTGATTCCTGAGGATATTGCTATTAAATATTGTGGCTTTGGTTTTGCCTGCAGCAAAAGTACTAGATCTTCCACTCATTAATCCTATTGCTAAAAAATAAACAGTGCCATAACTCACAAAAATCCATTGTCTCCCAGTAAGGGAATCACAATGAGTTGCATAAAGAGATTTTCTGAAAATACCACGTGGGTCCTGATGTATTGTTATAGTTAAAGGTGAATCACAGTGTGCAGGCTTGTGAGAACGTAAGGCAGTGCCTTTAGTGATATTACCTTCAGTGCAGTGGATGCTTTAGCTGGCCCAGAGGAAGTGTTAGACTTACTAGGGGATTGGTTTTGTGTGGTGAGTGTGAGGATCCTCTGTCTGACAGCAGCTATTACCTGTTTGGAGGTAATATTTCAGTTTATTTTTTGTTCTTTTTGTTTTCTGCAGTGGAATTTGGTATGTGCATGTCATTCTGATGTAGAAGATAAGCCAGAGCGTACAAAGGAGTACAGAAGGCTTGCATGTAATGTGCCTTATGCAACACATGTGCCTCCATCAAGATTCAAATGTGTTCAGATACAGGACATAACAAACTGTGTTCTGCCTACACAGGACATAACAGATTAGTCTGTTAGCTCTAGGAAGTCTTATTGCAGCATGGAAGATAATTTCTTAATAAAACTGTTTCAATACTCAGTGTTCTTAAGAACATCCAAAACTTTTGTTTGTGTTGTTTCTGGGAGGGTAAAGAGACATTCAGTTAGCTGAGCAGGAGGGGCTACATGTTGTAATCCTGGCAACATCCCTAGAGAACCATAGGTCTGATCATGCCAGATGATCCTTCAAGTATTTCCTGTGTTCTTGTTGGGGAAGGTCAGTAAGTGAATCGAAAGAAAGCTCAGCATGACACAGTTCATGGCATGTTCTTATCAAGACTTTGGGATTTGATTTTTATAGGAATCTATTAGAAGCTTCCAGGAAGTTTGTACTATGGTGAGTCCTTAGATCTTTCATTTAACCTCTATTATTATGATTGATTAAATATTATCAATAATAATATTAAACGTATTATTGATTATGTTATTATCATTTTTTGTTACTGGGGTGAATATACAGGAAAGTCAGTTGCAGCCTGCTCTTTGTCACCGTTTGAAGCTAGAGGCTTGTAAAGTAATCTAGGTGATAGGACACCTCTGGATGCCATCTGGTGCAGTGGAAGCTGCTCAAAGCAGAGCCAGCTAGACTTGACTTTTGCAGGGTCAGGACGAGTTATGTTCTGGGGATCTCACAAGATGGACGTTCAAAATCACTGGGTTTTTGATTGAGTGTTTGTTTGACCACCTACGTAACTGTTTATTGTATTTATATGTTTAATTGGTCTTTCTATGTTGTAACTTTAGGTTGTGGCTTCTCAGACTGCCACAGTTGTTAATCTTCAAGGCTGTATGTCTTCTGTTCCCTCCTGTACAGGTAGTAGAAGACCATTAAGGCCGCAAGGAGATGCCTCTTTTCTTACGGGTCAACAAACCCACTATTTCAGTCTCTCTTCCTGTGTCCTGTACACATCAGAGTTTTTGTCCCTTATTTGCATCATAGATCTGGGCTGACTCAGAAGTTTCAGTGATTAACTTTATTTTTATCTGTGCAGACTGGTAATAAGCACTTGATCCAAGCAACAGCTAAACTACTGGAAGTTACTCAGCTGGGCAGCCGTAAGGATTGAGATAATATGTTAATGTTAAGTTCTGATTTTTGCTGAGAAGCTAAAGCTGATATCACAGACAAGGGTGCCTACAAAGGCTGGAACGAGAGTTTCTATAAGGGCAGATAGTGTTAGGACAAGGGGGAATGGCTTTTAATTGAAAGAAGGTAGAATTAGGTTGGCTATTAGGAAGAAATTATTTACTGTGAGGATAGTGAGGCACTGGAACAAGTTGCACAGGAAGTTATGACTGCCACATCCCTGTCAGGGACATAGAGAAATGTGGTCTGGTGAAAGGTGTTCGGACAGGGGTTGGAACTTGAGGGGCAGAGAATGATCTTTAAGGTCTCTTCCAATCCAGACTATTCTCTTAGTCTGTGATTTGTTGCTTTCATCATGCTTTAGTCTTTAATTGATTATCTGTTAATCTACAATCAGACTTCGCAGTCTAAAGTCATTAAAGCACTATAGTTACTTTAGTAGAAAACCAGTGTGATTCTTTAAATTTACTGGAGTTTTGTAATAACTTTAAAAAAAATTATGTTAAAGAGACATTAAACTACCCAAAGTAATAAAAATAAAAGTATTAGAAGGATAAGTAAATTTGTGGACAAAACGACAGCCAGTTGAAAGTTGCAAATGTAATCTTAAAATTTTACTAATGTGTATTTTGAAAAGGATGTGCCAATGAAAGATTCAGATTTACTATGTAACATAAAGGTGATTTAAGCATCTGGAAAGGAACAAGTTGCCTTTGATGTGTGAGCTAAACACATTTCTTAAAAGACCTATTGTCTTTCAGAGTCATTTGACCTCATCTGGCAATTTTTCCTGTTTATTTAGAAAACATAGGCTACAATTGCCAGTTTTGTCATATGATGACTAACATCATCGTAATATAATGGAATATTGTGTAAACAAATAAAAAAGCTTATACTTCAAAAGATGCAAGAAGGTGGTGAATTTGCTAAAAAAAAGGAGCTGTTTGAGATAGTTCAAAATACAGTTTGATGTATAAAGTTATGAAATAGATTAATTTGATGAGAAGCTGAAACTTGAAATCAGTCTGGAAGATTGATGATGTCAGCTTTGCTGACATTTTAGATTATTTTTCCTTTAATTTTGCTTTTTTTCTATACATGAATGGAACTGCTAGTTGTTTTCCTGAAGAGCTCGGACAATCAGATTTCATCATTCTTTTTTTTCCACTTGAGTCAGTCAGTACGTGCCAAGTGATTTTGCTGTAAAAGGTAAATCCAGTGTACACTTGATAATCAGCTATTAGATTCTACTTGTAACAGCTCACATTATTAAAAAAATTAGCTCTTTTCAGTCCTTGGTCTCAATTTCCTAACTCTTAGCTAGAGAAAACATGAGGCATCATGAATTTTTAGAAACTTAATGAAAGCAGAGTGTGCTGGAGACCGCTACTTAACTCTGTTGCTTAAGAGCTAGCATGAAGGCCTGTGCCAGTTTCCTCCTGATTCTGTTCTGATGAAGCCATACTTTGCAAGATCCTTAATCAGTCAGGAGTTTTTAAACAATCTGATTAAAAACTGCCCAAGTACTAGACTGAGAAAAATGTGTTTTAGTGAGGACAGCAGCTTTGGTATCTTGTAGTTGATGGAGATCAGCATTGGTCAGAACGTCATTGTGCTGGGCTTAGATATCAGATGTTATTGCTTTAGAATAAATCTATCAGTGAAATTCCATGGTTTGGAGGCACTGTCTGGCATTTCAGTTTGTCTTGCACATTTACCTTAGTTGTGCATCTCTGTTTCTTCTGTGTGGGAGTTGTTTTCACATGAGGCATTTGCAACTCATGTCCACTCTTGCTTTTTCACAGTATGTGGGCTCCTACACTTCAAATGGTCATTGACACTTTATGGTTCAAAAATTGAATTATATACTGGAATGTTAAACATATACAAGTGCTGACTGGAATTTTAATATTACTCTGCGTGGTGTCTCTTTCATCAACTTTTATATAGTACTCGGAGACTGTATAAATTATGGACTCTGCAGTATAACCTCACAAATTTAAAAGAGCTGAAAAAAATGAAAATACCACAATATTCAGAGAAATGTTTAGGAAATGTGCAACCTTTCTTCTTCAAAATATCACACTGACCTTATGGTGATCCTGTACATCCAGCCATTGGTTTCACAGTGTTAGTTTGCTACCTAATGATTTAATTGGTGGAGATGGATGTTAGCTTTCCAGCTTTACATGCATACATGGTTTTTGTTGTTTTTATGAATCTATAGGTTCCCAATTAGGGTGGAAAGTATGGATCGGTGTATCTTAAAACACACAATGCACAAAAACAAATGTAAGGATTACCCTTGTCCCTGCAGTCCCCTTACGTAGTGTTTGATACAAGACACTACAACCTTTTTAGGCAATTTTGGTGGGTCAGTATTGGCCACTCAGACACATCCCTCAGATCACAGCTTGTCTGGAGACACATTCAGACGTTCTGTGCACAAGACTATTTTGGAAGTAGAACAGCATGTGTGTGGGAGGACAGAAAACTACCTCTGCAGGGTGACCTGATACTTCCTATTCTGAGCAAGTACCTAGCCCTTCCTGTGTGTGTCTGGAGGATCAGATGCGTCCCACAGCAGAGGGAATCTTGCTGCTGGTATTTTTTCAGAGCAGATAAATTATGAAAAGTCAGAGAAGGAAAAGAAAGGGAAGGATTTTAGTTTCTCCTCTAATCATCCAAATCCTCGTTTTTGAAAGGTTGACTGTCTTGACTTGGATTTAAATCCTTCCCTTAGATTTCTGTCTTGGGTTTGTTTTTTTTTTTAATCTTTGGCCTGTGCTGGTTTTGAAGTTTCAGCTAAGTTTTTGAATATACAGCTAGCAAATGGTTCTGTTTCAACATTCTATTATTGAAATGTCTCTTTGTCCTCAGGAAAGAGATAAGAAACACCTGTCTTGATTGGTAAAAAGACCCCAATGTGAATTTGCAGATTAGGAGTTTTTTTTTTGCATTGAGTAATCCTGAAATTAGCACTAGAATAAGTGGTAACAGAAGTTCTCAAAAAAGGCTGTTTGAGGGTTATTTCTAAAACATCAAACACAATAGATGTGAGACTCTATAGTCTGCTAGTTCCTATTTAATTAAAAAAATACATATAGTATCTGAATTTTCAGTGTCTCCATAGTGCACCCATGTAGTATGAAAACAGAATATAGTGAAAACAAATACAGCAGGTAGATACAGAGGAAAAACGGGAGTATATTCCTTCTTGGCATTTGCCCTGTCTGTCATAAGAA
This sequence comes from Bombycilla garrulus, assembly GCA_013400315.1. NCBI lineage: Eukaryota > Metazoa > Chordata > Aves > Passeriformes > Bombycillidae > Bombycilla > Bombycilla garrulus. The sequence continues at coordinate 43,807 of VXBU01017937.1, read as the reverse complement.
TGGCAGTTGTGGTGGCTCTACTGGGATTTATTTTACTTTAGGAGAGTTTGGGATTTGGATTGGTTTGGTATGGAAAGATGTATTAATACTAGATCTCCTAGCATTACAAAGGTTAAAAGTTATTATGTGGTTAAAAGTTACTATATTTCATTTTGTTCTAACCAGACTTTACTTAAAAGTCAAGCTTGCAAAGAAGTATCAGAGAGTGAATTGTTTGTTATTGTATTTGATGTGATTGTAATGACTGAGCTAGCAGTCAAAATTGACTCTTATGTTGTGGCAACAAGTATTAAAAGCTGTGT
>VXBU01017937.1:0-34917 GCA_013400315.1 Bombycilla garrulus | reverse complement strand
CCTTTCCAAAGTCTTTGAAATCCTTAAGTCCTAGCTAAATTGGACATAAGAGAGAAGAACCTTGCTGTTACATATCATCAAAGAAAGGCAATGGCATCTTTGGGGGGGAAAAAAACCAAACAAACAAACAAAAACACAAAAGAAAAACCCAAAAAAAAACCCCAAAAAAACCCAAACAATCAAACAAAAACACAAAAAACCCCAAACAAAACANTATTTTATGGGCAGCAGTCTCTGTATTTAAGACTGATACTTCCTTTTTTAGTAACTCGTGTGTGACTCATGAACCAGAGAAATTAGTCTAACTTTTAGAAGTACTCATAAAAACATACACTTTAGCCTTGCAATTTATGTTGATTTGCTGCTCTCCAAAGTTTTCCAGTCTTTTAAGCAAGTTGTTAGGCTGAAAGGTGATGTGGCCTGGAGTTTTTCGTAGTTCTTTTTTGCCAGAGTCAGATTCATTCAGATAAGATTAACAGCATTCTATATTCACTCCTGTGAATACATTTATGTGTAGATTAATTATTTTCTGAGTAAAAAAACCTAAATTCAAACTTTGTGTTTTTTTTTTCCCACGGGCAGCAGAAAGTGTTTGGTGAAGAAGAACAGCTTGGTAAAATGTGAAAGTTGTTAAATACATCTCCATGCACTTCAGTACACTGTTTTACTGAGTTTGTAGTTTTTGATGTCAGATGCACTAGAAAACTGTCTCTGAACACTTTTCCCTGATAAAAAGTGAGATAGAAATATTGCTTTGCTGTGGCTATATCACTTATTTTAGCAAAAGGCCAAAGTATAAAATGGTTTTACATTGCACTGCTTAAATACATAAAACCACAATCTTTTGCATAGCATAGCAATATGCCATATTGGTGAAGATAAAGATCAAAATAACAGGCTCTTTTCTCTACATGAGTTTGTTGATGAATTCTGTACATGTGTGTGTTTTGCTTGCTGTGGAAAAGAAAAAGATGTATTTCTTTTGTCTTTGTAGGCAGGGAATATCTTGCAAGCTGCTTGGAAATATTTCTCCTGAGCTGTTTTAGTACAGCTTTCCAGTGATGTTTTTAGGTCTCTGGGAAGGAGGAGCATAGATGAAATAATTGCAAGTGATGCCCTGCAGGCATAGCCTTGAATGAATGTTATTTTCCACTCTTTGTGTAGTTGTTATGCATGCTCTGGGATGCAGAGAAAAAAGGGCCAAACCTTTAAAATTCAAGTTGTCTTCCTGCAGGCAGTTGAACATGATTATTTTGACTCATGCAGCACAAGCAAGAAAGAGCTATGGGTTCGTTTTCTGTTTGGTGATAGAGATAGTGAAAGTCATAGCAGGATGTGCATGTCTTGAAACGTGGGGTATAACACAGGAGACACAAAGGCTGTGCCTGTGTATTTATATGCATCAGGCTAAAATACCTTCAAATCAGGTATTTTCAGGGAAGTTCAGGTTGACTGTGGTTTAAAAAATAAATGCCCTCCATTTAAAGTATCAATTAAGGGAAGCATTGTATGTTGTCACATAAGCAGATTAAATCAAAAATGTTCCACAAATCAAAATGTCCTTTTTGATTTAGAAAGTCCTAGTTTAGCCCTATTTTAATGATCTGAATTAGCCATACAGATATTTTCAAGTTGGATATTATACTTTTAACATAATAATATTAACTTAATGATGAACTTGTGGTTCATCATAGTTGCCAGAGAACATCTTCCATGTAACAAGATAAATTTTAGTTTGTCAGGTGGAGTTGATGCCAGTAAGAGATTTGATTTTTTAAGTTTTTTTGTTAATCCAGTGGATCAGTGAAACCATGAATCAGCCAGTTTTCTTTTGGAGAGAGGAATAACCTTTCCCTCCGCACCACTTCTTTCATCTCTTCTGCTGAGCTACATGCCGAAGTTAAAATTAAAGCAAGCCTTGGATGCATGTGTCCTTGTGCAAAAGTAGTGTAGCTTCATGGGCAATAAAGGACCACTTGAAAACTAAACCTAGAGGAAGAATAAAATTAAAAGCAAGAAGATGCTACAGCTCACTGTGTTTCTTCTTTCCTCTATCCCCCTTTTCTCTTTGATCCCTAGGTCAGCTCAATTCAGAATCAGATGCAATCCAAGGGTGGCTATGGAGGTGGCATATCTGCAAACGTTCAAATGCAGCTCGTAGATACGAAGGCAGGATAACCTTGGGGATAACTTTCCTGTAAGTATTTTGTTCTACTTTTCAGACGCTGTTAGTGCAGTATGAAAAGCAATCATACTGCTTCATAATTATCTCCCTATAAAAGCCTGTGTTTTTATGATGACCAATTTTAAAATCCGCTTCTGAGTAAAAAAATTAGATATCTTGTAAGAGTGTTAATTTTTCATGGAATGGACAGCAGGGTTCTGACTTTATCAGTCTGATCTTTTAAGCATGTTTTAACCAAAGGTGGTATTGTAGGTTGATCTTCACAGGTGAAGTTAGTTGTAAACCAAATCTCATAAGATGTTTGTGTTATGATTATGGTACCATTTTTGCAGTGGTTCCTAAGATGTATGGTGTTAAGTCAATGTATGGCAGTATTACAGTTGGAAAATGGTTATTCAAAACTTGGTTTAATGCATGTTTTCTGTCTTTTAGGTTTATGTGAGTTCCTGTATCTTCTTTCCTGTGTCCTCCCTTTTGCCTTGGTGACTGCTTTTTGTGCTCATGACAAGAGAAGTGATGGCTCATTGTTCACCCTTCGTGATTAGTCCAGTGAAAAGTTGCTGTTCTGCTCTGATGATGCCATTTATCAGATTGGTCCGACTGTGCCTTTCAGTGGCATGCACGCATTGGCCTCTACCAGTATCATGGTTGTAGGGTTGGTTGTCCCTTTTTAGTTGTTTTAAGGCAAATTAAAGCAGTGACCTTAGCTTTCTTCATTCCTCAGAAATACTAATGCACAACATTTGCTTTTTAATCTTTTAATATTTTCTCCACTCAAGTAGTTTAGAAATCAGTGAGTTTCCAGGGGTCTTCAATCACCTGATGTTCAACCAGTTTTTGAAAGGTCTGAGACCTGCAAGCACAAATAATTATTTCATTCAAGATCAACAGAGTAGATGACCGCATGCTTAGTGAGGTTGGTTTTTATGGTGGCCTGCTTGGTGCTAAAAGAAAAGAACATTGCTTACTGCAGATGTGAAAAATTTTGCTGTGGCACCAATCATGCCTGTTTCTGAAAAAAGGTTTTGTAACTTAGCTGCTTCAGAGTTATGTTTTTATTTTGGTTTTTATCCAATTGGTCTTGAAATAATAAAATGAGAGCTTGCATTCATGAGGCATTTGTTGTAAATGTTCAGTATATTTATTTTGAAAGAGCTGACCTTGAGACTGTAAACCAGTGTAGTACCGTATCTAAGTGTTGTGGAATCGCTTTAGTCTATTTAAACAGAAGAGCAACATGTTTGGCTGCTTCTTTTTCTACAATTTTTCTTAATTTCAACCTGTACAGTCATTTCCAGTAGCAGCATGTCAGACTGCCTGCAATATTGGCTGAAAAGTTTAGTAGACGTTTTTAAGTAGTTGACAGTTTCTGTGTACTAAATATTTAGGGGCCATGGAAGTTGCTAAGAGCAACTAATCTGGCAGAACATGTGCCAATGGAAACAACATACAGGGTGACTTTTTACTAAGTCAGTAAAATGCTTTTGCTCAGGTTCCAAAGCATGTTTCTTTCACATGTGAAACTGCATTTTAATATTGCACTGTTTTCAGATTATCTCTATAAATGGTCCCTTTTTTTGCTTCTTGCTGCTGGTTTTAGAGAAGTCAATTATTTGAGGCCTGGTTATATTAAATTTTTGTGGGGAAAAAATGCAAAACATCTAAACAAATAAGACATAACTGAGCCTAATCAAATCCATTTCTATATGCAAATATGCATGTAGAGTGTTGTCATAAATGATTCTTTATTCTATTTCTGTCCTTTCCCTGATTTCACATTGCAACAGCTGTCTGGTTGATTTAAATATGTATGAACCTACCTAATCTTCTCTCTCTGTTTGTAAACAACTCATGAAATACACAGCCATGGAGGTAGTTTACCTTCCCTAGGCTGTATTTCAGTGGTAGATGTCTCTTACCTGGTTGCATAGTTCAAATTAGGTTGGATAGTATTCACTGATAAAGATACTGATTCCTGATGAGATGTTCAATTGCCTGGATACATAAACACCTGGCAGTGCAGTGATACATATATTTTTTTTAGGGGTTAGCATTTCCAATGCCACTTGAACAATGACTCTTAAATATACTACAAAACTATTACAAAATTATTTGATCTTTGTCATTGGTAACAGCAACTTAAATTTGCTTGCCAAACCTATCTTGCACTTGCCAAAATGTTTTCAGCTCAATAGCCAGGAAGAAATTGACATATTTTTATAACAGACATACTTTTTTTGTACATTGTGTTCATTCTTGAATAAAGTCAGTTCAGTGTTGGCTTGTAGATATTAAAAGGAAAGTATTGACTTTGATTCAATAAATGTTTTCTTTCAGTTGGTGGCCTNGGTGAAAAGAGTAACCTATTAGCGTCAATAAATAATTTACAGTTTTTTTCATGTCACTCGACCTTTTTGTTGCCAAATGGATTAAACCATAATTCTGCCAATATTATTGTTGCATTGATTTAACATGTATGCCAGGGGCTTCTGCAAGGAAGGCAGGGTGTTTTAAAAATACTTTGGAAATCTTTCCTTTTGACTGCATCTCATGTGTGTGTTACTTTCCTGATTGTGCTGCAGATTACTATGGGGATCAGTAATAAAAGACTTGTTACGTAATATGCTCATCTGTATTAAAAGTACCTGCAAGGCACAATATTGCCTACTCTCTATTTGTGTCAATTAATTTGTATCTTTAACACTCACAAAGTTTATTCCTTAAGTACTAATTTACTACTTTAAATTTCATGCCAAATTCTTCTAAAGACTGATAATGAATTCTTTAGCTTATGCCAAGTCCATTAAATTGCCAGCTGAGGAAAAAACAGAAGCTAGAGGGAAATAAGGTTCTAAAGGAAAATAAAGATGGAGATAAATCCATGAGATACCAATCAACTAAAGCGTTCTTTTTTTTCAAATGCTGAGGTTATAGACACTTAAAACTGTCCACAAAGGTATGTCTTGAAGACCAGATGCTCCACTGTAAGTGCATATTCAGTGACTGACATTAAAGCTTATTTAAAATTATGTGCTGGTTCTGCCAGTGATTAGTAGGATTACTTCAAAGGCATACCAGTGAAACTGATTTGCACTGGTCCCATCTACTTACCCTTACAGTCCTTACTAGCAGCTAACTCTTGGATATTGGATACTGACCTATAGTAAAGGTTGGGGTTGTATGACGAAATTGGTTATTTTCAACCTGGATCAGTTTCTTAAGGCTTATTCAGAGTAAGCATGTGAGTGTCATGGGATCAGAGATCATCTGTTACAGGGAACATTGGTAGCTTAACCTGGCTGTGTAAAAACATCATGCTTTTTCTGAATTAAAAAGCACCCAAAACCAAAAAAACACGAAAAACAACAGCAAACGAACAAGAAGTGAAACAAAAAAATAAAACAAAAACAAACACCCAAACAAAACACAAACAAACAAAAAACCAAACAAAACCAAAATGAAAACCCACGCAAAATGGAACATTCAACCTTTGCAGCTGTGAATACATCTGCTGGAAAGACTTAATTCCACATTTTGGGAGCTCTTTTTCCATGTACTGTGCTCACCAGCTTTGTCCAGACTATTCTATTTTATTTGGGGGCACAGAGTATGTTGAACATGTAGCCAAAAGAACAACTCCATCATCACCAAGCCATCCTCATGCAGTGTGATTCATTTCTGCTGTTGGTGGTAATTCCATCTATTAGCACTGCACAAGAAATAACTTTTGGCCTTCACACAAGCCAAGAGAAATGGTAAGTTCAGATTTCAAGCAAGTTTTCTGTTAAGCATGGAAAACTCAAAGTGCTGGTTGAGTTGGCAATAACTTGCTGAATACCAAACTTGTTTCCTTACATATGATGCAGAATAGTACATTTGTGAATAACTAAGTTGTCATGCAAAAGGTGCATTCATTTGTAGCTATTCAAGCATTTGTGTGAGCTTACAGCATTCATTGTCTGTAGACAAGTTTATGGTTTGTTGGGGGTGTTTTTCAAGAAATTTGATGATGTGTTTTTATATACATGATAGTGATGGAGCCTATCAGCAGAAAATAGAAGTTGAGTGTTACATTTGGTTTATCAGTTCTTTCAGGTGAAGTGAACATCACTTTTGGACTTAGCTTGCTATGTAAGACCCTTCTGGTATGCCATGACAGGCTCAAAGCAGGGCTGGAAGTCTGGTAGGTAATACTGAAATTAGCTTACTCTGATTTTCCAACAGGTCAAGAAGGTGTTGGTATCTGTAAGGATCAGAGTAAGCTTTCTTAGTCCAGCAAGTGACTGAGGGTAGGAGCTGTTTCAGCATGAAAAAGTGAGATACCCGCTATGGATACGTCACATTTCCTCAAAGTGCTAAGCTGTAAGAAAGCTTTATATATTGATGTCAGCATTTTAGGAGTACTAGTCTCCTACCAGTATTTTGCATGTCAGTCATGGGCATATCCCCGTTTCCCAGGAATTTGCTTTGTTTCACCCATACTATGCCTTCAATTCCATGAAGGGGTTGTTGGCTTTCTGTTTTTTTTAAATCTCTCACAGTCAGACATCAGTCTTTGTAGGCCCTAATTGATTTTAAATAGTCTACCAGGCAAAATAAACATATATCAAATTTGTGCCTTTCTTTGTGGGGAGCTGCTGGTGAATGACTACTGTTGATGGAGCAGTGGTGTGAGGAACCCTCATGCACCACAAAGGAGCCTGAGTTTACCTTTGCACCTGCTGTCACTCACCAGGGATCCCTCATCAGGGAGGTTGGCTGTTGTTGTGCAAGGCCAGTTCTTAAAACATTGCCTCAAGGAGGAAAATGAGTATTGCTTGAAATTGATTTTGAGGTCCTCAGCTTTCTTGAAATGTGGCAACTCTAGGGAAATGGCTATTCTGGAACCGTTTTCCTTAGGAAATCATCTTTACACTCTCAATAAAACTTTCAAAGAACCATACACTTTGGAAGAGAGTACTATTTCAAAGTGATTGATGGTAATGGACGTTTTAGCACTCCTCAGATATTTTCACTTGTCAAAATTCCACCTTCTGGAACAGCAAAAATAATCTCATGTATGGTATATGCTTTAAGTAGTAGAGTAAAGCATTGTTATGGGGGCATCGTGCGGCATTTCATTTCACATTTATAATGGAAAAAAAAACATTTCCAAAGGTGGAAATAAGGAATAAAAAATTACATTGCGGTAAGCAGTATTGGGTTTGGAGGGATGGAGGACAGCAGGGAGGGCAGATATAAATGATGAGTGAGTGAAAAGAAAGAAGAATAAGTGTGGGAGAAGGGTAAACTTTGATAGATGTCCAAGCGTCGTATGTATTCCCCATGGCATTCTTTTCAAGAAGGAGCTATTGGCAGCAGCTGCAAAAACCAGAGCCCAGTGCAGTGAAGGTTTGTTCATTTTTCCCTGTTTTAGGTAGTAGGTTCCAAGACAATTACTCTTTCTGTAAGTTGCAATGGATGTTTGGTTTCCAGCTGGCATAATCAGGATCTGTCATAACAGACAATAGGAGCAGCCCAGGGCGACAAGGCTGTGTGGTGAACAGAGCTGGGAAATGGACACTTTTTGACAATTTTCAAAGTCCATATTAAATGTAAACTATTTTTCTTACTGTGAACATACATAGGGTGGTGAATGTATGGCCATGCAGCTTCACATCTCTTTAAAAACACGCAGAAGTCTGTTTCCAAACTCATATACTGGAGCTGGACAAAATCAAGGTGATAGTTGGACCTACTGCTATAGATTCAAGTCCCACTACTTTATTTTATTTACTAGAACCACCCACTTCTATCTGCTTACATCTAACTGCAGTTGCACAGATGCTGTTTTCCTCAGAGACTGCCAAAATGCACCCAGCCCAGTCCATGGAAAGGAATTAAAATTGCCATGCCATGATTTGATTTAAGAGCTTCCATGCTCATTCTCTGAATCACAACCAGAGCACTGGAAGTACATGACAGAAGGAAATACTGTGGCTAAAACAACAGCTTTGTAAAACCTTGAACTGTGAAGTTAGATGAAGATGACTGCTTACTAAAACAATTTTAAGTAGGATTTTCAGCCTCTTAAAACATACTTGCATAGTCTCGTAGAGCAAAATTAAAACTTTCTGACCTATGTAGATGCAATGGCCCATACTGTCCACAATGTATGTGCCATAAGGAGACATAGTAATTTCTTCTTCAAGAGTGTCTGGCAATTTCTGAAAGCACAAGGCACTTCTCAGCTGCTGTGTGGGTGTTCTTTTTAGAGCAGCACTTCAAACATCCATCCCACAGCAATGTGGAAATCAGCGCAGCACTGATAGGATGAACATGGTAATCCAAGCCGAAGTGCCAAAGCCATTTGGCACAAGGGACTTGCAGCTATTTTTGTCAGCACTTGCAGCAGGTAGTGCCGGGCCTCTAACTCAGTGGGCCTGCAGGATTGGCCAACACGTGCTGCCACAGCAGCTGCCCTGTTCAAGGGGCAGCTGAGGCAGATGCAGCCTCCCCCTACACTAAGTGAGCCATTTACATCACCTTCCTGGGCTGCGCTGCTGTCCCAAGTGCAAATTAGCACAGTATTGCAATAAGAAAATCCTTTTGAAATCACATTTTCTAAGAAAGGACGCTTGGTTAACTCTGTGTAAAAAAAGTCGGGTCCTCCTGCTCCCTTCCCCCCTATAGCAGGGTTGTGCCAGCGCAGTCAGCTAATGGAAAGGCAACTGGAGCTGGCTATTATCAATACAATAATCAGAGCTGTCACTGCTTGGAAAATTGTGATCAAGTATGTGCAGCTGCTAATTTGAATAACTTTCTCACTGAGGAAAGCTATCCACACCCATGATGAAAAGTGCTCCAGGGAACAGACATGCCTTCTAAATTTAAGCTCTTTAAGTAAGAAGTTTCCACCGTCCTGTCCAACAAACCATGCCCATATTCTTCCCCTGCCATGCCCCATTATTTGCAATATTGATGTTAACATTACAATATGTTTTAAAAGTTTTAATAAATATTTAGGTAATTAGAATTATTAGTACATATAATTAGGCACTGGCCTCTCCGGATGATCAATTGCTTCAGATTCCCTATTATCTCATGGTAAAGCCAGTTTCACAGCACACTAGACTATTTCCCAGTTGAGAAATCTACAGTTCAGTCCTCTGACCATGAATGAACCTGCAAATGAGAATGGACTTTTCTAATCAGGCCAAGAGAATTTGGATTCAGAGGGCTGCAAAAAGTTTAGAGGATTTTACAGAACTAAGAATACTTTTCCATGGTTCAGGATTTCAGTGCTTTGCTTTTTCGTCTGCACAACCTTTTGCTCAAATTTCAGATGCACCACATCATCTGCCTTTTTTATTCCTTCAGTGTGTACTACTTAAGGTTCTGGAGCACCTGAGAACTATTTCTAAAGACTATGTGCTACTACTTTTTCTTGTTTCACACCTGAAGGATATCTTAGTTCTTCCACCACAAATGCATCATAGCTGTATCTCAGTGGATTGTCAGGAATATGCAGCTAGAGCTAATGAACTTAAGTGAGACTTGAAATAGCAAACATAGGAACACTGTGCCTAAATATCTACACTGCTCCTAAAACAGTGGCATCAGCAGTACTTTGAAATTTGTTTGGGGGTTAAAACCCTCTAAAGGGTAACAGCACTGCCACCTTCTGCTTTCTTAACATAGCATCAAATTACTTGCATCCCAAGCCTTACCCTCACTTCAGCAGTAATACTTATTGTAAGGTTACTTCAGAGCTTCCTAGTGGAATGCACAAGCACACAGGGTATAATAGACACTTTGAAAAAGAAAAACTCATTTAGTTTTTTAGTAATAGTTATATAAAATCAGTCATTTTTTCCACAAGCTAATTGCCTTGTCCCTTGCCTGTGTTCTGTAGTCAGAAAGATAGCAGCAGGGTAACTCTACCACTTCAAGCAATTACCACCACATAAGAAAAAATAGAACCTCTGAGAAAAATAAAAAGGGTCAAAGCACTCTTGTCAAAAAGCCTCTTTTGCTTTAATAAAAACATTTATTTGAACAAGGACTACAGGAACTAAGACAGGATAGGACAACTTGTCTTACCAGGGGTCACTGCAACTTACTTTTACTTTGTTCATTTATTTTGGTAAGAAAATTTAGAGTCATCTGGTGGAAAAAGAAAGAAACTTCCAATTTCATACAGCTTCATATACAGCTTTTAGTGATGTCTATTTCAATTATTCATTTGTTGGGACACAGAAACAAGTTCTGTCCTTTGCCTAGCTTCTGCAGAGATAGTCCTGTTACTGACATCTTGACAACATGGAAGGAACACCAAAACACAGACAGTTAGTCTCAGGAACTTACACAGGTAGATGGAATACTTTTTTCTCTGGTTCCTATATGCAGCACCTCCAAGCGGAGAGGAATGAAGAGCAGAAGGGTGGCTTTCACAGTTATGACTGCTACAACTGAGAGCTCTGTCCACAAGGCCTGCTCATCTGGCATTTTGCTCAAACACACTGTCAGAGCTCTTTGGCTGTGCAACCTCGCATGGTTTTGACAAATATTTCTGACTCTGTGCCTGCATATGCTCATCAGAGAAGTTGTTTACAGCACTAAGACATCCTCTTAGTCAGCTCCAATGACACAACACTGTCACTGATGTAATACCATCTTTAGCTCTTATCTCTGAGAGCAGAGGTGTGAAAAACATACCACCTGTTATCCATACAGAGAGTGATTAACTGATGAATGTTGTTGTGAACATGGCACCATGTACTCCTCAGAGCTAAATGCTTCAATATTGATTTTGATTGTTTGAGATCAGCAAGTGGGTTTGATATTTGCTTTTGTGTGTTATGGGAAGCAACAGAAAAATCCCAGCCTGCCTGGAGGTGAAAGTGCACTAAAAGGTGTGTGTTGCAGAATCAGCATTTCTCTAAAAAGCCAGACCCACAGTGAAACTGTCCAGCTGTTTTGAGGCTGAGCACAGGTCTCAAAATAAAAGCCCAAAAATATGAGCCAGCCTTGGCAGCAGTTTTTGAGAATGAGAAAAGGAAAATAGAGCAGCTACTGCACTTCCACTTTTATTTGTCAGGTAAAACTGCCTAGATAGAGGAAAATGGGAGAAGTCTTTGCAGTCATCCCAGACCTGGTCCCTAAAGGAAGGGACCATTTTAGGACAGACACGTGGTCCTTCTGGACTGAAAAATGGCAATCTGGAAAGTCTCAGATCATACAGCTGTCAGCATCAGGATTCAAGAAAGATGACAGGCTAAGTGACGTTAATTTCTTTGATCTCACAGAAAACTGGAAACTGACCTTGAACTGCAGCAGCTGCCTTCAGGAGGAACAGTGATGGGTTTGATGCAGAAGTGACTAAGGTGAAAGACATAGCGATGTCTGCTGATGAGCTATTTTGTCTGTTGCAGGAGTCTTTTCCAAACCTGATTTTCCCATTAAGTTTTCTCCCCTTGCCATTCAGTCTGAGGAACTGTAACACTGTAGAACAGTTATATTGTCCCTCTGCTCTTGACCCTTGTATCAGTTGGCCAGCTATGGTGGGTTGATCATGGCTAGACACCAAGTGCCCACCAAAGCTACCCTGTCCCTCCCTTCCTCAGCTGGGCAGTGGAAAGAAAATAAAACATAAAGCTCGTGGCTCAAGAGAGGGTCAAGGAAGGATCATCAGCAATTATCATCACATCACTGGGGAAATAATTTTAATTTAGTTAAGTCTTTTTCCCTGGCTTAGCTTCAGTCCCCAGTTCTCCATCTCCTCCCCTTCAGTGGCATAGGGGGCCAGGAAATGGGGTTAGTTAATCTTGTGTCTCTGCTGCTCTCTCCTCCTCAGTGAGATGAATTCTCAGTCTTCTCCTTCCCCAATATGTGGTGCATCCCACAAGAGACAGTCCTCCATGAACTTCTCCAACATAATACTTCCCAAAGGCTGCAGCTCTTCACAAACTGCTCCTGCTTGGATCCCTTCCAGAGGGTGCAGTGCTTCAGGAGCAGACTGCTTCAGTGTGGTCTCCCATGGTGCCACAAGCTCCTGATAAGACCCTGCTTCTGCCTGGGCTTTCCAGAGGGTTACAGCCTCCTTTGCACTGATCCACCTGCTCCAGCATGGTGTAGTTGGATACCTGCTCCACTGTGGACATCCTTGGGGGGACAGCATACAGGAGGACAGCCTGCCTCATCACAGTCTTTGCCAGGGGTGGTAGGGGCAGCAGAATCTCTGCTCTAGTGCCTGCAGCACCTCATTCCCCTCCTTCTTCACTGATCTTGCTATCTGCAGAGTTCTTTCACTCACACATCTTTATTCCTCTCTCCCAGTTGCTGTTGCACAATGGGGATTTTTACTCTTTCCTAGTTATGCTGTCATAGAGTTGCTACCAGACTTCCTGATGGACTCAGCTTTGGCCAGCAGTGGGTGCATCTGAGAGCCAGCTGGACCTGGCACTGTCTGTTGGGAGCAGCTTCTGGCATCATCTCAGAGAAGCCATCCCTGCAGTCCTCCCTTCTATCAAAACCTTACTGCATAAACCAAACAACCCCAATACACCCCGGTATTAAGCTCTCCTTTATACCTGAGAGCTTATTTGAAAAATACAGTGGACAGATATTATCCTCTTTTGGGCAAAATGAACTGGTGAGTGCTATGCTTCATTTTCTTCAAAACACTGCATGGAACAGGTGGTGTAAGATGTCTGCTACCAAAATTCATATTAACAGGCAACCGACCTACCTCTGAGAGTGTAATGGTGATTTTAACTGGTGCAGAACCTCAAGGATTCAGAGGTACTGCAAGTGGTGGTGGGAGTTGCCATGTAAGCCTCTGTGATGTGCTGCTGCCCTTGGTCCTCTGCATGTCTCTCTGGATGAAGGCACCATAAACTGGTGAGAAGCACACTGACATGGCTGGTGTCTTATTCCAAGAGAATAATAGAAACATATGAGTCAAGACCAGGATAATAAAACCCTATATGCTTTTTCCCCACCTTGACTTCACTTTCTTGCCATTGCAGAACACTTCAGCTTCATGGAGACTGGTCTCACACAGGGCAACCCCATTTATTCCTGAGCATTTGGTTGACTGTCTTACAACAGTCTAAAGTCCTGAAAAAACATGTAAGTTAAGAAAAAACCCAGTGTGACATTGCTTTTCCACTAGATCCCAAGCACTTGATAAACCTTTGCTACAAATCAGTTTACAGTGGGTGGTTCGGTGGAGCTGAGTGACACCGGGACTCCTGCCGTGCGCCCATCTGTACTGAGAGCCCCGCTTGCTCTGGGCTGTGCCTTTCGGCAGCGCAGGCGGAGTTTAGCGCCCGCTACGAGATTAGCTCTGTGATGACGCTCACGGAACCCTCAGCTCAAAGGAGAGGCAAAAAAGGCAGCATAGCCCTAGTTCCCTTCTAAAGGGTAAAAGAGTTTCTTGTTTGACACGGTGCCATATGTGCCATATTACCATCTGCTCTAATCATTTGCTTCAGCTAAAGCTGAAAATCCTAACTGGCAGTGCCAATGGCTTTCTGCTAGCAGCCCTACCTCCTGTTGCACTGTGTCTCCTCACTCCTAGCTATGAGCCTTGCTCCCAGGCATTTTAGCACCAGTTTCCCCCATTTCCCACCAGACACACTGAAAAGAAACATTTTATTGCCCTAAGATATTTACCATCTCAGAAATATAAAAGCTTTTCCGTATATCCCTTAAGACTGTTCCAAATTTCTCCAAACCAAAGAAATAACTATAGAGACAGTGCTTTTTCCTCCCTCCCCCACAGCGGGACTAACAAGTTCTAATAGATATGTGCAGACCAAGAAAAAATTACACATTTTCTGCTGCATTTGGCTCTCAGAAATAAGCCCTAGTTAGCACAAAAATAGGGATTAGGCAGAAGAAAATGCATTATTCCAACCATTATACTGTTGTTTTCCAACAAGTCTGGCTGGATTCTTGATCTCCTGTCTCTTAGACCTGGCAAGCAGCTGACCTGGCAAGCGCTGTTGAAACCATTGTTGGTTTTTGACATCTTTCATCTCTATTACTTCCCTATAGATAAATTCAAAGAACTGTTTGTGCAACCACCTTTATTCTGTCTAGGTGGAATAAAGGCAATTCTGAAATAGATAGGATTTGAAACATGCTGTACAAGAAGACTGTACACAGGACAAAACAGTACATGCATAAGCATGCCTGGTTCTTAGGTCATGCTACAGCCTGGTGCTGGTTTTCAAAGCTTCATTGGCTCTAAGCATCGTGAGAGCGACCACATGAGATTTTATTAAGTAGTAGGAGAGCACAACCAGCCTTCCAGCCTCATCTCAGGTCTTTCTGAAGTGATTTGTTTTCACATGCCACTCCATCTTTTCCTGTCCTGAAGGTGATCCTAGCAGTGTAGGATATATAGGACAAAGATGCATGAACAGCTCAAAGCATAAGGAGCTCAAAGCATAAGCTCTCCCATGGAGAGCACATCATATCTGCAATAGAGTCTCATGCGCTCTAATACTGCAATTTCCTTTGGGAGGGCTCCAGTCTCTCTCCACTTGGGAATGGCAGAGCAAATTAATGTTTTCCACTCTGGGCCTCTGCATTTGCTTTGCCTTTAAACACTGCTCCATGAGGACAAGCTGGTTTCTAGCACCACATGTAGAAGTTCCCTACCAACACCAGGAAAAGAAAGTTCTCCATCCCTCAGCCCTGGGTATATACATTTTGTGCATCAGCAAAGCTCATACGCATGCTTCTGCATTTTGTCACTTAGGATAAGAAACCAGCTCTGCAGACACATGAAGCACTTTGAGAGCAGATGTGAAAGCTGCCTAGGCAATCTACAGGGCATTGTTGCAATTCTTGATGAAGCCATTTATATTGAAGGTATTATTCTTCTCAGCTACAAAGGAAATAGGTGCTCAGTGTTTCATGGAGATCTGCTATCTTGGCTGTTTCCTGCACACTGAAAATGGTGGCAGTGTGACTGCTGGGTGCATTTTTCTATCAATCTACAAATCACCCAATTTTCTCCTCCCTTCATTCTATGTCTCTGCACACCTTGGATTGTTCGAAGGTGTGAGGTGTATTTATCACACAGGTACGGCCTGTGGTCCCCGCAGTAAAGAAAAATAACATTGTCACTCTGTAAAATAATAGCCAGAGCAAAGTATGCTGCAAATATAGGGCATGAAAATTGTCACACACACATTTCATTTACCTATAAAACCCATTTTCTTGTGCCAGTCTGTAGCATGAAAATCTTCAAGATATCTGTGCAGCAGTTGGTTTCTCCCCCCAACCTCCTACTTGTTCCCACACTTGTCATATAGGGATTAAAAAAGTTCAATATTCTCCTCAAGCTGCATTGAACAAAATGTGACTGAAGAGGCTTGAAAGAAAGCACCAGAACAGGAGTATTTTTAAAGCTCTGCTATAGTCTGAATGGGACCTCTCAGCCTGGTGGTATCAGGAGTCGTTTTCTCAAGTCTCCTCTTCTTGTAAGTCTGACCTTGTGGCCAGAGTTCTGGCTAATCCGCTACTGCTGTCACCTTATGCTGTTTATGCCTTGTCTCCTTGCTCTGATAGTTTCCTTATTTTTTTCATCCACATGCTGTTCACATGATTTTTTGTTTACTCTCTTTTGCCCTATATTAATCTGGTGTTGTTGCAAAACCTTGTGGTGTGTGTCCTTTTTTCCAGTTCCTCTGTGCATGACCACAAAAGGACAGTGCAAAGCATAATTCTGTTTTCTGAACCTTTGACTAAAAAAAAAAAAAAAGAGAGAGGAAAAAAAAAAGCTGTGGAGAGAGGAGGAAAATTAGTGAATGAGCATATGAACAACACATCTGGAACTACAATAATAGGTACACTGTCCAATAAATGTGATAAGCTATCAGCAATTACATACTCTAGTTTTGATAATTAGATTCTCTAGAAGAGTTATCACACAATTCTTGCTCATATAATTAAGGTTTTTCATTATAGCAATGAAGCATTTGGCAAAAGCTCCTCTGCAGAGAAATATTTCAGCTACTAGAACATTTCCATCTCTGGTGAAACGTCCTCACCTCTGACACTAGAGTTATTTCCACAGATCATTATCTCCTTTGAGTGAGCTTCTCTTGGATCCCATCCAAGGATGGGATCTTGCTCAGGCTGGCAGGTCTCAGGAAGTGCTGCATATTGGGGTGGAAAGTTAAGGGTGCCTTGATTAGCCATACTCAATCTATGAGCATTTCTTGAGTACTTAAGAAGTGGTTATACACTTGAGAAGAGATGCAAGGAAGTTTTAACACTAAGAGTTCCCAAGTCCGTGCCAGAGCACAGAGACTGACAAAGCAGTAGCACTGCAGATAGTGCTTTTGCATTTGTACTTCAAGCACGCTGTGCAGAATATGGTGATTTCCTCAACCCCTGCTGACTTCTTCTGCATGCAGTAGTGAAGGGAATGTGCCTGTTAGAAAACAAGCTCCTAACTATACAGTCAATTATTTTTCTGTATTTTCTTTTTGTGGTTTTGATTCTTTAGGTAAGAATTTTACTTGGGATGAGGAAATAGCACTCCAGCCGCATATCTCATAAGAACAAATAAATCAGGCACAATGTAGCAAGATCACAGGACAGCTGTGAACTCAGCTATGAGGCTGAGGGTTGTGTGGAGCCTGACGCCGGCTAAGAGAAAACAAAGACTGAATGCAGCCTGCAGCTACTAACAACAAAATTTCCAGTCATAATAAAATAAATAAAAACATATAATAAAAACATATATATGAGGATTCAAAGAAAAGGAAGTAACAATAGGCAAATGCCATCAGGGATAGTCAGGCTTCTCTAATTTCTTTTTTGTCATTCATATATGGGCGAACTATTTCAAAACAGTTTGGTCATTATGAGCCAGGATTGAACAGCCTGGTGAAAAGTATACACTCATTGGTCAGTAGTTGATGAGACAGACAAGGCACCGCATGCCTATATTTGGTATTCCTCCATTTGGGCTCTCTGTCTTTAAAAAGATTTTCTCCCTCGGTATTTAAGCTGTAGATCAAAATGAATCTGTCTATGTACAATATGTATATGTAAGCAAGCAATTACTACCAAAAGGAACTTAGCTGCTGCAGTTTTGGAAAACGTGCTGGAGCACCCATTCATTTCTTTTCCATGACTCATAGCAGTAAATGCAGTAAGAAAAATGCATGTGATTCACATACCCTCTGAGCTGTCAGTGTTCCCCAAAACAGTGAAACCTAATTACAAACAGTTCTGAAAGTGTCGCACACCTCTTACGATATTTTTTGCAAGAATATGCTGACAGAAAAGTCTAGTTATGTCAAAAGAGCCAGAGGGTCAGAAAAATATGTGCATCCCAAGAATGTGAAAAGTGTAGTTTTGCTTTGGTTTGTTTTTTCCTTTCCTTAGTAACTGTTGGGTTTTTTTACACTTTCAGTACCAGGCTACATATTTGTTTAACAAATGTCTATAAATATAGTTATCAATCTTGCCAAATTAAGTACATCTTTACCATGTGCAAGCATGAATACTGTAATGTTGGCTTGAAACTAACAGAAGGCACAGTTCATTTAAGTTAAACTTGGAGACTGTTTCTTGTTGACATTTTTGGGGACTGTGGAGGAAGAAGTATAGGACAAAGATTGAGAGGAACTGAGTCAGGTCAGGTCATTCTGACATTTTCTGTGTTTTTCCACTCTTCCTTTCCACTTAGAAGAAAACCCCAAATACAAGATTATAGTGTCCCTAGCTAATAATGGGGTTGGTACATTTCTGAAGTCTCTGTTCAACTATAAATCTTTCTTAACTGCTCAAGCCAACTAAACTTTCAAAAAATGTCAGAAGAGTAGGCTGCCATCCTGACTTAAAAGCATGAATAGTGCATGCATTCCCTCAAGGGTAGGCAGTGACCAACAGGACAGAGAAGCATATTAGCAGCAATCTTCAGAATACATCTTCAGCGTCCTGCTTTCTAAATAATTAATATACTGAAAATCACTCTCAAGGTAAAATAAGGGTCTTAGGATATCTAAAAATTCATTCATGTGGTACCCAGGATTTTTTTTTCATTTTAATTTTTTTTAGTTATAATTATGCCTACAGGCTCCAGCTTTGTCCCATTTTCAATAGGCTCTGAAAAGTCAGTATAGTCACGGAAGCAGGGACATCTGAACCAACAAAACAAGAGATAAGATGGTAACATATTATTTTTGGGAGTCAGATCAAAGAGTCTCCCTTTTTCAGCCCCAAAAATTTTGTGCCTTCAGATAGTGGCATAATTTCCTGTGAAGGAGGTAACAGGCCGAACTGGGAAGTATTTTTGCAGAAATAGTTCTGCAGAATAGTTTTCTTTCACCAGTCCTAAAAACACGGCAAATATAAAGGTTTTGTGCTCCCTTTTCATTCTATTAGAGAATATAACCAATATCTGCACTGAATAATATTACCAGATGAATAACTTTAGCATCACCATAGCTTTTTATCTAGGTGATAGGTGTGCCAGTCCAAGCTTTCAACTGACATTAATCTTGTTCTCTTTATTCNCATAAGTAATGACTTATAAATTTTCCAACTTACAGTAATGAAAGAAATACAAGCCAGGCAGCTTAGTACATTGTAGGCGGCATCTGATGTAATTAAGTGCTACTTTAAAGGAGAACCACAAAGGTTTCTCTATCACTCCTCCTAGAAATAGCCCTTGGGAATCCTTCCCAATGAAAAAATATTCCTTAGGAGAAAGTTACTAAAAAATAGGAGCTAGATGAGGGAATGTCCATTCCAATGTGCTTTCTTATCTGAAAATAACCTGCCTTCAAAAGTGTATTATCTGCTCATATCTGGTAAATGTGATATACATTCCACTCATAATTTCCTTATGTTTTATTTCCTTATTTTACTACACAATGGCATTAGAATAACCTGGTAGAAACCAAGCCAAATCTACTTTTTCTTCTTCCTTGTCCCCTTACTACTTCAAGACATCCAGTGTGTCATGTTTCTCTTGTTCAGAGGCACCAAAGTATTTTTCCAAAGCCCTTTGCTAAAGAAAAAAGTGATTTTTGCCTCTCTCAGGAAGAGCCATCCATGCGCAAATGGTATCAGTAAGGAGTTTCTTCTAGAATGAGACTAAAGGAGGGTAACTTCATGAGCCCAAGTCCTAAAGGTGAAGAAAGGCTCCACAAACAGTCATATGTAGCTTTTACTTAAATAATGGAGTATATGTACAGAAAAGCAGAAAACATTCACTTAGTAAAGGTTTTATTTGTTCAGTACCTTAAGCCAGCTGTTCTGTTGACTGGCAAGTTTTCCATTGGCTGAAGCTAGCCTGCCTAATGCTGGACATTGAGTTGGTTGCTTAAACACAAGCTTCTTTATATTTTCAAATATATGTCTGACAACACACAAATGCATACAGAAATGTACTCATTTCAGACTTGTCAGGAAAATCTTTAGTGACTTAGCAAGGGAGAAAAGGTCATGAATGTCCTCAAAATGTTTTCAAAAGCAGTATATTAGGTAACTCAAAGTGTTGCATTCAGTATAGCAGTTTTCTTTCAAATCTATAACACTAGAAAGGAAAAAGCAAAAACAACAAAGACCCTAACTGAAACCAAAACAAAAAACCCAAAACAAATTATTTGTTCTCTAATTTTATTAGACAAAGTTCAGGAGCTATTTAAAAATGTGTATTTTATGAACATCAAGAAAACTGTTAAAAATGTGGAGATATATTAAATCACGAGATTTATTGCATTATTAGGAATTGAACCTGTTACATTTGATGAAGAAAGAAAATGTAACAACTAGCTCTGTGGGGTCTGGTTCCTCTGTGGTAGTACCATATTAAAAAGGATATGGGTCAGAGAATCCAAGCAATAATTGAGATATCGATATTCTGGGCTAAGATTATGCACACCAGTGATGGAATAATGACACTGTCCCACCAAAATGTTCTTCCTTACTGTGAATTCCCAGCACAACCGCTAAAAATTGAGCACTAAATTTTAGCATGGAAGATTAAAATGAGGAAATTTCACCCAACAGCCATTCACTCTCATTACCCACATTTATTTTCTTCCAAGAAATGAGATATGATTTTTGACAATACATTTTTTTTAATGGCTCTGTGTAGAAGTTTCTGATAGGGAAGGCAGCAGATCCCTTTTTTTCTCCATACACTGACCATATCCAAGGAAATCTTATACAACAGAATTAAATCTGTTTTCCATTTTGCTAACCAAATGTGACACATCTAAGAACTAGCAGAAACTGATGATTTAATGAAGTATTAAGGAGGGGACAGAAAACAGGTTTACTCCAAACAGCCCAGAGCTACAGAGCAAGTTCAGCAGGTAGCAGGAATCACCTCTTCTATGTGGAGTTATTGAAAAACAAAGTATGTCACAGCATGGAACATGCACTGGAAACTTTTTCCCATGTGGCTATTGCTCTGAACCAGAGAAATTCTACAGACAGAAAATTGGATAAGGCTTTAAAGGAAGTGTAAATGCAGATTTAAAAAGCATCTGACTTAAACGTAAGTTTGTCTTTGGACAGACCACAGGGTGTTTTTCATCCTTTGCACTTCTTGATTAAAGAATCTGGTCTCATTGTGAAGCAGGAAGCTTGGAAACAAAGAGTGGAGCTTTGTATCTCAACATAAATATATTTAGTCCCCTAAAAATTTATGGTATCTGCCTCATACTGTTAAAGACAACCGAAGTTAACAGTTCATATGGAATGAGGAAGATAAATTTACAGAGAATTGCTTAAACTAAATTTTGCAGTGTTGAAAAAGAACATCCTGGAATCTTGTAAAAGAAATTAAAGTGTAATTCTTTAATGAAAGAGGTAAGAAATTTTGAAAGCATTACTGTGTTCTGTGCTGTTTCGTAAGAGCACAAAATGTGGACTGGGTATTAATCACATCATCCTTTTTGCCCGAAGCTACCATCAAGGGTCTGCCTGGACCATCATTATATATGCCTTTCTAAAAGCATACACATTTCAAACATTCCACTAGAGACTGAGACACTAACAGGGCAACAGGAGGGCTCTTGCCAAGCAACAGCTGGAAAAGATATGCCAGAAACAAAGAATAACATGCTGGGAAGGCTACAGGAGCAGCAAATCACTGTGCAGAAGGAGCCTGCTGGATTGCATGGGAAAGCAGTAGCAGCAGCAGGAGGAAAGCAACAGAAAGAGATGTCTGCCCAAACCCCTATACCTTCAGTTCTTTTTTGATACAGATCACTCTCTTTGTGGTTCCTGAACATCTCTGCTACTCAAATACCCTGTCCTAAATCATTCTGAGGAACTAAACCTCACAGAACTGCAGTTTGTCAGCCTCAGGCACCAGAGTGATAAAAGCTACAAAATGTACTGTTACACCATTTAGAATTATATGATCACAAGCCCCAGGGCTTTTTGTATTAGAGGTTTTCTGTTGGCAGTAAATCTCAAAATACTAAATAGTAAGAGTGGTCTGCTGACACAGGAATTGAAAAAATTTGGGGATGCTTCTCTAAGGCCTTTGACTTACTGACCTCGACATACTTGAGTCTTACAAATACAAACCTGTGAGACATTACTCTAGCTTTCCTGGGTCATCAAACCAGTCACAAATTTCCAATTAACCTGCTGACCTAGCACTTGCTGACGGGTTTGAAATGCTGATCAGACAGAGGCTTTGTCCAAGACAGCAAAGACTTATCTTGTGGGACCACATATAGTGCTAGTGCTAACACTGTACTCATTCCTTGTGGAGATATATTGAAACTCTGGGCAGCTCTGTGAGTTAGGAAGGTCTGTTATCTAGCTGTTGTATCTTAAACTGCACATCCTGGTTAATTTTTGTGGTACTTCCACATGAAAGATTGTTTCCTGCTAACAAATGTGGAGTAAGCACCAGCCTAAATATTTAGCCACCAACAAAAGAAATTGATGATATACTGACTTGATAATGATGATATACTGACTTACCTTGACAATGGTTTGCTCAGCATGTGTAAAATCCTTCTTTTCCCCTGACTCACCTGTAACCCTTTTTTTGATAATTTGATGGGTTTCCAGGTGATGCAGAAATGGGATTTTTTTCTTATGAGTATTTGCACAGGACGTGGCACCTTCATCACCTATACGGTCCGAAGTAGCAGTTTAAAAGGCCAATATGTCTAGTTGCCATATATGCAAAGTCATGAATTCCTTGTGTTTCTCCTCAATTATATATAAGCAGATATATGATGTAGTTTGCCTTGCTATGCAGGCTAGATAACAAGTCCCAGGAAAAGGGCATCTTTGGGTAAAAGCACCTCAGCTTGGACATGACAGACAAACTTCCAGATACACAGGTTATAGAAATCTGGTAGAGGACCCTGTAGCAAAGCTTTTCTGTATTGACCAGGGCTCAAGGTCTCAGGAGTAAAGTCAACTTGCTAAAGAAAAGTAAAAGTCATTCCACAGACACTTCTAAAAATCAAGTTGCACTTTTTTTTTTCTTTTTTTAAATTAGCATACATTGATATGATTTTTTCAGTGCCTTGGGTTTTTTTCATCTATATTTTTAGGTCCATGCAAATTTATGTACTGATTATGAGGAGTTTAACACTGAAATCTTAAAGACAGTGCTCAAACACACAGTTTCTGAATTCAGTGTTCTAGTTTAATGCCTAGAAGACTGTGGTGAATGGGGCTAGGAAGATTACCAAGGTATTCTGCAGAACAGCTGACTAGTGACACAAATCGCTATAGACTGCTAGGGCAGTTTATCCTTGAGACAAATTACAGAGTTCACACGCTGTCTAGACAGTCATCAAACTGTATTTGCAGAAGGCTCAGATGCAGGCACAAAAGCACCTCCTGTTTCCCGACAATCAACATTGTCCCCTACCCTGCTTCTGGCTGTGGTGACAGAGATGCTTCCTGGCAAAAGCAAAGCCAGCGGTTCCTGCCTCCCTGTCCCACGGCATCTTCCCCNCCCCCCCCACGTTTTGGTGGTTGTGAAGTTTGTGAGACTGCTTCTAAAGTCACAATTGACAAAACCAAGAGACTGACTAAGGTTAAAATTAACTCTTAAATAAGCAAACAAAACCAGTAGCTTTGCTCTGGAGTCAGGTATCCATGGACCCATCACTTCTACAGTGAGGATGAAATATTCTTTACAGTCCTACCACTGCATCCAGCCTGACATGTATAAACTGTTGATGACCTTAGCTAATATTATGAACTGAAGAGAATAGGTAGAAAGATACATAAGTTTGCACTGCATGCTCCTGCAGTGCTGGGGTCAACAATCCTTGGGAATGGCTTGAGGGAGGAAGAGAAATCAACCACTGGAGATGAAGTTCTTTGTGATGGTGAGTCAGCACTCTTGAGCTTCAAGTAGCAGTGCGCATCAGGTTCAATTTCTTACAGGCTTATTTTTCCTTTTCAGAACTAGTAGTTTTAAAATGAAATTTCAAATTCTAGAGTGCAGTTTTGTGGCAAGGGCTTGCCTTGAAGGCCAAGGAGACTTGCTCAGTAAATTGACTAGGAGTGTGTGGTTGGTTGTTTCTGCAAATATTTTATTTTCTATCACTTCAGAATAATTCCATTTTGGCACTGTGTAGTTTTGCCAGATTTATCCATCCCCCTAGAACACGAGATCAAATTTATCCTAAGCCACTCAATTGCGGTTCTGTTCCAGTTTCAATCCATTCAGTAATAATCAAGTAATTACTTGATTCTTATTCTTTCTCACTCTCATGACTAATCAGGAATCTTTTCTCTCAGAATTACCTTCACATTACAGACTTTGGTCACTTATTCATTTCACAGGCATCTGAGGTTCCTGTAACTGTCTACCATAGGTAGGCCAGCAGAATTCCCTTTTGGAGATACCATTGCATTGTCTCTTGTTTCTGCAGGAGATGAACACCCGAGAGAAGAAAAAAAGGAAAAAAAGAAACACCTTTTTTCCCCCACTTGTTAAACATAAGTTTCTATTAAGCATCAGAAGAGTTTTCATTAATATATATCCCTTTCTATAAAACCTGATGCTTTTAATATATTAAAGCTTAACTTCTTCATTTTTTTGTGAAGATCTGTTATCTACTTTTGGTACATATAAAACACAAAAAGAAGAATGAAAAAAGTCCCAAATACTATATCACACTATAATAATATGATATCACACTATATCAATAACTTAGAAGTTTTAACAACTTACAAAATAGTTGTAATTTTTATAGAAAGTCAAGCAACACCACTAATGAATTTAAGGCTCCAGATATTATTCTTGGGAGTAAGCTACTCTTGGGAGTGCAGTTTAAAAAAACCTATTTCCTAATGCATACTAAGCAATAACATCAGCTAATCATTTCTGCAGTCAAATAACTGAAAAGGAAGACATCCACTAGCTAATTCTGGTATATTTATGGCATCAAGCTGGTTTTACTTCTGTAAAACTCAATCTGCTATGACAATGTCTCCAGATTTCCCTCTGCTGGGATAATGGGATCATTGCTTACCAGAAATAAACCACTGCAATCTGTGATACTTTCTTAGGGAACACCCTTAGAAAGCTTATAAATGTAGAAAGACACTAGAGCTTTCTTTGCGTAGGTGCAGAGAACTGCAAATAATCAGACTGATCAGGTATCACAGTTCTGTCTGCTAGCAGCTTAGATGGCATCAGTCCCTTAATCTTCCTGGATCTACCTGGCTGTTTAGGAATTGAGAGCAGATGTAAGAGATGAGGTGCTGAGAGAGACATCTCAATGCTGCTGTTTCTTCAAGAATTTCAGCTTTATGTATTTATGCAGATGTAGTATTAATTGATGCCCAGTTAAACATTAAATCCTTGCTGTCATGACCTTAGCCTCCAGCCTTCCCTATTTCCTGACCTCCCATGGATAAACATCTGCTCTGAAGGCCCCTTATTCATATCCATGCCAGCAGATCTGGCATCAGCAGCTCTGTCTTTCATTCCCATTAAGGCAATTCATTACCAGTACAAGAAGGTAACATTATGCATCAAAAGACTGATTGATCTGAAAAAAAAAATTAACAGGCTAGGTCCTGTTCTACTTACTGGGGTTAAAGAGAGTAGGGTAAAAAGACATAGTGTACATCTTTGAAATATGCATTTGTTTGTTGTGTTGGCACACAGGGTAGTTGATGAATTCAGACCAATGAGAGTTCCAAATTTTTTGTCTCAACATGACTGTAGAGGGTCTCATGTTTGAGGATATAACTGTGTGGGAGAAGGAGTAGCTAATAGAGTTTATTAAGGCTAGTTTGACAGCTCTCAGTGAGAAAAATTCTCAATTAAAAATTCTTTGTGCTGTCATGAGAGATCAAATACATTTGCTTTTGATGCAGGATGAGAAGGTGCTATGCTAAATATTAAATTGGGACCTCTAAGTACATTTTTCAGGTTACATAATATTTTGCTTCCCTATAATTTGCAGTCTATTTTAGACCCATTTTTTTACACCTACTCCAGCATTTTCTACAGAAAAACATGTAGATCACTGACAATACTCTAATTCCAAATAGATCAGCATTTTTAACTTGACCTCACACATGCACCAGCTTGAAGGTTCCTCTACAGCTCTAAGTCTCCACAGCACACTGTGGTCCTGCTCTGCTGAATGCAGACTGCATTTGCATTGCTTGGAGACTATTTCAGTGTTCATACATATAGACAGTATTAAGTTTGTACAGCTAGATAGCAATTTGGTCCAGATATTATTATATTATACAACATTTCTTTAGTTACTTACCACAATAATTTTCCCATGTTCTTGGAGGTACTCTCAGACAAATAACAGAGCTCACTTGGTTACAGTGTGAAACATTTAACTCCAGGATATGGATCTACTCATTCTTCCCTATATTGCAGCCTGTTACAGAGCTATGCCACTCCAAAGAGCATATGTAGGAAACATTATTTATAGCTAATTTCTCCCTCCTTTAAGGGTGTATTCATTTTATAGACCTAGATTAATTCTTGGGTTTTCTAGGAATCCAATTTGTCTGGACTGCCAGGGAGATTTCACAAGGGTAGGAGAGTGAAAATAAAACCAAAACTAGTTCAAGCAAACTTTCATCACTGACTCACTGTGGTATCCTGTCCAGCTTGTGTATTAGGTCCGTAGGAGGTGGACCTAACTTTCTCTATAGCAGTCCTGATAATGCTGTACTTTGTATTTGGAGCCAGAAGGGTGTTGATGACATTCCAGTGTTTTGGCTGCAGAGCTTCCACATCATCAGATATGCCCTTCACTCAAGGATGTCCTTCAATAAGGACAACGGTGACAAACTGACCCAGGAATAATCCATATCTGTTCAACAATAAAAGATAAGAGAAAGCAGTAGGAAGCATTAGTTCTTTAGATATTTGTCCCCTGGACCAGCTATTCTTGTGTTCTGAGACTGTACTTGGCTGGGCATAGCCTGCTGATGACATGGAGTGAATATATACTTTTCTCCTTTGCTACCATTTACTGCCTCTGCTCTATCTTTATTAAACTGCCTTTATCTTGATCCACAAGACTTTTTTTCATTTGATTTTCTCCCCCACTATCCTGCTGAGGAGGGGAGTGATAGAGCAATTTCCTGGGCACCTAACATCCAGCCAAGGTCAACTCACCACAGCTGGTCCAAAGGAAATTTATTTTAAGTGTTGAGGTTATATTAATTTTCCTAACTTACTCAGTCTTTCATCATTCTTCTTGGGTCATTCAGGAGGTTTCACAGCTCAGGCGTTCTTGCTCAAGAGAACTGAGTTTGCTCAGCTTATTCAATTCGCATTGGTTACAGGGTTACCCTATATCGCTGGTTATACAACATCAACACCTATCCACCACAAAGTCTGTTCATAGTAATCTTGGATAAAGAGCCAGACTATGTGGTCTACTCTGGATATAACCTGGTCATTTTACATTGATTCACAGTTTTGTGCTCAGGAGGACTGAGAAATATATTCCCTGTTTCCCAAAAACTCATTCTCTACATAAAAGACTCACTACAGTTCAACAGAATTTTTTTCAAACTGAGTTGAAGTTTTTATTGAAAATAATCCATACCACTGCAGTAGGCAATTAATTTCTGGCTGTAAGGCCTAAACGCATTCAAGAGAGTCTGAAGCTCTGTGCTCCATCACACTAAGTGGAGGTACTTCACCAAGAATGTTCCACATTTTTGTCATTGTATAACATATATTGTGTGAGAAACAAAATCTGTGGTTTGATTCCCACCTATGTTGCTTAAATTTCATTATAGGTCTAAGATGCACAAGATTTTTATGTGTAGAAAACCTATTTTTCCCCATTTAAAATACATGTTCAAAAACTACCTCTATCTTCCATCATTCATGTGAGATTAATTTCAAAAGTATGGCTCACAAGAGCTTGTAGTAACAAGTCACATCTTGTAAAGAATCCTTTTGCTCCAGATTAGACTGAGGAAGGGATAAAGAGCTATTTTTTTCCCATGGGATACTAAGAGGTCTTCTGTAGCACAACATCACCACGTGTGAGCCTGAGAATTGCGTCTGAAGAAAAAACATTTGGCCAGGGCTATAAAAATTCAGTGTTGTGTTGTAATATTTTCTTTTTCTGATTCATGACCTGAAAAAAAACCCACAATGACAGTCTGGCATCAGAAAGGAAGTTTTTAACATTAAATAAAAAGTTACAGCACACCATTGTACATGTCCAGTTCTTCACACAGGAGTTGCCTGGTATTTGATGGAAAATTAGTATCTTGAGAGAGAATTGAGGGGGCTGGAGTTTGGATTTTCTAGTTGGTTTTTTGAAAATGCATCTGAAATATACAATTTTTCCTGCCTGTAGGGTGTGAATCAGGTTTAGCATAAGATTGGTACTCCACATAATATGCAGCAGGACATAGAAAATCAGTAGTGCTGCACAAGCACTGTTTGAAGCTTTTAGATTGATACTTCTTATGATCAACAAAGCTGTTAACTGAGCAGCAATGGGAATGGCATGGAGCAGAAACAGAGGAGGCCACCACTTCAGACAGGGATTTTCTTGCCACAAATAGATTCAGGAAAAAGGCATTTCTTACCTCCTAGTTTCACTATTTAGTTACTTTTAAATGGTTTTACTTCAAGGGCACCCTATTTGCTCTACCCATTTTCTATTCCTTAAGCTTCTTTCTGGTCTTCCTTCTGTGTACCTGTGAAAACACTAAAGAATCAAAGTAGTAGTGTGCTTTCCAAACTGTCCAAATGCCAGTTTTCAGAGCTTAGTATCAAGTAAGGGAAACATGGAGACATTAAAGGACTCAGTAAAAATATATAGTATCAGAAAGAATATTCTAAGTTGGAAGGGACTCACAAGCCCAGCCTTTCCCTGATATCTAACCTAAACCTCCCCTGGCACAGCTACAAGCCATTTCCTCAAGCCTTGACACTGTTCCTCACAGAGAAGAGAACAGTGCCTGCCCCTCCACCTACTCCCATGAGAATGTAGAAGATGACAATGAGGTCTCCCCTCAGTCTTCTCCAGGCCAAACAAACAAGGTGACCTCAGCCACTGCTCATACGGCTTCCCCTTGAAGCCCTTCACCATCCTTATAGCACTCTTTTTCCTCTCATTACTTAATAGCTTCTTTATGTTATGGCGCCCAAAACTGCCAAAATATAAAGTCCCAACCCTCAAGGTGAAGCCACCCTAGCGCAAAGCAGAGCAGAGTAGGACAATGCCCTCCCTTGCCTGGCTGGTGATGCTGTGCCTGATGCCCCCCACGACAGGACAGGGTTGGCCCATTCATCCAGGGTTGCCCCCTCCCAGGTGCAGAATCCAGAACTGCCCCTTGTTGAACTTCATACAGCTGGTGATTGTCCAGCCCTCTGATTTGTCAAGTGCTCTCTACCTTCCGTCTGCAGACTTACCTTGTACCCCTTCGAGCTCACCTGTATTTTATGTATTAGGAAGTATCTGAACGTAAGGAGCACATAATTGCAACCCAACAAGTGCTATTGTCTTTGTTTTCATTAAGAAAGAACATTTGCAGATTTTAACAGACACTTGTCCCTGGATTATGTGACTAGTGGGGAAAAACACCATGTGCTATGAATAATGAAGCAGAACACTAATGAGGCAACTAAAATTGGTCTGTGTAACACATCGTGAGTTTCAGAATTTGAGAAGACAGTTGAAATTGCCCAGATTTATTCTTGGAAAGCCAAAAGACACTTGTAAAAAAAGTTAAGTGCTGTAAAAAAGTCTAAATAAGTAAAATGAACCCACTTAAATCTGCTACAAAATAGTGAAGACTGAAGAGATGAGGGTGACAAGTTGCAGAACCCCCAGGCTTACTGTTGCAAAGTGGCCTTTGAGCAGAACAGCATGGTGGTTGGGAATGCTTTGATGCTTCAAGGACAGCAAATTTAGTAGAAAATGCAGCTTCAAGATGTACTTAAAATACTGGGAGTACCAGTTCTAAACTATGACAGGTACCCTGAAAGTCTATGTGAACATGTGTGTGTTGACATATTTTTCGAAGGGAAGAAATACATAAATTTAAGGATCAATCATTTTTATCTGACCAGATAAAGTCCTTAAGTAAAGTCTCTTTCTAGAAGAAATTAATTAGCATATTTTGTGATTAATTATGTTGGTTTTCTGCATTAGAACATTGAGGTGCTGCAACTGAGGCAAAAAATGTGTCCTGTTACTTACCTCCTTTATATATTTGTACTAGGCAACTAAGGAAACTCTTCTCCTTGGACAAGAATTCTCTTGTGTTCTCTTTCCACTTTCCACAAATAATACAGTAAAAAGAATTAGTAAGCAGGCCAGATTCCAATCTATTAAACCATGGTTTATCTGGAACGGCTCCATTGTGGCTGACAAAATCCATCTGGGTTTGCAGACTTGTCAAAGAGATTGGCCTCAGCGTTTTTGAGAAGACGGAGCCTGAAGTCATTGGAGTGAGGTTTACATGCTGTCAGCTAAGTACTAGGTGTTTAGCTGAACAGAAACATCTTGGGAGACTGCCAAAACCAACCAAACAAAAAACCAGGGAGAAATCTAGAAAAGAAAATTGGTTGCATCACTTCTCTTGCCTTCTGCCTTCCGCTGTAATTTCTGGGCAATCTATGTCACATTCTATAGCTATGTTACAATTTAGGAAATTACTTCACTGCTAAAATGCTGAGTCATCTTTGCTGAGACAAGTCTGTAACATGGTGCTATAATTTAGGGATATTTTAATTCAGCATTTTAATCCATCCTTTTATGAGGTTTGGCTAGAATAAATAAGGGATAGAGAGGGAGCCTTGTTCCTTGCAGTATCTTATGCTGCGGATTATGCATTAAACAGTATTTATAGGATTATGCCTGGTGGGATGTGTAGTTTAGCCAATAATCCTGACTTCAGTCTGTGTAGGAAAAGAGCTTGAGTCATCAGCAGAAGCTGAACACACAGTGCAAGATGGTTATGTTTGTTTTACCAGTTACTGCTTCTACAGACTTACTAGTATTGAAGAGTTCCTCACAGATTGCTACCAAAACTACCAAAACTGACAGTATTCTAATGGAGTATTTTGTCAGCTCAATTTAGCAATTACTTGTGAAAACAGATAGATAACCGACTTCCTGTTATCCCTTCCTGAGAGACAAAGGTTAATTAAATGCTGCTGCAAGACAAAATTAATTTCAGCCAAATATCCTTTCAAAACCAGGATAGAATGGAAGCCTGCCAAAAAACCACACATGTATTTGTAACTCAAGGAAGAAAAAGAGCCGCCAGGTCTGCAGTGCAATAAAATCATACTTTTGATCGTTTCTCAAAGGTGTAGGTCAGAGGATGCAAGGATGATCCTACAGTTTTTTTTCTGTAATGGCTGACAAACTACTAAAAAGTAGGACGTCAACTAAAACTCTACTCAGTTCTTAGTTCATTTGGAATACATTAAGACTGTAGCATATCTTCAAACTTACTTTGTCCTTCATATACCAATTTCACATTAAAACCTGATTTTGGACAAAACACTTATAAAAATACAACTAAAAGCAATCAAGCAAACAAACAAACACAAAATGACACTCCCTCCCTCCCTGCCCCAAAGAAACCCTAACCAACAAACCAAAAATCCCAGTCAAACCAACTAAAAAAATTTCCAGCAGTGGGAAACTGTAACCCTAATCCACAGCTTTTCACAATCAGTATTAGACAATTACCCATGATTCTTCTTGTGTTTTCTTGCAGCAATAGAACTTTCCTCCTTGCTTAGCGGCAGCACCAGACAAGGTGGAAGAAGAATGCTCTGAATTGAGTTTGTCATGAATATCTTGAATTTACAGTATCTACAGAAATGGATTTGGTCCTGTATCTCTTGCTTCTTGATGGCAATCTTCACCAGCACCCATTACAATAAGAGCAAGCAGCACCAACAAACCATACCATATTCACTGTTTTTGCGCTGGCAGAATACTCTTCCCCACTGATGCCTGCAATGTACCTCCAGGTTTGGTGTGTATTCCAGGGTGCATCTCTATGCTGCACTTCACTCGTTTGCTCTCTGTGCTTATTGGAGGAGGTAAACAGGACTAAAAAGATTATTAATTTTTTTGATAATTCTAAAGTTCAGGGCTAGGGAGCAGCGGTGGGATATGAAGGTGGACCTCCCTATCACCAAAAGATTCAGATGAACTGACCCTGTAGTTTGCCATAAAACCCAAATGCTACATCCAAGAACCTTACCAGGCCAGGCTTCCCTGCTCGTTTCAACACACCAGCTGAGCCACTGGCACTATTGTGGTTTTAGAACGCACATTCTCCTTTCAAAGTATTTAATTGTGAAAACACCCAGGTGAGGTCAGCTTTTTACTTACACAACATTCAGATAAAGAAGGCTCTGGATTTCTGTTCTGATTACATATACTTTATTTAAAATGCAATTAAGAGCTTAACCATAGAGCCATGGATTCTACAAAAAGCTAAAACTTTTGAGATCTCCAGTTCAAGTGAGTTCAGTGGTTAGAGCATAAGCATTTCCCTTCTCTTTCCTGAGTTTGCATAAAGGAATTATGATAATGAATAATTCACACTGCACAAATATAAAGCATTTCCTTACTAAAGGACATTACCCCCCGTAAAAATTTTTTTTTTTTTTTAACCTTTATTTAAGAACCTAAGCACAAGTTTTTTGTGACTTTACCAAATCTACCCATGTAGAGACTTGTCCTTCCTCCAAGGTCTCTTCTGGAAGAAGTCAACTGAGCAAGACAAAGCACATAGACATTATAAGAGGTGTCTAAAAGAAGAAAAATTTTTTCAACTTATGTTCTGATTATGAATGAACCCTAACAGGAGGAGGGTCTTTTATCTCATGCAATCAATTTCAGAAATCTAATGCATTTCTTCAAAACCAGCATTGCATAATAATAAATATTGTAAATCATGTGTCTTTAACAAGTGATAAAAAGAACAGAGAAGTTATATGGACAAATTAAACTCGAATCATTTGAAAGGAAGTTCACAGTGATTTTTAATTATCTTACTGGTTTAAAAATAACTCTTCCACTAACTTCAAAGGAAAAAACAAACATGACATCTGAGGAGTTTGTTAGGTCTACATAAAGAACCAAACAATTTCAACATTATGCAATTGTTTAAGTCTAAGGCACGGGGCAAAAACAATGGCATAGATTCTATTTTCAGAGGAAAATGTATAAGTGTATAAAGTGAATAAAAATGGATAAACAGTGAATTAAAAGAAGCATGTTAACAATATGAAGGTTGTTGTGGCAGAAAATAATATTTATTTGAAATTGTCCTAGGATAGAAATATTTTAGAAATACCTCTGTTACTATTTGAAAAACATTGTGAAAATATACTGGTATGTCAGATAAACAAAACTACCATTTCTTTTTGTATGCTATGAATATTAAGAAATAATTTGCAGGAAATATATTGCATATGGCTATGTTTCTTCTCATATTAATACAGGAGGCTCCTCTCAACATCCTTGAACATCTGCAAGGTAAAGAGAGAATAATGATCTCTGCTAGCTCTTCTATGCAAATATTGAAATTGTGCATTCAATATTAAATATTTTTTGCTTCTTCTTTAGCATGTGAGCACCTCAAAAGCTTATGATGTATCATACCAGAGAAATAAAATAATCTGCACTTCTCTGAAAGAGATTGAGACACTTGAGACTGAGAAACTTGGAAATATTAATTTGGGCTGAAAATCTAACTTCATTATCCTGAGTTCCAGGCTAATGTGTTAATTGCTGCACAGCAATGAAAAGCTGTATCACATACACAACAAACCTTCTTTTATCTTACATCAATATAAGGTTAGAAAAATATCATCAGTGCTGTAAGAAAATACTGCACTAAATATACATATTTACTATGCTTGAAGGTGGAAGGCCTTTAGAGGAGAGCAGAAATGGCTGGCATCCTTACTTAAATTTCTGCCGGAGTCTTCCCTGCTTTAAGAAATTAACACACATGACAATCTTCAACCAGCCTAAAAAGTCTGCATGGATAATATTAATTAAAGTTTATCTATTCCATTTCAATTTGAATATCTACAGCATATTAAATTAATATAGTCCAATATTTATACATCATTATATTTCACTGTCATCTATCTTTGCAGTTTGGCACCTTAACACTAGAAATACATCAAGGTGTCTTGGTTGGATTACTTAATATTAGCCAAGGTTTGAAAGTACTCTTGAAGAGCACTACTCCATGAAAAAAGGCAGTTATAGTTTCTAAGTGCTGTTATTCAGAGGCTTATAACATACTGCTTCACATTGTGAAACCGTATGTCCCAAGACAGAAGAACAAAGTCAATACTATGACATATTCCTAGAAATTTCTGTCATATAGGAAAAACAGGAGTTTATTAAAAATAATCAGAAATACATTGAGACTGCTCTCAGTCGGAGCTGGGTCACTGGATAGTAGCTTTTGATTAATATTGCAGTATTTAAAATAAACCTTACTATTTTCCCCCTGAATATCAAAGATTGTTCTGGAATAGCAGAAGTTGACATTTCAGGAAGAAATCACGCTTCCCTGCAATATGCAGAAGCTTCTGACTAGTTACAGATCTATTTTTCCAAAACCTGTGGATGTATGAGCTTGGAACTTCCATGCTAAACAGGAGGAAAACTACATTAAGGAGGACAGAAAAAGATGCAAATAGATTAGAAGGAATAGAAGCAAGAACTCCAGTTAGCTTCAAAACTTACTGTATATGCCGGTCTACTCTCCATAACCCACTGAATTTCAGTGCTTAGATCCACCCTCCATAACCTATTTGTCTAGGTTGGAAATGTGAATATCTAAATAGTCAATTAATCTAGGCTGATTTTTTTTCAATCAAATGGTAGAAGACATATTCTGTCTCCTATGAGCCTTAAAAGTATTGCTGTACTCTGTCAGCAGAAGTAAAACATGAGGCTTAGCATATTAACTTCTGCAAAGCTACAAATATTGGGCCATTCAGTTGGACAAACTAAGGCAGGAGGAAGTTGTGTTTTGCTTCCTTTTTTTCCAATGTGATATGAGAAATCAGAAATTCCTGCTGTGTTGATAGCAATAAATACAATTAAAATTATAAAATCACCGATCAGAGAACACTTCCCACTTTCTTGTCATTAATGATAAAGTGGGGAAGAAATGGTAGTTTGCACATACTGTAATTACAATTAAGCCCAGTAATACACTGCCTACTCAGCACTATATCAAGGAAAATCCCAATCCAA